>LPNX010497117.1:58427-153913 GCA_001517045.1 Pseudotsuga menziesii | reverse complement strand
AAAACCAGTCAGAGAGAGGAGAGATTTTTATTATTCTTCAGCAATGTACAGGACAGAAAAATAGTGGAAAAAATACAACTTATCTCCACCGGCAAACTTCTTCATCAAAGTCTGGAAAATGTGCTCAGCAAACCCAGCCGTACACCCTTCTTTTTCTTCCTGAATTTAATGCAGCCGTACAACCCAGAAAATTGTACCAGCAGAATAATAAATGCACCGTACAGCAGCAAAACAGGCCGTACCTTCCTCGAAATTCGTGCCCAGAACTTGCAGACCGTACACACAGGCCGTACCTCGATTTCTGTGCTGAAATTTATTGCTGTTCGTACAGCATTTAATGTAGGCCGTACACACCCACAAAACCTCGATTTCTGTGCTGAGAATTTAATGCAAACCGTACAGCATTTAATGAGCCGTACTATCCCTCGATTTCTGTGCAACCAGTGCAGCCGTACAGCATTTAATGAGGCCGTACTCTTCCTTGAACTATGTGCATAAATTTCTCTGAAAAATCGTGCCCTCCTTCTTCAGCAAACTCGACCCAGCCTCCTCAGCTCTCTCTCAGCTCTTCTCTTCTCCTGAAAATGAAAAGTGAAGTGCCCTTTTGCCTCCCTCAGCCTTTTTGTTTACCCTAAGTGAGTTTCTTAATCCAACGGTGGAGAAAGAATCAAATCAATGGATGAGATTGATTGAGAGTGAAAATCACTTTTATTTATTTCTCATAAATAAAATCACTCACTCACTTAAATTTATCAAAAAGTGACTTTATTGTTATAAAGTCTCATTAAGTGACATTTAATGTGAGGGTCACCTTTTTCCCTCTTAAAGTGACTTTAGGCAAAAATTAAAGTCACCTAGGGAACATCTGCCTAGGTACAAAAATCAACACAACAAGCAACAAGCAACGGGGTTCTCAGATGAAATTCTTTATCGGGCCTATGCGTCGAGTTTGCGCGAGTCTACCGAGTTTGCGGATGCGAGTCAATCGAGTGTTTTTATTATACATATCCATAAAAAATATTAAAAAACTAAACATGTTTTTATTAAAAAGTAAAAGAATCTAATTTTCTATTTAAAAAACTTTATGTAAGTTAACACTTATCATCTCCCTTAAAACCTAACATTTATCTATCTATTAATTTTTATTCTATAAAATTTTATAAACGTAATATATTAATGATAATAATTATATATTTATTAATTTTTATTCTATAAAATTTTATAAACATAATATATCAATGATAATAATTATATATATATAAACCATTTTTTTCTTAATAGGCTTTTTATATAAAACATTAGTTTATCTATTTTAATTCTTAACAAAGCTTTTTTTTCCTGAGTGCAAATCCCGTATCGCGACCGAGACCCACCCCTAGTTTGTGTGACTAGCTTTGTTGGGTTTGATGAGCTTCGTCGGGTTCATTCGACCAGCCCACCGCCCGTTCTCGACCAACAAGCAGCAAGCAGCGGGGTTCTCGGATGAAATTCTTTATCGGGTCTATGCGCCAAGTTTGCGCGAGTCTATCGAGTTTGCAGATGTGAGTCAATCGAGTGTGTTGGGTCTGTCGAGTGTGCCGAGTCTGGGACAAGTCTTTGGCAGTTACTCGGTTCGAAGGTTGACTCGCCCAGACTCGCAAGTACTCACGAGTCTTGGGCGAGTGGTGCTTCACTGGACGAGACACCATGTCTTTTGAGTCTCCCACTCAATCTTAATGTTTTTATTTTCCTTTGATTTATGAATCGTAAATCTCCTTTTGATACGATGTGACGAATTAATTTTTTGAAACTCCCACGCAACTGATCCATGATGAATATCTTGCCATGCCCATACAATTTTTTGAAGCGGAAGTATCATGAATATCTTGTTACCGTCACTTGTGAATGTAGATCTAGTTTTGCTAAAAAGAACTAATCATTTCTTAGATCTCATCTTCAAGTTGAAAAGTTTAGATCTCAAGTTTGTTCAAGATTTCATCTTTATAAAGTAGATCTAGCTTAAGAAGGTCTCAATTATTTGCAATCATTTAAAAATAGATCTTAAGTTTGCATGAAAGGAGTGGTTTCTTTTGGATCATTAAAGTTTTAATCAAGCATGTAGTGCATCATATTGGCTGCCCAAAAGCAAGCAAGCTTTCCTTCGTTATCTTCCTCTACACTTAACTTAGAATTTTAGGATTTTTTCTGGGGGTTGTTCAAAGACATTCTTAAAGTGTCTTTGAACATCTTTTGCATTTGATAGCTTGCTGATTTTTGCAAGTTTAACAAAAAAAAGGAGGAGGTGCTGGCAAATTTCGAGAAATTGAACCAACAGAAGAGCTAACGAAGCTCCCCTCTTCACAAAAATCACTTTTCTATCAAGTTGTAAGCCTTTGGATCCAACTTATAAGGACCAAAGTGCATTTGTTTAAATTGTAAAAATTTTAATAAACTTTTGAGTAGACTCCTAAGAGTCCACTCCCCATCCCCCAGGGGGGATCTATGTGTTACCACCTAAGTTGTATTTGGTGGATTTTCCAAGTGAGCCGACAGGGTTTGAACAAACACACTTGTTTGTGATTAGAGTTCAGAGGTCCGCAAGGCTTTTCCTAGGAGTCTGTTCGAAATTTTTTGTAACACATTTTCATACCCCCTTGGAGAAATTGTAAATAATGTCCTAGCATTTAATTTTTTATAAAAGGCTTGGCTTTCTAGACTTAAGCATCAAGCCGACTAGCTCATAGTGTTTTTTCCCTTGGTTATTATTGGTTGTTAAACAAACGATTAATAATTTTTGAGTTTTTCACTCGCACTTCCAAAGTTGGGGTAGTTGTCTTGGTGTTTCGGCCTTAGGAGGTTATTAGAGCCTTCGTGTCATTGTTTTTCAACATGCTAGGCATTGAATTTTAGTTGTATGGACATGTACTAGGACCCCCTAGAGTTTCGTTCTTTTCCGAGAAAATATATATATATATATATATATATATATATATATTTTTTTTTTTTTCGTTTTTTAAGCCATTTTTTAATGGTTTAATTAAAAAACTTCAAAATGCAATAGAAGTCCGATACAGAGTCTGTTTTTGTGTGGGCACACTCATTTTCACACTCAGAGTGTCCACTTTACCCCAGGGACCACTTTCCACATCTGTCGGGCAACTGAAACACCCCATGGAGCATTATTCAGCTAAAGATGCATCAGAATGGCATTTTAATGCTAAATTATGACGTTTTGGCACCATGGTCTAAGTTTGAAAAGTTAAAAAATTAAATATTTGAGTGGTGGGGTGACATGGCATGGGTCCCCCATTAACCGTACGATCCCCTTCAACTTAAGTTTGTATAAAAACTATTTTTAACTTTGGTGAAGCAAATGGAGAATGGTGTGAAGAAATGGGAGAGCATGACATCAACTTCATTTGGCATGGAATGTGTGGAGGCTTTCAAATGGAGAAAGGGGTGGACCCCTCTCCATTTTGTTGTTTAAAAAAAATGAAATTTTGGTATAAAAACAAGTTATAAGCTTGGTATATTATGAGGGTGACGTCAAACTATCCTCACGTCACATGAAACTCGCGCGAGGGGAAGGATAGGTGGACCCCATTTCAAAATTTAAAAACTTGGTGTGTATTCAACGTTGGTTTAAACCATGGTCTATTCCTTCGAATGCTAACATATCATATAAGTGACATCAAACGTTTCCTTCCTCATGTCAACATTGGAATCTTCATGCTCGAGCGGATGAGGGAGACACCAATGGTGGGTTAGGTGATTGGTGGGTGAAAGGTGTCAATCACCTCTTCAGTCCCACCTCAGTTCAACTCAGTGGGACTCCTCTTCAACTTAGCTCAACTCAGTTACACTTTGGGTTTATCTTCAGTGTAGGTAGAACCCCCCGTGGGTCTCTCTTGGCTATTTAAGCTGGCTCTCAGTTCATTGTTTTTGCATGGTCAGAGAATCGAAGGAATGCTCAAGTGTTGTATTGTAATTGCAATACTCTTTGGAATAATAGAAAGACTTTGGAGGTCTCATGTGGTGTATGGCTCAAGTGTTTGGATGAACATTGCATAATTCATGAGGTAATCTGTATCATTCATTTTTGTTGTGTTTTTATGGTTTGTTGTGGGACTACAAGGAGAAGTAATCTTAGTAGGGTAAGGAATTTCTAGCTTGATTATTTCTTACTAATTAGTTGCATTAGATCTCCTGGACGTATATGTTATTTTTGTTTAAATGCATGTTTTCCGGGTTTCTTTTGGAGTTAACACCCTTGCGTTTAACCATGTCTTTGTGCAAGAATTGATGAATTGATACAGGTATCTAGGCTTGAACGTTTGGTTGATCTTGTTTGACTCCTCCAATTTTCGAGCACTTCCAAGGAGCATAGTCCCTCCTCTTTCCACCAACAAACTCCACGGCTCAAAGGATTCCCAAGCTTGGAGCTATCTCCTCTTTTCTCTTCCCTTCACCTTTAAATTAAATATTTCTCGGTTACGGTTACTCACATGCTTAAGTAGTTTAGTTTCTCTTCTTTAAGGAATATATAAAGGCTGATCTATAAACATGTATCTAGATCTAGAAACATAAAGTAATATTTTCAAAGTAGATCTAGTTTTTATTAAGTACTTGTGCAGATTTCCAATCTTTTAGTACTTAATATTTTTATGTTCTTAACACTTTATTTGGCACATTTGGTGCATTACAGGTGGCTGGTTTTTCACTTTTATTGCCAAGACAAGGAGAAGTGTTGCCGAAAAATCAAAGATCTAAGTTGTTCAAAGACCTCCCGGAGCACCACTCTTGATCTTGTCTTACCCATAAAACCTGTAAGCCTTTGGATCCAGATCTGTAAGGACTATTGGCATCCACCTCAAGCATTGTAAATGCCATAATAAATATTTTGAGTAGGCTTCTTTAGATCCCACTTCCCATCCCCCCTGGGTGGTTTTGCGTTGGTGCACTTTTTTCATGGTTTTGCTTTTGTTAGTGTACTTTTGCTTTATAGATTAGTATACATTGCTTTTTCAAAGTTTCAGATTCATTGCAAAGTAATACAAATACTAACCCCACGACTTCTCAAGTTACCTAAAAGAGGAAAAAGATGCGTGTTAGGATTAATTAGAAAACCTTGTGTTTGCACTCCTTTTATTTATTTTTAGTAATTTACTCCCCTTGCTCTCTCGATTAGGTTTTATAACCTGAAAGAGACTCTTGCGGATTTAATAAACAAACACACTACAAGTTTAAAATCCTTAAAATTTACCGAGGCTCTGTTGTGTATGCTCTGCATCGATGCGGTTCGACCGATCAGTTGGCTGCACCAAAAGCAATGTGGGTGACTGGTTTAATTAGTCTCACATTTGAATTAACCTCCCAAGGCGAAAATCCAACACCTCGAATTAATCCATTGCAGTAGCAAAATCCACAAAGGAAGCGGGAACAACTGGGTACCGACCTCAAGACACCGTTAGGATACACCCTTGTTGGTGTAGTGTTCAACACGTCTCAGAGACTCCAACCAACCCACATATTCATTGCGGGGAGCTGCATCGGATAACGATTTTGGACATACTCCTTGTACCTTCAAGTATATTTGGAGTTCCCTTTTCCCTTAAGTTAATAAATTCATCCCCACATTAATCTAAAATTTGACCAAGAGCACTTGCAACATTTTTGTTTCAACAATACAACAATACTTTATCTGTGGACTCCATTTTGGCATTGGTTTTACATTTTATAATCATCTGCTTTCATGTGCTTTGATATATCATGCATTGATTTTTATGTTGTTTTGATTTAAATCTTGTTGCAATATCTTGTGTTAGTATTTACTTTCATCAAACTCCTAAATAAATCAATCATCACCTTTTCACTAAGCCTTAACAGCTTTAGCAACTAAATAGGGTCTACCCCCCCTTGGCTTCGTTAGGATTTGGCCTAAACAGAGGAGTCAAGAACAAGGTGACAACCTTGAATCGAAACTTTCCCCCAAGGACACATCGAGTGGCTTGAAGATTTCTGCCATGTCTTGTCTCCCCCCTCCCCCCCAAGGTGTGTGAAAGGCGACAACACTACGTGTGTGACTTTTTCATGTTTTGATTTCATTGGTAGTTTAATTTTATTTTCCTAGTTAAGTTGTTTATTTTATCTTTTCCAGCAAAAGAAATACTAACCCCACACATTCTCGAGTTACCCAAAAGGGAAAAGAGATTCATGGTAGGAATAATTAAAAAACAATTTCCTTTTTTGTTATTTCTTTTAGTATTTAAAATTAACCCAGTTGTGCTCTCCTGAGTATCTCGTAAGGGGAAAGAGAATCTTAGTCGTGAGTGGTTTGCTAATAAACATCATTTTTTTAGTTTTAAATGAAAATGACTAAGACTCCTTCCCCGTATGCTATACACCGCTGTAGCTCGTTTGATCAGCCGGTTTGTAACTAGATAGGGATACGAGTGACTAGAATAATAAGAAGATCCACACAAGTTACTTCCTTGAGAATTCGAGAGGTCGTAGAGGGTGACTACCACAGAGTGAGGGGGCTACTCCAAGTAGGTTATGCCTCGCCCCGTTGAACACTTGGTAAAACAACTATAGTGCTCAATTCAAGGGAACTTGACTCGTTGGGCCAAACACCAAATTTACCCATTCCTTAATCAACTCACTAATAATTTTAAAACTTACCAATGAGACACTGCAATACTTTCATTGAGACTACAACAACAACCCTTATATACAAGCACTACATATTCCCTGGCACTGGTCTTTTACATTTTTTGGGTTAAATCACTCTTTGCATATTGTTGTGGCTGTTGTTTGACTTATTAAGGTTGTGGTTATAAATTTAAACTGCAGTAAGCTGTTGTTAAGAGTTTCTTCATTTCACATTTTAACTCCTAGATCATTGTTTATGTTTTGTTCATAGAATAAAAACCTTAGATTCATTTTATTAGGGACCACCCCCCTTGGCTTCGCTAGGAGTTAGCTTAGACGGAGGAGCTGAGTATCAGGTGACAGCACTTGGCTCTAGCTTGCCCCCAAGGTCACACCCAGTGGCTTGAAGATTTCTGCCATGTGACCCAAGGTGTGAATTAGACAGTAACATGCATGACTAGAATCCCTAGGCTTTAGTAGTCCTTGATCTAATTAGAACAAGCAAGAACACCAAGGCCCTAAAGAAGACGTATTCTCCAAGAGAAATGCCTCACCAAGCAAGACTAACTTAACATGAAATAAAACTTTATGCACCCTTACCTTAGATGCTCAAGAAATGCAAGACAAGGGACCAAAGATCTTACCATATTGATAAAGGGAAAGAGTAGAGAGTAAACCCTAATGTCCTTCCTCCACTTGAATAAGCGTTGAAAGATTGCAAAGAAACCTTGAACATTCAATTTTATCCTTTGAAAACCATAGAACATGCCAAGAAGAGAGGTGTGCACCACTTAGAGTCTCATATACCACAAGAGAAATAAAATTTCAGTCATAATTGATCCCATGATCTTGCTTACAAATGAAATGAGGGTGTTTATTTATATGATAAAAACTCTAGCTTTTCCCTTCTCTAGGCTAACTTGTCTATTTTGATTTAAAATTTCTTTTAGGGTTGGTCACCTATAATCTAGGAACTAAACCTCATAAAACATAAAAATAATGACAAATAAGTGATTATGGCTTCGACAAATGAAATGTTGAGCTTGGAAGGAGGACACAAAGCCCCCTATTAATCCCAACAAAGTATTTTTTACCGTCAATGACCTCCTCCTTGGTACGACCTTCAAAAATTGCTTTTAATGGTGGATGATTTGCATTTGTTTTAGTAGGATGACTAAAGGAAAGGGGGGAATATAATGAATAAGATCCAAGTGGGTATAATAGAGGTGTGCTAGAGAGGGTATGACAACCCTTACAAGCGCAATCACCTTTACAAAGCATGAAATCATGAGTGTGGCTAAGGGATCCTAAGTCATGTGTCCTAATGGAGTCACCCCAAAGTGCACCAATAGCTACCCAGGGTATATATGCCCAACATGATGAGTTAGCACCCATTAATGGGTAGTTAGCAGGGCCACAATACCAATACACCTTGGAATGAGAACTAAGAGAACTTGCCATGACCGATCAATGGGGTCTAGATCACCGATAGACCAGCAGTTTTACATAAAGCAACCCGAACTTGGCCTTTTACAATGGCAGAGGACCCCCCTCCTTGGTCAATACAATACAACACTGACCTTAGTTACCTTTAAGAAGGTTACTAGTTTGAGCGGTAACACATGGGATTGCCTTTTATAACTCAAAATGATCAACACCACTGTTATGAGACCCTTTCAAATGCTAATTTTGACTTGTCACATATTTGGATGATGTCGTTACATCTTGTAGTGGTTGATTGGACTAAACTTTAGGGATTTGGCTATTCCCACCTTATTTTCTCCACTTGGTTGTTATCTAACTTCATGTATTATCCGTCATCTCTCTAATGGTGCGCCTTACTCACATGGTCAAAAGAGGTTAGGGTTTTGGATTTAGGGTTGCGATTTTTGACCTCATCATGGTATATTTTATTATTTTCTCTTTAGGAGTTAGTGATCTCTCATCGTATATAAGAAGCACACCTCTAGTTGAATTGGTTGCTAGAACTTGGACAATAAAACTTACTTTTTATACTCTTGTGTTGATTTTCTTTTATGTTAAATATATCGAACAAAGATTGCAAACTTAAGTTGAAGTTATAAATGATTCATGTCTTATATGGATTCCTTCTTTAAATGGTGAACCTTGCATAATATGGTTGAGGTAATTCTTTCCAAAATTTCTACTTGTTTGATTTATTAAATTAGAATTATATTTAGCACATGGTATATGTTACTTGTAGTAGAATGTGTAGGTTTTGCAAGCAGGTTTACTTGGAAGTTCTTAGCTCTTGGTATTTCCATTTGATTAGAAGTGAACTCAGATTTGGCTTTCAAAAACTAAGACAATGGTTTGAGCTCTTCTACCCTCTCCCACTTTGATCACCAAATCTTCTCTTGCTTCCTCTATGACCCAGTGCCTTTGCTAATGCAACTTGGCACTAGTCAAGAGATTTTACTCTTTCTTTTAGCCATTTCAAGTTCAACAAATTTATTTTTTCCTTTTTAAGTCTTTTTGGGTTTTAAAAATAAAAATAAAAAGTCTCAAACCCCTTGGGGTTTGCACTTCATTTTATTCAAGTTTATGTTATTTTCATGTTTATATTTTACTTTATCATAATCTTTTGCTTGTTGGTCACAGACAGGATTAACTTGAGATGAATGTTATTTTTCAGATTTAGTTTGGCTCTTAATTAAAATGCTTCACATATCTTTGGATGGCTAAATATTTAACTATTTTGAGTTATCATCACATGATCATTTTCAGCACTTGCAAACACTTTGTAGCACTTGGGTTGTGTCTACATTGTTCTAACATACATCGCACCTAACGAATCTGAAAACTAGCAATTGTCATTAGCATATATGCACTTTTATCTCAGGTTAAAGGCATATTCATGTAACTAAACCCATTTAAACCTTTTGCACTCCTTTAAATGTTCACTTATCATTTTTCTAGCCTCGTTGCTCTAATTTTTAATTTTTTACTCTTTAAGGAGCTGGAAAATTTTATGTTGTTTTAACCATATAATCTCATCTGTAAACATCTCTCTTTTGGTTAGTAAACAACTCTTTAATTGTTGATTTATGTCTGCCATGAATGGTTTTGTTCTATTGTCAAAACCAACAATAAAATGAGGATCTATGGTTGCCTAAGTTATACTTGTTGCCGCCTTTCATGCACCTCGGGGTTAGCATGGCAGAAATATTCATGCCACTGGATACGTCCTTGGGGGTGAGTCTTGAGTTGAGATATTGTCACTCAACACTCAACTCCTCCGTCTAGGCCAACTCCTAGTGAACCCAAGGGGGCTGGTCTCTCTAAAATAACTTGATGCTTTTAAGTTAAGAAACAAAAGATGAAATTAATCTAGGAGTTTTGAAATGAAAGATTACTGAAACAAGACTTGCAACGAATTAGATAACCTCAACAACATACAAAAATGTATTCCATCTGTAAAATTATCAATTCCACAAGATCTTCAGGCTAGATTTAACCTCACAGTGAAAGAAGAATGAAGGAGATTGATTTTACAGTGAAAAATTCATAAACATTCACAATAAAATTAATTAGACAAGGGAGTTAAATTTTGCAGCAATAATTGGACACAATTCTCATTAAAATGTATGTAATACATCCATGATCCAAAAGAGGGAATTCAAATCGTCTAGGAGTGATTTGAATCCTTGACTCCATATTGACTCCAGACATGACTAACTTAGGAATAATCACCACTGAAGACTCACTAGTGCAACTCCGTACAACTGAAACATCTGACAGTCAGTTAATTGACCATGGTAGGTGAGCAAAGGCGCCTATCTCCTGAAATCATGCAAAAAAGGTGCTAGGCTAAATGAGAGTGAATTGAATGTGGCCCATCGTAGCATGACTCAACATTGATTAGGGTGAACTGATGGTGGAACTCCTGTAACTCAGAGTGGTCTCCTAAAATCTAAGGATTGGTCTCTGGAGCACCTAGATAGATGCATGAGGGCACAGCAAGTGGCTAGTGGGCCCCAGATGATATTTCCATCCACTAATGAAAGTGATAATGACATCCTAAGCTAGGAAACTGACAAATATACTATGGTGGACAAGGGAGGATTACAATAATCCTAACACCCCCCCTTAATCCAAACTTGGACAACCTAGGCCTTGGAAACTAAGACCAAAGGTCATCCATACAATCTAATGAAAAAAAAGTAAATGCCCAATAAACCAAAGAAATGGGAAAAACTCATGGGAACCCCCTTCCCTGCCACAAAAAATAAAAAGAATGAACAGTAGACCAGGAACTAAATACTGATCAAACCTTCACGCCAAGAAGAGACCTCAGTTAAACAAAGCTCTTTTCAACGAATTTTTTTTGTAAATATGTCTGCAACCTACTCCTCTGTAGGGTACTATTGCAGAATGATAGTCTTATTATGCACTAGTTCCGGATATAGTGCATATGGACTTCTATGTGTTTGGTCCGCTGCTTCTATACTGGATCACTAGAAATTTTATTTGCACTTTGATTATCAGAGAAAATGTCTAGAAGGAGAAGTGCAAATGCCAAACTTTGTCAGAATCCCATGTAACCAAACTGCCTGGATAATTGCATTCACAGCCCCCCAATACTCTTCTTCAGCTGAAGAGAGAGCAAGAGTTGCTTGCTTCTTGGTTGACCAACAGATTGGTTCTGATCCCAACATGAACACTAACCTTGAAGTAGATTTTCTATGAGTACTGTCTCTAGCCCTGTTTGAGTCAGTAAAACCAACCAGATCTAGTTGAGCACCAACATAATAGTGAATCCCAAACTCTCTAGTACCCTGCACATAGGGAAAAATGCGCTTTGCTTTCCTCCAATGCAGCTCATGTGGCTCCTACATGAGCCTAGCAACAACACTAATAGCATATGACAAATTTGGTCTGAAATGAGTAAGGTACAATAAGCTACCAATCAATTGTTTGTAGAGAGTGCTATCAACCAGGGGTGTTGAACCACCTTTTTCTAATCTGATGCTAGATAGGAAGTGGAAAGATCCTGCTTTGCAATCAATCATATGGAACCTCTTGAGAAAATCACCTACGTATCTGGACCGAGAAATCATGATCCCCGAAGCTTTTTTATTCACTTCAAGGCCAATCAACTCCCTCAGCAGCCCTAGATCTACCTTGCTCAAGGTTGACTTGATGTCCCTCAATCCAGGAGCTGAACCATCGGTGATGAACATTTCATCCACATACAATACAATCAGTAGTAAGCAACCTCCCTTCTGCTGCATGTAGACATTGCAATCAGACTTGCACCTTTCAAACTTTTGTGACAGTAAGAAGGCATCCATTTTGGCCTACCATGCCCTTGGGGCTTGCTTAAGCCCATACAATGATTTCCTTAGTTTGCACACCAAGGAGGAATCTTGACCGTACACCTCAAGATGCCTCATATAGATCTCTTCTTCTAAGTTACCGTGGAGGAAGGCACTCTTCACATCCATGTGATGTACCTCCTATGTCCACGAAGTTGCAATGGCCAAAACTAGCCTTATGGAAGCCATTCTTGTAACAAGGGCAGATGTTTCATTGTATTCCAACCCATGAACTTGTGAATACCCCTTTGCAACTAATCAAGGCTTGTACTTGGTAGTAGATCCATCTGATGCTAGTTTGGTTTTGTAGATCCATTTGCACTGGAAAAAATTTCTCCCAGGAGGTAAGGAGACAAGATCCCATCTGTAGCGAATCATATTCCTCATACATGGTTTCCTTCCACCTTGGATCATGGCAAGCCTCTTTGTAGGATTGTGGATTAGACCCCAGCATCATGTAGCACCTCTCTGGGAGAAGTGGATCTGTATGACATAATGCAAGGTTCGTATATTGAAATTGAGATCTAGTTTCCTTCTGTTGGATGGATCCCCAACATTGTTCCGAACAACTTCAATGAGTTTTTGAGCTCATTTAGGCCTTGGATTGGGAGCATGAGCTAGATCTGGATCTGGATCTGCTTGATCTTCATTCTTAATATCAAGATTTGGTTCCTCTTAGTCCTCATCTTTGGATTCTGAATTTGAAACATCGATAGAAACATCATGATATGCAAATGGTGTAGGTTGGGACTTTATAACTTCCTCTTCAGCTGGCTGTAGATTATGCAATGCATCTTCATTGAATTAGACACTCTGCTCTATGAATCATCTTCTGGTTGCAATCTCCATCAACTTGTAAGCTTTTGCATCATCTGCTTATCCTAGCAGAATGCATTTGCTACTTTGGGGTTGGAAGGCTTTTCACTTGTCAGATTGAATTTTGGCCCATGCTTTGGAGTAAAAAACCCTAAGTTGTGAGCGATTAGGCTTATGTTCCATCAATACTTCGAATGGAGTGACCCCAACCACTGACTTGTGTGGTGCTCTGTTCTGGATGTACGAATCAAAGTTCACTGCTTCAGCCCATAGATATGGTGGAAGATCCCTTGCTTCAAGAAGGAAAGTGGCCATTTCTTTTAATGATCGGTTCTTCCTCTCAGCTACACCATTTTATTGTGGTGTGTATGGGACTGGATGTTGCATCTGAAGACCTTCTGAAACGCACAACTACTGAAACTTGTTGATTAAGATGTCATTGATGGCAACGGTGTCTGGTCATTGATGCCAACTGTTGAGTCCTTGGTGCCCCTTGTGGAGCCCCTAAGGGTTAGTGTTTAGTTTTTGGTTGTTTGTGTTAGAGGAGCCCTTTTGATCTTGTCCAATCCCAAGCTTAAAGCCCTTGGAGTCCTTGGAACGATGACAAAAGCCCTGGTTACCCATTGACTTGGTTAAGTGCCCCTAAGTTGTATCTTGGTCCCATTTGAGTCCATTGTCAAGTTCCTCACTCCTTGTTGATCTTTGGTTACTGGTCTTTAACTATCAAGTATTCCTTGATTGTGATTAAGGTTGGTTGTGGTGTCACTGAGTTGAGTGTGATTGGATTGAGTTTGGTTGTGGTGTCATTGAGTTGAGTGTGATGTGAAGTCTCTTGGTTGCCCAAACGTGTCTCTTGATGAACTAGGCCAAGTAAGAAGGGTCGGTTGACTGTCAGAGCACTTGATTAGATTAACACAAGTATATGATTGATTTGGCACAGGTACACAAGCATCTTGGTACAGGTTGGTTCAGTTGAGCAAGATTGGCACAAGTTGCCTTATGTGCAGTTGGTGTGACTTAGATTGGCTGAGTTGTATGAGTAGTTGGTTTGACCCAGGTGGACTAAGTTTAGTGTGCAGACTCAGATTGATTGAGTCAGTTGATGTGAGCAATAGATTGATTGGTACAGCTTGATTGTACAGGTTGATGAGTAGTGTGATACAGTGGACAATGATCAGTTGATGAGTAGTAATTAGATGATGAGCAGTGGTTAGTAGTGGCAGTGGTTGTGCAGTGTGGTACAAATTGTGCAGTGTAGTATAGGTGTTGATTAGCAGGTCTGTGGGATCAGTGCGATTGTGCTTCAACCATTTCTATCTTCATATCAGGGTGGTAGGACGAGGCAAGGAAAGGGGGTTGTAGCCTCCTTCCGGTTGTAGCCGAAGAACTAGGGAGGTTGTAGCCTGTAAATCAGGGGGTTGGAGACTCCTTCCAGTTGTAGCTGGAGAACTGAAATCATTGTAATAAGGGGGTTGTTGCCTCCTTCCAGTTATTTCTGGAAAACTATTATAAAGGCTTCCGTGGATTTTCCCCCGGGACTTGGGTTTCCATGTAAAATATGGTGTTTTGTGTTTCATGCTATGCTTCTGATGATATGATGATGATATAATGATAATGTGATAATTCATAATATTGAATAAGTTGTTGATTGTTAATATAAGTGAAAAATAAATAGAAGTTGCGCACACTGATTCACCCCCCCCCCCTCAATGTAACTAGTGTGTCCAACAAAACTCTCTTTTGATATACTCTCCTCCATTGTCTGATATGAGTGCTTTGATATTCTTCTCAAGAGTGTTCTCAACTAAGGCTTTGAAAACTTTGAAAGTCTCAAACACCTCAGACTTCTGTTGAAGAAAGTAGATCCAACAATACCTGGAGAAGTCATCAATGAAGGTCAAAATGTATCTGGATCTATTCATAGATGTTGTAGGCATTGGTCTGGAGACATCACTATGTATCAAATCAAGTGTGGAGGCAACTCTTCTTGCCTTTCCAACATCATACTTTCGCTTTGGATGCTTCCCTACCAAGTAGCCATTGCAAACACCTTGAGAGGACTTGATGAGAGGCAATCCCTCAACCATTTCTTCATTGTGCAGCTGCTGGAGGTACATGAAGTTCAAATGGCTGAATCTCTCATGCCAGATTCTGCTCGCCTCATTAGCATGGGTCAATAGGGCACTTTGATGTGAGAATGGAAAAAAATGTGAGAACTCATATGCCTTGGAGGCATGGTTTGCGACACCTTTTTCTATCAGCTTCCCAGTAGAGATTTCTGAGACCTCAATTTTGTCAGGTTCCAATACAATTTGCTTTGGTGAACATGTGTGGGTCATCTAATAAACAGACAACAAATTTGCTTCTAAGGAGGGAACATGCAGGACATTATTGAACACTCCATGCTCGAATTGAATTGAACCCTTCCTAACAGCTGGGATTTGATAGTCATCTCCCATGTGTATGCTAGGACCACCAGTGAGATGTAAAGAAAGCTAGTGGGCCCTAGATAATATCTCCATACACTAAAGAAAGTAATAATGACATCCTAATCTAGGAAACTAACAAATATACTGCGATGGACAAGGGAGGATTACAATAATCGTAAGACCACCAACAAAATACTCACTTAAATAAAAGTACGATCATTGCAAGTAAACCAATGCAATGGAGTCTAATAGTGATGTAAAGGGAAATGTTGTCCAAGTGTATCTTGGTCAGTTTTAAATTATTATGGATGAATGGATTTAAGGGGAAAGGGGAATAGGTATGGGGAATATGTCTGGATTTTGACAAAAGCAGCTCCTCGCAAGAGAATGTGAGGTAGATGGAGTCATGGGGGCGTGTCCAATACTACAACAAACAATGGTGTAGCCCGACGGGGTCTTGCGGTCACTTTCTAGTTGTTCTCGCTTTCTTCGAAGAATTTGCCCACAAATGACAAGCTTTGTTTACTCCGGATTTTCGTATTTTTTTAAGGGATTGCTTTTGTTAATGGTTTTATTAGATGTGAAACTTTATTTAAATGCAACAAGCCTCGTTTCTGGATATCCCAAAGATTAGGTAGGCCTGCGATGGGTAGAGCATACGTAGAGGTTTTGTGCGAAATGTTTGTTCCAGTTTAAGATTGTGAAAGCTTAAAGGTAAAATGGTGAGACTAATTACTACAACCAAGAGTCTCTTTTCCCTTTCGATACTTTGGGAGAGCAAGGATGGGTTAGTGTTCATTACATTTTACAAATAAAATAAAGCTATAAAATAAAAGTTTAAATTAACTAAAGCAAAAAAAGGGAACTAATCTAAAGTTTAACAAATAAAATAATGATACAAAAAACAGAAAAACAAAGCATCTTAAAGGCGACATGAATGCCCCCAGGGGGGATGGGGTGCGGGCGCTTGGAAAGCCCACTTGCGTTTCTTTTATGACTTATTGTTTACAAATTTTGAGGTGGATGCCTTTGGTCCTTATAGATTTGGATCTAGAGGCTTATAGGAGAAGGTTGTTCTTGTGGCCTTGGATGCCCTAGATCTTCAATTTTTCGGCAGCACTTCTTCTTGTCATGGCGAGTAAAATGTAAAATCAACCCCCTGAAATGAACCAAATGTGCCAAACCACACTTTAAAATCATAAAAAATTAAGGACTTGAATGATAAACAATAAGCCTAAGTATATAATCAATCTAGATCTACTCAAGATAAAGTTTTAAGATTAGGATCTATTAATGTACTTAAATAAATCATCCTTTTAGATGTTCTTTTAAAAAGGAAACTAATTTACTTAAGCATATACGAAGTAACCAAAACCAAAGAAGAAGTTTAATTTTAAAGTGAAGGAAAGAAGGAAGAAGGAAATGCTCAAGCCGACTGCCCAGATTTGTGGACTCTAGTGGTGGGAAGTGAAGGGACTGTCTTTATTAAAAGTGCTCGAAGAATGGTAAATTCAACTGAGATCATCCACTCCATCAAGCTAGGAAACCTACATCACTAATAATACTTGCACAAAAGGGGATCAAATATGGTATTTCAATAAATAAAGATTGAGAGAGCATACGTACAACCAAATACAGTCTGCTACTCCTAGATCTTTACAAGCAAAGAATAGTAAATGAAATCAAATTAGAATAATTTACCCTATATGTTAAAAACAATCTTAAGGCTAGATAGATCACCACAAGAAGCAAAGAAAAAAGCAACAATACAATTACCTCATATGCCACTGACAATATTCATCCACACACTAATGCAACACACCATGGACCTCCAAAGTCTTTCTATTAATAAAAAAATAATTACAGTACAAGGCTTCATAGCTTGGGCGGAGCCTTCATTCCTCTGACCATGAGAAAAAGAGAGCACTATTATCTTTATTTCTATTTGAGGTTCTCATTTTATCAAGATGGCAAATAATACCAAGATGAAGGACAAGCTTGAAGGAGTTGAGCGCTTTTGGACATGGAAGTACATAGTGTTTCTCATACTAGAAGAACATGATTTGGAAAACTATGTCAAAGGAGAAGTTGTAGAGCCAGAGGGAGATGGAGACAAAGCTATGCACAAGAAGACATTGGTTAAAGCCAAGAGGATTATTGTTGATTCCATCAAAGATCATTTAATCCCACATGTATCCTCCTTGAAGACTCCCAAGGAAATGTTGGATGCTTTGACCAACCTGTATGAAGGGAAGAATATCAATAGGAAGATGACCTTGAGGACTCAACTCAAGGGTATAAAGATGACAGTCAAGCTTGAACATTTCATGGGAAACAGGGAAAGACCAAGAAGGAAGAATATTTACAGAAGAAGTCTAGAAGATCTAAGAAGAAAGAACATTTTGCAAGAGATTACCCTAGGAAGAAAGGAAATAAGAAGAGATATCATGCTCACGCTACAGAAGATGATGAACTAGTTAAGAATAGAGCAAGGGAGGATTCCTCAAGTGATGAGAAATATGTACTTTGATCTGAAAGGACTCACTGCATAAGATGAAGCTTATCCTATTAAAGGGACAAGAGGAGTCTCCTACAAAGTTGGATTCTAGAGAACCCATGAAGATGAAGATCATGCTCTATGGAAGAACCTTTTATCCATTACAGCATTGGATAAGAACAGATGTAGACGTGAATGCAGAAGAAACACACAGATTCAACACCAGTACACAGTTCCAAGTGATCTATGGTGTAGAAGACTTGCTCAACATTTCTGATCATGAGTAAGATGGATACAAGTCCTCGAAATCAGGCGATGGAGTAGAGCACACTGTCAGAGACTCTAGTAATTCCTGCAAGGAGGCAGAGATCAAGAGAGAGCCAACTAAACAAACAAAGATAAGTATCTGACTTGTTATTTCCTGTATATCTAACCATTTAAATGATATTGTTCAGTTGTGTACATATTTATGTTCCTATATTTAGGAAGTGTATTACGGATGTTAGAGTGTTTACATTGATGAACAATATACTACTAATATGCGTGTGATGGGTAAGTGGCCTATGGTGTTGCAAAATATTTCAGTGTTGCTTATCTAGAATGAAACCTCTTTGCTGACATGTTGGGAGTAGTGCACGTTCTTAATTATGTTCTGGTAGAGATGGAAGGCATCTAGAAAGTTATCGTATGAATACGGGATATGGACGAATGTTGTGTTGAAGCATTGGCTAAAATGGTTGCAAAATTGTGTGATTTATGCATTGTCATTATAGTTAATATGAAATTTTATGATCATGGAATGTTACTAATCATGCAATTGAATTTGACTTGTAGGAAAGATTGTCTACAATCACCTACAAGAGAATACTGATAAGACTTGTTTTGAAGAACACGTGACAACGGTTCATTTATGACATTCAAGAATATTTACGAAATCAAGCATACTACAGATGTACAAAGCGAGGTTTCTCTCAGAAAGAGGGAACCGACTATGACTAGACGTTGCTCTAGTGGCCATACACACTTCTTCAGTGATGGATATTTCATTAGATAGATAGTGTAATCGATGTAGAAGTGTATATCGAGCAACTTTTAGAACTCGGGACTCTCTACAGAGAACCACATGTGCGCAGATTGAAGAAGGCTTTGTACGGGCTCAAAAGGAACCCATGACATACAACTACATGATGAGCTTGAGAATCACTTAGAGTGATGTAGATCTCAACTTTTGCTACAAGGTTGAAGATGGAAACCTACAGAGGACAAGAAGCTCATTGATGGGTGCAAAGGGAACTTGCAATAGAGTTCAAGATGGAGGATCTTGGTATCCAGTGACCTTGAGAGATGACAAAAAAGATCAACATTAGAGAAGGCTACCAATCACTCCAGTAAAAAATGTCCCAATGCAAAGAGTACAAGATGCAGAGGGAGGATAGTGCTCAGTTACAGAGGAAGCAAGATAGCTTCGCTTCAGAGGGAGGATAGAGCTCAGTTACATAGGGAGCAAGAAAGCTTCGCTTCAGAGGGAGTGACTACAACATAGATTGTAGGGACAAATTGAGAGACATTTTCACTTAGCCTCTATTCGTGGAAAGGGTTGTTTGCCTCAGTATCTCAAGGATATGCTAAGAGTGATACCGCATGTCTCACCTCACAAAGAAGATGTATGTGTGGAGTAGTTTGAAACATGCACCCAAGACATGGTACAACATGATAGATAGATTTCTGACGAGCTTGGGCTTTACCAAGAGTAAAGTAAATCCCAACATTTACTTCAAGATTGAGGATGGGAAACCAGTGATACTACTATGATATGTAGATGACCCATTTTTTACAGGTGACGAGAAGCTCATTACGAAAACGAAGAAGAAACTTGCCGCATAATTTGAGATGAAAGACCTTGATATGATGCATTATTTCT
Organism: Pseudotsuga menziesii; assembly: GCA_001517045.1. Taxonomy (NCBI): domain Eukaryota; kingdom Viridiplantae; phylum Streptophyta; class Pinopsida; order Pinales; family Pinaceae; genus Pseudotsuga; species Pseudotsuga menziesii. Next base: position 134,281 of record LPNX010497117.1, on the reverse strand, counting down.
TAGGTTTTGAGGTGTGGAAGATTCTAGATGAGATTTTCCTTAGTCGAGGAAAATATGTGGTAGAGATCCTGAAGAGATTCAGGATGATAGATTGCAAGGCCATAGCTACACCAATGGCATTGACCATGAAGTTGTTGTGTGATACTACTTCAGAGACAGTTGATGCCATAGTTTACAGGAAGATGATTGGTTTGTTGATGTACTTGGCGAACACGAGGCCGAATATATGCTTTTTGGCAACACATCAACTCAATACGTGGTGGAGCCGAGACATGTTCACATGATCGTGGCAAAGCATTTGTTGAGGTACCTGAAGGGTATGATTGAATATGGCCTAAGATATGCGACAAATCAGAGGATTAGCCTACATGGCTATGTTGACTCAGATTGGGATGGTAGTTCTATGGATAGGAAGAGCACTTTAGGGTGTTGCTTCAGTTTGGGGTCTGGCATGATTTCCTGATTTAGCAAGAAGCAGACAAGTGTAGCACTGAGTACAGTCGAGGCAGAGTATATTGTAGCTTGTTTAGCTAGTTGTGAGGTAGTGTGGCTTAGAAAGCTACTCGCATGATTGTTCGGCGTTGAGTTAGAGACGACTTGTGTATTTTGTGATAACCAGAGTTGTGTGAAGTTGTCCGAGAACCTCGTGTTTCGTGACAAGTTGAAGCACATCGAGATCCGGTATCACTATATCCAGGATATGGTGCAAAGTGAAGCTCTAGTATATTGCGACGAACAAGCAAATAACCGATGTATTGACCAAGCCTCTGGTGAGAGTAAAGTTTGAGTACTTTAGGGACAAGCTTGGAGTTGTTTAGATCGGTGTCCATTGCAAGAGGGAGTGATGAGTTCTTGTTACAGATGAGTGATCTTCACATCCAGGATGAAAACAGGCTGGTTTTGTGGAAGACGTGTGGTCTTCACATCTGGCATAAGAAAGGGTTGACTCTGTGGAAGACGTGAGGTCTTCACATCCAACATGAAAAAGGGATGGCTCAGTCGAACATGTGTGATCTTTGCATCCAACATGAATAAGTGTTGGCCCTGCAAAGTTGAGTTTTACAACAGTATGAAAAAGCACTGGCTTTGTAAAGGTTTGCATCCAGTATGAAAAATGACTATCACTGCAAAGGTGTGCATCTAGCATGAAAAAGGACTGGCACTACGGAGACAGACATTCAGTATGAAAAAGGATTATCACTGCAGAGAGCTACATCCAGTATGAAAAAGGACTGGCTAGGCAGTGGTATCCCCGACATGAAAAAGAGTTTTTCAAGGTATGGGTACACCCAACATGAATAAGGGATGGTCGTTGTACGGGTACTCCCAGCATGAAAAAGGGTTGGTTGATGTACTATCTATTGTAGAGGTACACCCAACATGAAAAAAGGTTGGTCATTGTAGAGGTACACCCAACATGAGAAAGGGTTGGTTGTTGTATGGGCACTCCCGACATGAAAAAGGGTTGGTTGATGTACTGATATACTGTAGAGGTACACCCAACATGAAAAAGGGCTAGTCACCAACATGAAAAGAGTCGGTTGTTGTACGAGTACTCCTAGCATGAAAAGGGTTGGTTGATGTACTGATATATATGAGATGTGCATCCAACATTAAAAAGAGTCGGCATTGTACGGATATGTTGAGCTACATTCAACCTTGAAAAAACGTTTGGCATTGTAAAGGTACATCTGCCATGAAAAAGGGTTGGCACTATATGGATATGTGGAATTACATTTATCATGAAAAAGGGTTGGCTTTGTAGAACTTCTTATGATGTATAGATTCAATAGAAGTCACAGGCCAATGGCCCAAGTACCAAGTTGCAATAGCAGTGATGATGATGTCTAGTGACGAGGTCAAGTGATCCAATGATGATGTGCAATGATGATGACCATGATAGAAGGATACCTTCCTTGTTAAGAGGGAGTGTTGAAGTTTGTGTAACTTCGGAAGATATTCTTATTCTACTTTTATTGTATTATTGTTATACCTCCTTCGGGGGATGTTATTGATGTACTTGGTCATGTAAAAGTCTTGAAGGAATCAATGTAAGCCTTTCGTTGTAAGTCAGGTCAATAGTACCCACAATAAATATTATATAAATGTTATTTTCAGTCTCCTTAAACAAGTCGGCCCTTTAAGAGTGAGCAGTTGGCCCAGTTAGGGAAAAAGGTCACACACATGATGTGTATAAACAGGGAGGGCACACCTCTCATTTGGACACACAACTTGGACAAGCAAGTGCACATGAGAGAGAAGAAGAAGTTCACTGGAGAGAAGAAGCTGCTATTGCCTTTGAGGTTTATCTTATCTTGGTTTGGCATTGTTCTTGGTGACATAATCTATACTAAAGAAGTTGTTGGGTTTTCTCCCTTGTGGTTTCCCATATGAAAATCTTAGTGTTCTTTTGTGTTGATGTGCTCGTCTTTCTTTCAAGGATCCTATTGCATATGATTATTGTTATATAATGCAAATTGTTTGAAGATCTAACATAATCATATTGGAAACATTAAAATTCTAACAAAAATCCACCTAAGTGCAACTTAGTGGATAACAATACTTTACGGAATTCATTTTGTAGATTTAATTCGCAATTTTTTTTGAAGTTTAAAAGCTTGATCACTTCTAAATTTAATGATTTAATAACTTTAGTTTCATTGTTGGTCATGCACATTTAACTCGTCACTTATCATACACTAGCAATAATGTTATCTTGGTCACTGCTCTTAATGAGATATGCTTCAATAGTTTCATTTCATTACTCATTTTATGGTTATTGATCAAGTTGGTTGCAACAAGTTCTTGTCAGTGTTGAAAAACTCTCCGAAAAATCGCCGACTTTTTAAAAAGTTGAGATTTTTTCCCTAAGCCGAAAAATCAGCTGGAAAAAATTGTGATTTTTTAATTTTTCAAAAAGTCGTGACTTTTTCCAAAAAATCGCAACTTTTTCCAAAAAATTGCAATGGCTAAAATGGCAAGTCCCGACTTTCTCCAAAAAGTCTCCATTTTGGCTAAAATGGCTAATTTTCCAAAAATTAGCCATTTTAGCCATTTTGTTGTATACTAACACCTTTCTTCTACTGTATAAATATTTCAAAACTTTATTGTATTTGAAGATCAAACCATGCAAGGATAAGCTATACAAAATATGTATCCATTTATAAAAGATCACACTGGTAATTGAATTACTTTTTTCACTAATAGGGAATATTTTGGGCAAACATATTTTGAGGGATCATCATAGCACATTGTAGGAAAAAGACAGCAATGTTTCAAGTGGTAGATAAGTTAGGGCTAAATGTGAGGCTCGTGTCGGAAATTCAGTTTGGGAGGAGTGAAAAATGCATCTATGATTTATCATCAATACAAAACAAGAAATACATTTAATTGATGTCAACCAAATCAATAAAATATACCTTTCAAAAATTAGGTTTAAGTTATAAGATGGAGGGACAAATAAAAAGCATTTATGAAAACCTTATACAAACCTAATCATTGGAGTAGGGAAAAAAATGAAGTATGAATGGAAAATAGAATAAATTGTGAAGTAAAGATATAATGAAAAGGAGACACAAGTAATTAGTAAAAAAGAAACTTGGGAAGAGAGCATTGATATTAGATAGCTAGATGCTAGTTTTCCTCAGATACATTTATATATGTGATGTCATGTTGTATTGGTTATCCACTTTTGAGTCCTTGATTGGACAACTATGATGTTTCAGGATACAGTATCGACTTTGATATATCATTTTACATTTGGCATGACTGGATGATGATGATATATATCAGTGCTTTCTCCATATTTATGTTCCAATGTGTTTATCTGATGTTATTGTTGCTTTAAATGTTTAAAATTCTGAAAAAAATGAATGTATTTTGTATTTTTTAATGTTTGCCGACTTTTGCCGACTTTTCTTGATTTGTTCGCCGATGTTGCCGAGAAGTTGTATTCGGGACCCTTGCCGACTTTTTGCCAATGCCGACTTTTTCAACATTGGTTCTTGTTTCTCTTGATAAATCTTCTTATGATTTTGGTTGTTTACATTTAATGGTCATATCTCATATGCAAACCTATGTCACAGGGTTTGCTGAATTTCGGCGTTCAAGATCAAAGTTCGGTGAATTTAATGTAGTTTTTTTTCGAAACCCCAAATCCCGCGTCTACTCTCTCCTGCTGTCAACGTTCTCTGCTCATTATGCGTTCAGACTGTCACTCGATTCTTGATTCGAATATGATTCATTGTGTATCATCAAGCTCTTGCAGGTGATGTGATTCATGCTTGCGATTCTATTGCTGCAAAGTCTAGACTCCAGACAAGCAGCAGATCATGTGGCGTGAGGCCTTGCTGCCTTATGGGTAAATAGTGTCGTATGGGTAGATACAAGACCATAGCCAGAATACCAGCGAATCGGCGAGTCACGATTCTGTGTGTTTAAATTTTAATATCAAAATTGATTATTAAATTTTATAATCATCGTTTTTATTAATTATGACTTTTTCTCATATATGTACGATTTTTAATTTTTTTATTCTCTTATGTTATACTTTATTTTAAAGTTTATATATATATATATATATAATTTTTTAATTTTTTATTGTCTTGTGTCATATATATATATACGAATTTCATGTCGAACCTCAGTTCAAATTTTATAAAAAAATTCGAATTCGAACCAAATTTTTAAGTTGTCGAATTCGATTTCGAATCCGAACCATGTGACATAGATGCAAACAATGGTCTTTGGCTCATGGATCTTTAAATGAACATGAGTTTAATTGTTAAAGCTTTTGATATCAGTGATCACTTCGGATTTTCTAACTCATTGGGTCTTTTCTAAGTCATAACCATAACTCTGTCCATAATCCAAGTTATTTGCCTTATCTGTTGAACTTAGTGGCCTATAGGGATTGCCCCCTTTCTCTTGATACTCATTAGGAACTAAAGAGAAGGGAAGTAAATGTAGAGGTGACAGTAACATTACTTCTATAGTTGCGCTTGACTAGAACCCTTTGAGTCCTTGCATTTAGGGTATTAGTTTCTTTGGCAACAGGTCAGAATGGTAGGAAACTGGAAATGGCTTGTGAATGGGTTTATGAACTAGTCTACTATACAACATTTAATAAAGAATATCTATATTCATGTACATCATTGTAAATCCAAATCATTAGACACAAAATAAGTAAATTTTGCTTGTTTTAGGGTTTGGGAGGAGGGGAGAGGGTTTTTTTATTGCTTATTCCCCTTATTTTTTATTTATCTCCTGGAGTTGCCAGTGGTCCCACCAATTTGAAGCTGTTGTGAACCGGTTTGACCAGGTTTGAACGAGCTGAACTGATCTGAACTGGTTGCGAACCAGTCTGAACCAGCTGATTCAGTGCTCTAGTTTGGTTGAGCCACTAGTTCAGGGGCTGAAGGGTCTAGATCGGTCCAGACTGGCCAGTTTCAATCTAGACTGTCCGGTTCTGATAATTATGGTATTAGTAGATAGAGTAGGCATACCTTTCACATTGTATTATTTCTGTTCGGTTTTCCTTGCTCTTCAATTTGTAGGTTTGATGAATGATCTTTAAGAATTACTGTGGTTGTTGATAGGTGATGTGCTAAGACCATTTGGTGTTGATCATTGGAGCATGACTCCAATGAAGGTCTAAGCTGGCTATATATGTTTATAGATAGGCTATGTTGCACAAAGTGTAGGTATGACAAAATAGATAAAACACTTACAAAAAATAGAAGAAAATTATAGCCATCAAATATTATTATATTTCTGAATTTCATCATCTGAACCTCATGAAAATTTGTACATAGCTGGGTAGAAAATTGAAATTCTTCCTCGTAGAAAAGAGACATTGCATATCAAAATTTAGGGTTTAGCCCATATATATATATATAAAATAAAAAGAGTGACACCACATGTCAGTGTTATCAGTCTCTGCATGTTAAGGAAAACTGTTGTTGGTTGATGCCGTGCACAAAAACTTGTGAAGTTAACGTACTTTTTTCTCATAAGATAATGTAACTTTAGACTTATTTCTCATATTTCCGAACTCTTGTTTATTTAAACTTTGTAAGGTCATGTTGTACAAAATTTTGTGGAGCTTTCTGAGAATCTGAGCATGTTAGTTCTTTATTTGAAGAAGTATGTAACAAATTTCATGGTTTTCTTTTGGACTGTTGAGATGTAGAAAGAGGCCTTTTCCTTTCGTTGATAATCAAGACTTTAAATGTTTTGGCTGCTACCAATTGTGGTTGTTTTGTTAAAATTTTAAAGTAGGGATTGAAAACATTTTCTTTTGGATTACAGGAAGCAGTGCACCAGATCGTTAACATTATATTTGAGGATGCTGGAGTTAAGGATTTGCTTGCAAATCTCTACAAAAAAGGTTTGTGTTTTTGTATCTCAAAGTATATTGCATTAACAATAAACTTATATTTTAATAATCGATGTCTGAAACACAAGTCTAGCTCCATGGACCATCTAGGTCATCAGTGATAATCATATCAACTAAATCCATTCCTACTACCATTTAGCCTATATGTACACTGGGTTTAGTAGAGCAATGTATTTAGAGAGTACGTTGATTCATTAAATAGAAGTGATTGCATTATAGTAAAACGAAATCATAGATTCAAAATAGCATAGGAAATTGGATCAACATTATTATGACACTGGAGATGTCAAAAGTTCTAATGGTTCAAAGGAAAGATGGACTACAATGTTGTTTGGAACAATGTAGTCAGACTCAGACTCGGCAAATATATGGCTGGCTTGGGACTTAGCTGACTCGACGACTTAGATAAGACTCGGCAAAGACTCAGAAAATAGAAAAAAAAACTCAAAATATAGTAAATTGTGTTCACAAAAAATATACTAATGACATTTATAATCCATATAAGTTATAAAACCACATTCTATGCACAAATTCTTTGTATCATCTAAAAAAATTGATAATACAACATTTGACACTCCATATTTAATTGCAAAATAGTGAACCGAAAGATGATTCCTTGAACAAATTCACAAATAGTACCAAGTTCAACTACACAACTCAAAACATAAGTAGAAAATCAAAATAGACAATGCCTTCAAGTCCAATATCAAGTCTCATGCATGGCTACGAGAGGTAGAATGGCTAGAATAGGGACTAGAGGAGTTGGTGCCAACATCGCTAGACCGAAGCAACAATTGTGATGCAGGTGTATTGGGTGTTTCCATTTCAGAAAATGGAAATACTAGAGGGATCCTCAGTCTCCTCATAAAGCCAACTCAAATCTTCAGCATGAGATTCATATAGAAAGTATTGGTGCATATAGCTAAAATTGCATCGAGTGCAATCCAATATCTAACCCAAAATGCATAAACAAAGAGGCTCTAAATCGCCTCTAGAGTCCAAAAAACTTCAAAACTTCATGCCATAACAAATAACTACATATCATCAAAATTATTTCCTATATTGGGATCCTCTTCCTCAATAGTACATTGTGGCCCCCACCTCTAGGCTCTAGCCCTTGCCTCTATCTCGAATCTCAAAGTTGATCCTCCAAAGACATTAGTTGACACCCTACAATTGTAATGAGACCTCCTAATCCAAGCATTAAAAAAAGGAAGAAAAAGCTTCTCATGCCTAATAAATAATTAAGCTTGAGTGAAGGGTACATTTTTACTAAGGTCATGATAGAGTTAAACAATCAACACCACCAACATTGAGGTACATAGAGGGGTTGATGCACTTGATTAAATGGCAATCCCATACCGTCATACCTGAAAGACTCCAGTGGAAATGTTGCAATCCTAAAACCCTGAACACTATTAAGTTTGTTGAATTTTGAATGAGATCTAAAATTCTACTTTTTGCATATGGAGTCCGATGAGGTTGGAACCACTCTCAAAGACTCAAACATCCTGAATAATGGTAATATTAAAAATTTAGTAAAAGGGCTATTCTCCTTACCTTTCATTTTCTATCCTTTTACTTTAAGAATTTAGTATTACCATCTTCGGTGAGTCTCTGGCGAGTTTGGCAAGTCTGTAACGAGTTTGGCCGAGTTTGGCGAGTTTGGCCGAGTCTGGTGAGTGGTGAGTTTGTTAGGCGAGTCTTTGTCGCGTACTTGTTTCATAACAAACTCGGCCAAACTCGCCAAACTCAGCAAGTCTTTGGCAAGTTTAATAACACTGGTTTGGAAAGTCTGTTGATGGCATTGTAGCTAACAAAGGGTTAGCATACATGTTAGACTTTTAAATTACTCTGAGAGTGTTTACACCATGTCTGCGGGTACTCCATGAGATTTGGGGTACGGCGTGCCCTTGGATGGTCTAAAGATGGATTATAGCATGAGAGATGGTACGTGATGGATATGCAAAATTGAGATAAGTTTCTTAGCGGATGGTGTTGGCTTGGCTTCCTTCCCATAGGCATTGGAGATCTTTTGGTAGTTTGGTGGACGCTCTTCATCGAGGCCTCATTAAAGAGCCACTTTCTTGGAGAGCGCTCTTTAGAGGATGTGAATCTTGTTGCATCATTGAGGAGGGCTTCAAGCCCTAGTTAGCATGTGGCAGTTTGGTTTCTTGTTTGAAGGATTGGAGATGGATCGGGATGCTTGGGGCTTCGACAAAGTTCTTGCAAGAGTATCTGCGCCAGAGAATAACTTTGCTTTGGAGGATAAATGGAGTCTTTGGAAACTCATGATGGAATGGTGTGGACTTGCCTTGCGAAGCTACATCACCTGGAGTCATTGTTGTGCATGACATCGCCATTGGAGGATGACACTTGTACTCTGTAGTGGACATCTCACTTGTGTGGCCTACAATGGCTCATGTAGATTGCTTGTAAGGGCTTCATCCAACATTATTGTTGGAAAACCTTGCCTCTAATATAAATATAAGGAGAGAATCCTTTAACACAATCATCACATCATCATTTGTACACTTCTCTTTGTACTTGTCTTCTAGGACAGATTGAGTGTGTTTATCTGAAATGGATAGATGGACATATATTATTAATATCCACTAGTGCTTAAAGTGATAATGTGATTGAGGGAGATACAAAGGATCTAACTACTTTTGGAGGAAAAAGGTTTTCTTCCTCTATCCACTCCAATTTAGTAGTTAGAGTTAAAATAAAATAAATAAACAATTAGTCCCAGCAGCCTAGTCTGATGACAATTAGATCAGATAAAATAATTTTGATAATGTCCAACGAATGATCAAAAATATGGTTCAATGAGACTAGGAAGCACAATTAGTGATTCTAAGAGTAGGACTACATGAGGCTTCTACAAAAGTACCATCATTTCAACTGGTTGATTCCCCCCATCATTTCCTTCCCACACAACTTGCAATTCAACTTTTGTTGATTATTCCTCTCTAAGAGCTCACCATATTCCCACATAGGGTCCAAAGGTTTTGGCATTTTCAGATGGAAATGATGAAACCTAGGTAAAAGAAATATGGAAATCAAGATTCAAAATACAAGAAAGCTGCAAATTAAAAAACAGATCTAAGTAAATGGTAAATATCTTGTTAAAAATTGGCAAGAAAATTTAAAACTGATGGCCATTGCAAATCCTATCAAAAATCTCAAAAAACAAACAAAAACCATGTACAAATTCTTACACATACCTACAAATACTAAAACAACTAATGTTAATCAATCCCCAATCCACAATAAACTGTTGATTGCAAATGAAAACACTCCATTTCCGGTCTTTAGCTCAAAAAAAAAGAATGGAGACCTCCTTTGCTCTCAAACCTCTTTGCTCTGTTTTTAAAATGAGATAAAAAAATTCAAATTTCTGGTTATAAACCAGATTGTGCCCAACATTAGTGATATTTTCTGTTTACTTGTAATTTTTCCTGAAAAAATTGTGATATTTTAAAATTATTGCAATATTTTCAGCAAGGGAAAAAGTCGTGATTTTTGTTGACGATATTATTACCGCCGTAGATACATCTCGATATATCACGATATCCGCGATAATATTTTGATGTTTGCAACAATGAGTCAAACACTATCATTAAGGAGTGCATTTATAGACAATGCATTCAAGTTACCTGCATAGATCCACCTCATGGGCTCAAACCCAAGATGGCCTTCAATGCAAAGCGTTTCATGGAGATGAGAGACAACCTCATGTCAAACCAACCTATACACTTGGTCACTAGATGCATGCCCTCAGTATCTCTTTTGACCAGTTTCAAGTTGGTTCCCATTGGCTTCAAGTGGAAGCCAATCACCATATTGCATGAGCAAATAAGGCCTGTTGACTTTGCCACCTATAGGAGATCTAGATGGAGGAGCATATCATTTCTGATGCCCCATATATTATGAGATCCAAGGTTGATACCGCTACCTTTTCAAGGAGTCCCATAACTCCTTCTCCATCTTCTTTAGATGTCTGGATCAATGATGCTAGGCTTTATACACAAGGGAGGATCTCGGGCTTTGATCATCTATGCTTGGACCACTCCCACCATCTGATGTAATATCCCAAACTGCTATTTTCTACTCGTGTGTAGGTCTGTTGATGTATTAATGATTTATTTCAGGTTTTGTGGTACTTTGTGTTTACAATAAAGATTGCATGTACAAGAACAATAATGCATGCTAGGGCATGAACCTTGGTAACAAGTAATTTAAATAAATAATGTGAACAATCTTCAAAGATCAAGCTTGAACATGCCAATATTATACGCTTGGGAAGAGGATTGCAATGACGGAGACATGCATGCCATGCACTCAATATAGCTCATAAAACGTAATGACCTCTTCAATCAATTCGCCCATGCAAAGATACGTGCCTTCCTTGTTCTTCAAATCACTTGCAATTGCCTCCAGAAGATGATGTGGAAGCTTGTACTCAACAATAAGGGTAATAATGGTCCTCTGGGAGGAATAGAAGAAACTGTTATCACATATATTGTAGCTGGAGCTACCAACATGCAGATAATTTTTTTCAAAGACATGGGCCAATCCTTTTCATGATGGTGGATGTTCTTACATACATGATGATCAGATGGGATCTATTTTTCAGAGTTATTCAGAGCGTCGATCCAGTATCCCCTTGCTAGGACTAATCCAACATGACCCCATTGAGATGATTTTGGTTGAGCCATGGTTCATTTGTGGAGTAGCAAAGCAGGCAACTGTGTATTTTCTTTTCCCATGTTTCCAGAGACACGTATATGGTTGAACACTGAACAGGTATACAAGTTGCATTTGGATGTATTGTAGTCTCTATTGATTATTTTAATAGTTGTAACGCTGCATGATTAGCTGAAAGTGGTACTCTGTTGGTTTGAATAACTTGTTTTATGAGTCGTCAAACGATCTTTTATGTAAGGCCATTATGTACACTCACTAGTATTTCCTACTTTGTGCAGACTTATCCTATCTTGCTATGTTGGCACCATGTTTCATATCTCCACCCATCCACATCTTCCATTTTGAGATTTACTCTGGACTTTGATTTTGACTTGTGAGATAGAAGACCTTTTCCTCCACTTGGATCTCTATGTTGAAAGACCCCATGTTGTCATGTGTTTCGGCTTTGAGTTGTGCAACAAAACTTACCGAATCCTTGACCTTGCTGGGCCAGGAGAACTCGTTGGTGTTGGGTCCTGGCCCTAAGTGGGTTGGGATTTTGAAGTCTTGACTTCTTTAGTCGATTTCCCCCGATGTTTGGTCCTATTTGTGGATGAGCCCTGCTAGTTGCCTAAGTTGTGTCAGCTAAAACTTGAAGCAATTTGTACTACCATCATTACATGCATTTATGTGATCCATTGCTATATATTTTGAAATGCAAGCCCATGGTAAAGTTGAAAATAAATTATACTTCTAAACACATATAGAAGGGATATGAAATAAAATGTGAAAGGCCTAAAAGAAGATGTATAACAAATGTTATATCTAAATGACTGTTGGCTAGAATTTATATGAAATGTAATGATTATTTCCTCATGAGGCCCTATTGGTTGGGATGTGAGATGGAATAAAGGACAGCTAATTCTAAGTGTCCCCTAAAATTTCTAGATTACAGTTTCTTGCTAAGTTGCCAAAAAAATTGGGTACGGGTACAGGTACAGGGACAGGTACGGGTATGCCACTTTTTGAAAAAAGGGTACTTGGGTACATCGAGGGTATTGTATATATATAGATATATATATATATATATATATATATATATATATATATATATATATATATATGTCATAGTCACATCATACATGCATATAGATTTCTTCATAAATTATGAATCTTGATTCATAATTATAAATTCGCTGATTATTTGAACAGTGGACATTCAGATTGAAAATTTGAAACATAAAATTTGATAAATCATTTTACTAGGCAGTTGTAACAGAGAATCAAACTCAGACATGAAAGTATAGTTGAAATTTTATTTTAAAAACCTATTTGTATTGCTGTTATAGGCAATAAAATATTGAAAATTGCCAAATATATTCCTGCGTTGATGTGAGTGTATTTCTCAATATTAAATACATATGTATATTTTTTATGTGCACATTTGGTAGTCAAATTATGTTCCATGAGTGCTGAACACAAAACCATAAAAACATTTATTGTAAATCAATGTAAAATCAATCTACTAGATTTGGACAATATTCAGTGGAATTTGAACAGTGTTGCAAAGTGTTTGACATAAGTCTTGAATCAGACTCCATACGTAGTTAGCAAAAAGTTAGTTCAAAGTTGGTGGGGGGTCATTACATTTTTCCCAACGAATTGCATTTTATTGAGTCGGTCGTACACCTGGAGTACCCAAACATGGGGTGCGGCGTACCATTTTGCCTATAAGTACCCCTTTTTTTATAACGGCGTCTCAGGTATGTGGACCCAGTATGGGGTATGGCAGGAGACATACCCTACGAGTACCCAAGTACCCGGTAGGGTACGTGTACCCTACCCCCGGGTACGGGTACCCTGGAAACATAGGTTTCTTGTCTACTCAACGCAAGGGTCCTAGAAAAGATCCTCACGGAGCTTGAGTTAAGCTAGGATGTGAGTTGTAGACATTTGTTAAAGTTGAGTGGAACTCCTCAAATCAACTTATTCCATTTGTGAGACACTACCATTCCCAATTGTTCTTCGTCTTTCATAGGTACAAGTGGATCCTTGTTTCCCTAGTCTGAAAGATCAGTGTGTCAAAGTCAACAAGTCCTCTCCCTTCATCTTAAGCCTTGGTTTATTCATCTCACCCATCATAGCAAATTGTTAAGTCTATAAGTGAGCATATATAGGGGTTTTTGTAAAGGATTTAATGGTTACTCTAACTCAAGTCATGTGTTTATTTATGTTAATGCACCACTATTGTGCTATGAATGTTTTATGTTTGGATACTAACATAATCATGTGAACTTCATTAATCCATGGTGCATATAGGATCATTTAGATCATTGTTCAGCCTTTATTTTGGGTAGTTTGACTTGGTCAAACCTAGTTTGACCTGGTCAACACAGTTACCGAGGCAGTCTTACTACAGTGTTCGAGATTGTGATTTATCCTCCAGATATGTCTAGTATACCATTTCTAGGCTCAGTTGGTGATTTGTGGCTATTATACAAAGATATCATGATTTATTATTATTATGGTCATATATTTATTAGTGGACATGGTTTTGATCTTCAGATGCATATTCAGATGGATATATCTGGTATGAGTAGTCATCATTAATATTTTTGAGGTCTCTAATTCACCTAGTACACTCAAATCATGTTTTCAGGCAAAGGAAAAAGGGCATAATGGAACATCTATTCTCAAGCAGTGATTATTAGGCATTTTGTTTATTAAAAAATGACCATGGCAACATTGGGAAAATCAATTTGGCCTTTGGCTAGGAATTGGCTTGGGGATGACTTGGCAGGATGAGATGAGTTCTTCTACATATGTTTCATGCTTCACACCTTTCAGAGGAGCACTTTTCATGTTTTATCTTGGTCCCAAGGGGGACGTCTCCTAGAGATGACGCACTTGTCCTTGGTCTTTGATGTAACACCATGTTATATATTATGTTATTATGTTGTGAGGGAGCCCAAGGTGATTTATGTCCCTAAGGTGTCCCCTTTCCATGTATTCATCATTGGTATATCATACTCATGTATATTTTTCTTTTCCCAAGGCATCATTGGGAAAAAGTGTGCCCCCATTGATTTGGTCATCGTGATCCATGTAATGTAAAAGCAAAAGATCTCCACTTTTGATGATATTTTAATCTCAATCGTTGGCTTGATTTGGTTAGGATGTGGGCACACTCTCGATCTATTTAAGAGTGGTGATCCCCTCATTGTATCCCATCGGGAATTTTTGTTCTTGGCTATTGGAATAGAGAAAATATCTCTTAGAAAAATATTGTGTCTTCTTTGTCATAGATTTTCTGGTGCTTGATTGCAAGATTATTTCCGGAGGTGTTCTAGTTAATTTATGATCTTTCCAAATATATTTTTTGTGAATGTCGTGTTAGTTTGCAGGAGGGCATCCTATCTTGGGGTGTTTTTGTGAAAGACCCAACCCTCTCCATCTGACGACGTCTACAATTAGGGGTTTTCTAATGTGTCTTTGATCATAGGTTATGCTTCTTGATTCATCTTGCATTTGTAACTTTTCTTCCTTGTGCATTAATTCTAACGTCGCATAGGTTGCTCTCGCAGGAAGAGGGGTGCACTGGCTCAACTTGGGCAAAATCGATTTAGCTTGGAACTTCATTAAATTCACTTGGAATTGCGTAAAACTGGGGTAAAGTGTCATTGCACTTGGTATCTACAAGATTTCCAGGTATTTCTAATTATATTTATCTAGTTTTAATTTCCAATCCACCTGTCGTTTAGTTAAAACCCTAATTAAAACCTTAAAAAATTCTTTGGGTCATTTTATTGGGATTTTTGGCGAAGCCTTTTTGGGTTATTTTATTTACCCCTAGAGCTAAGAGGGTTTTCCAAGTCGTCATCATTGGGGACTCTATTTTCCCTATACTTAAGGCACTAATCTTTAGGAAATTCTCCCTCCTAGGGTTTCTGGCTATTTTTCTTGTTTTATGATCCATCTCTTGTCTTGTGCACTTAGATATGGTTAAATCTATCTCGAAGCCATCACAATTAAGTGTTAGTTTACTTTAATTGTTCCTTAGTTCATCTGTTTGGGCACACTCGTTTTCCACCATCAATCCCCCTAGGGTAGTGATATTGATCATTTGCACTAGCACTTAAAACCTAAATCCATATAAAATCATATAGTCATTGAATTTAATCACTTTGGGCTACATTTCAACTATTTAAACTTTAATAACCCAAAACATTCTCATTAATGGCTATTAACCTTAAGATCTAGGGTTTCATCTTCTAATTACCTTACGTACTCTATTTCCTTAGTTTGATCTGCTATTTAGCCTTAATTAGGGTCTACCCTTTTGTCACTTGGTTTATCAGTGGCATAAAGTGAAGGGTATCTTAATCAGAGGGACAACCGATCCATATCTGGGGGTTAGGATACTCATAGTTCACCTCTTTAATTGCATGTCCCCTCTACTGTCTTGAATATGATACCCTTTGTGGGGAAACTACAAGTAGTGTGATGGCAAAAATATGTAGACCAAATAACAGTTGTAGATCAAGATATGATTGTCTTTCTCTTTTCCCAATTCGCCCATGCAAGAACACATCCTCCTTGAGATGATAAATCTCTTTATCTTACTTCAGAAGGATGAGTATGTGACCATTACACTGCAGAATGAATAGGGATGGATCTCTGAAGGTTTTAGCTGGATAAACGACCTTCATAATAGCTAGGTAGTTTGCCTTGAGATGGAAATAATGGAAACCCTTACGCCTTCAATAGTGGAAACTTCTCTATGCCTTTCATAGAATAATTCTCTTTGTAAATATTGAATGACTTTTGAATTGTTGTGATAGATTAGAGTGATCTATCCATGAAAATGATTAGGGAAGATAGATTTCATTGCTGAAAACACCTGTTAGCTAAGGACTGTGCCCTCAACCCCAACTTTGTTCTTTCGAGCTCTCGAACTTGTTTCTCAAAAGTGAGTAATAACATATGCATGAATAAGGATTCGATTTGCCTTCTTTTATAGAGTTGAGATTGCATAAACTTGATTTTGCATGCATGCAACTTAGATGATGCATGTCGCATGCAAATTGAGTTATGGCCTACATGCTCCACATGTCAATGGATAATTGCTTTGGTGGCCCTCCTTTATCTATTGATGACTTAATATCACTACTTATGTTGTTCTTTTATCCCATGTGGAATCAGTGATTAGTTAATTCCCTATTTGTCACAAACAGAACATTACATTTGACACCACCAAGATGATCATCTCCTCCTTGATGCTTACAGCAGGAGGCATCAAGAGGTATATAGAGAGTAGTTCCACCTTAGCTTCCAGATTTGTGAGATCTTTAACTTCTTTCATTCATAGTAGATACCATCCTTCCCACTCATCTAGATCTAAATAAATAATCCTCTCTTCTAGGGAGCATGTTGTACCCAAACAATTTGGTACTTCCAAATCTTACAGATCATCTAGACATTCCTTTGTTAGGGGTTTCTTCACTTAAGACTCAAATGGTAGGAAGGATCCACCTACTCTTTAGAGCAAATTTGGAGTAAAAAATGGGCCTTCTAAAAAAATGTGCCAAGGATCAGTTGGATTTCTCAAACCAATAGAATTTCAATAGCTTTGGTCAACCATTATGGTTGAGTTGGACATATGATGCTTATGTGTCATATATTTATTTGACAATAGCTAACTCCATGAAAACCTCACCTTGGTTAAGATCATGAAAAGTTCATCTCAAAATACAATAAATATACTTGAAATAATAATATAGAATAGTTTATATTATCACTACTTCCATGTCCTTTAAAATATAAATCTTACATTAATAAAAATGATAATGGAGTAAGTTTGAAATACTAAAAACATTTATATAANTATATAATTAATTTTAGATGCTTTTCTCCCAAAAATACTAAAATGTTTGGCTGAAAAATCTATATGGAATCTTGGAAAACTCAAAACATGAAAGTTTTAGCTCTTGTCGAGACCTTTCCAATGGTACCAACTTCCAAGAGCACCCAATTCCAAGTTTGGGAGCGAAAGTTATCTCAAAAATACTGAAAGCTTGTTTTTCTCTCTCCTCTTTTCTTATTTAAGATAAATATTAGTGTTGGGTAATTTCTTATTGATTTTCATTTTATATATATAACTTGTAAAAACACAATATTATATTATAAAAGTTATACAATATTTTTCTGTAGAAAAAAAACCTTTTATTCATATTGAATAAACATATATTGCCAATTGATGGTCTCTCAAATTAGCTTCAAGAGATTTACATTAATGGCATCCTTGGCTTCTTCCTTTACATTCACTAGATTTCCTTCATTCATCTCATAGATATCTAAGTCAGAATAATAGTCTATACCATTCTTGCATTCCTAAACCTCCATGACACCTGGAACCACCTCCAATGCTAGCTTTGACAGCTTATCTGTGACAGTGCTAAGTTCTCTGTACACATGAGCGAAAGAAGTTTCCACGAAATCTTGGAGGAGAGAACGAATTGTCGACAAGAGATTTTGCAAGTGTGGAGCTGCAATTTGGATTTTGTTTGTTTCCCATTCTATCACCATTTTTGAATCTCCATAAAGCTGTAACTAAGAAATATTTTTTGACTCGGCCAATTTTAAGACTGCCCAAAGAGATTCCAACTCTGCTTTTCTATTGGAGAACTGTCCTAGAGCAAACTTGATTCTGAATTTGTGGCTGTATGAAATATACGTGACTGCCCCTGATCCTCCTAAGGGTAGCTCTTTCTGACTCACTTCGTCAAAAAAGGCCCATAGTATTGTTTTGTCGACCTAGGGGGCCACTACATTCGTTACTTTAACCTTCTTGGGAGCAACTTTATATTCAAATGTCCACTGCAGAATAAGGGAGACCAAAACCTCATGCGGGATCCAACGATTTTGAAATATGGCTGAATTTTGAGCCCACCAAGTTCCATAAACGAATCAAGGAGGGAAGCGTAAACACACATTGAGGGTTTTTCCACCACTTCTAAATTCTCTGTTCCAATGAGGATTGACTTAGTCCTAGTTAGAATGGAGCTTTTCTATTGTAGCATTCCAAACCTTATATGCATATGAACAGGAAAAGAAAAGGTGAGTGACCGACTCACAGTCATCCTTGCCACCCCTTTTTTCTGCAAATTGTCCCATGTTAAGAGTTTATTGCAGAATGTTAGCCAAAGAGTTAATTTTGGTTTTAGTGGTGTTGAAGGTTTCCACACAGGATGCCACCACCATTCTTTTCTCTTGCGAAAGGTTCAGCAACAAAAGCCTCGTATCCTACTTTGGCCGAGTAAGCTTCCTTGCCGGAGTTATTTGTCCATACTAGACTATGACAGGATGTGTTATCCAAATGCACAAAACCTGCCATAAGCTTGTTTACATAACAGGACCATTCAGCTGCTACTTCTCCCCTCATCCCTAGAGCTTGCAGAGATATCCATGCTCTTCTTCCCCACTATTATAAGGTTTAAGATTGAGCATCTACCAATACTTCGATTCTATGTTGCTTTAGATGAGCAATCGTGGCTTCAGAGAGAGTAAATTTATTCCCAACCCATGCCCAAGGATCCTTACCAAATCTTATCTGCCTTCCATCTCCTATCTTCCATGTTGGCCAATGCCCGACTAAGGGGAATGCAAGAACCAAGGTCTTCCATCCAATTGAGTTGTTCTTGTGAGATTTTATTAGGTACCTGAACCATTCAGCATTGGACATGCCTTGGCAGTATTTAGAACTCATTACCTTCCCCCATAATGAAGAGAGGGTATGTAGCAATCTCCAAAGTGATCTTGCAGCTAAAGATTTGTAGAATAGCTCCAAGTTCTTGATTCCCCACCCCTCCAGTTATGTGGGGTTTTCCAGTGTTGTCCATTTAATGAGAGGGATACCCTCTCTGCCTGTTTGCTTGCTATCTAGAGAAAGGAGAAGAATTTTTTTCTTATTTTATTCAGGATACGTTTGGGGATGTAAGCTATTGATGCCCAATAGGCTGGTATACAATGAAGGAATGCATTTAGAAGAACAAGCCTTCCTCCTCTAGATAGAAACTGATTCGCCCAGCAGGAAAGTCTTGCCTCCACTTTCTTCTATAACCAAACCCAGTCGTTAAAGGAATACAAATTTGGTTTTAGCACGAATCCAAGGTATTTGAAACCTTTTAACACATGTTTTAAAGGAAAGGGGACCACTTCCTTCAATTAATTAATCTCCTCATTTGGAATTTTGTTGTGGGAAAGGATGGATTTTTTTATGTTTATCTACATTCCAGTTGCTTTCTTGTAAAGGTATGAATTTGAGATTATGGTCTAGAGGTTTTCAGTATTGGCTTCTCCAGGCATCAAAATATCATCCACAAACAAGACATGAGAAAGCTCCTCGGCATCTGAAACCTTTACCCCTTTCGAAGAACCAATCCCTTTGGCAGTATGAACCAACGCATCTTCCAGAAGTAAGAAGAGAAAAGGAAACAATGGGCATCCTTTTCTTAAACCACGTGATGGACTGAAAAGGAAGATGGAGAACCATTTATCATTACTGCAATGGAGGATGATTGAACACATCCCATTATCCAGTTTACCATTTCCATCGAGAGACCAATCTAAATCATTAGCAACTGCAGAAAAGTCCAACTCACACAATCATAGGCCTTGGAGAGATCGAGTTTTAGAGAGAAAGCACTTAGTTTGTTTCTTGAGATTGAATTGATGGCTTCTTGTTCTAAGGAGATTGCATCGTGGATTTGTCTCTTAAAGAGGAAACCAAACCGTTCTTCTGATATAATTTCGCTCAATATAGGCTTTAGTCTCTGAGCTATGATTTTTGCTACCAGTTTGTAAATCACATTACAGCAAGAGATAGGCCTAAAGTCATTAAACGAAGTTGCCTTCTGCTTTTTTGGAATCAACTCCAAGAACGTGGAGTTTAGAGATCCTAACACCTTGCCAGAACTTTGGGACTCATGGACAACTTTTGTGAAATCTTCCTTGATCAATTCATAAAAAACTAAGGAAAATTCAACTGTGAACCCATCTGGTCCTGGGCTTTTCCCTTTCTGTAAAGAGTGCAGAACATTGAAAAATCCACTCTATGTTATTTCCTCATTTAATGCGTCATCCATTTCATCAGAGATTAATCTAGGGAAAAGCCTTAACACCTGCAGAATCTCTTGGACAAGACATCCCACAGGTTCTAAATAAAGAGAACGAAAATGAGCCACTCTTGCATCTGCGTTGTCTTTGAAAGAGGTAACCATGTGCCCTTGAGAGCCTTAAATCATTTTTATTGTATTTATACTCCACCTATGAGAGGAAAAATGATGAAATATATTTGTATTGTTGTCTCCTTTTGCTATCGAGAGAGCCCTACCTTTTAGCCTCCATTGTTTTTCTTCCTTGTCAAGAAGAGTGCTTCTTTTAGATTCCTCACTTTTTAGAGTTCAAGTTCTTTAGAAGAAAAGATACCTAAACTATTTTGGGCATACAAGTTCGCTATCTTCTTCTCAACTACCTTAAGCTACCCCTTAAGACTTTTGTTGTGGGCCTTTGTACTATTCCTTAGTGACCTTTTTTATCTGGGTAAGATTATCCATAAATTGCTGCATGTAAGACGTTGACATGCAAACTTGGAGTGAAGTCTAGTTTTTCTAGCCAACCAAGGTTAAATTTGAAGGGAGTAGGAGGCTTTGGCCCTGCCTTTTCCATCGATAGTATGACTGGCCGGTCTGAGATACCTCTGGATTCAATCCATGAGCATCTCAATAAGGGTTCATTTTTCAAATGTTCAGAAATTAAAAACCAATCCAGTCTTTTAGATATTCCAAACTCACCGCTCCTTTTGTTTCTCCAAGTTGGTTCTAGCTTTAGAGGTTGAACACCTATCAAACAATTTGCTTCAAATTTGGCAAAAAAGAACTTATCTAAAGTGTTTTCTCTTGCATGAGTGCCCTAGACCTCTCTCACTGAAAGGGTGAGGTTGAGACCCCCCCTATAATTACATTTTGAGATTCACCCATGACATACTGGAAAAAAGATTCCCAAAACCTCCGTAGACATTGAAAATTGAGTAAATTAAACCTATTTCTTTGTCTTCCGGTGTCGATTTTATTGCAGATTCATGAAAGGTGACCTCAATTTTATTCATTGAAGGACTTCAAGTTGTGCGTAGGCCACCAAAATGCCCTTCCGAGTTTATTGTCTCAAAGGACCAATCTTTTAGCCACGAATTTAAGAACTCTTGTGCTTTTAACCCATCTGTCATAGTTTCTTGAAGCATTAAAACTGAAGGATGTAGTAACCTTACCATCCTTTTGAGGGAATTTTTCTTGGGTTTGCCCCTTAGACCCCTCACATTGGAGGAAAAACAATTCATTTGGAGACCTGCCCTCAAGAGGTCTCTACTCTAAGTACTCGATGATAGTAGCATGCTTACCATGTTTTACTTCCAGAAGTACTTGTTCTTTTGCTTTAGCAAGAAAATAATTTCTTCCTTGTGTAACCTTTGGAGGAGGGTTTAGAGCGAGGCCTCCTGTTGAGGCTTCTTCCAGAGTATAGTAAGAGTCGTGAGATCTTAAATCATGGTCCTTTTTGGGAATAGGGGGAATACTTGCTTTCCTACCTTGGTTTTTAATAGGTTTTGCTAGGGATGGCTGTGTAGGGCTTAGATGGGAAGTCGGTAGGGACTTTGTCGAAGAAACAGAATGAGAGGAGGACCTCAAGGGAGGAGGAGAATTAGGGATTTGATTCCCCTCCATAGAAAGGGAGTTCTTAAATGAAACGGGAATAACGACAGGAGGAGTACAAGACTTACCACCATGAAATGTTAAGCTGCCATCTTCCTCAGAGACACTTTTTACAACGTCCGCTGCTGGTTCCTCCATGCTGCCACCTTTTTTTCATTTATGGGCTTGACTTAGTCTGCATCGCTATTACCACCTTCGGGTCTTTTGGTTCTACCGTTGTTTGAAGTTTGAACAAGGGTCGGGCTTCTTGTGGCCTTTTAGAAGATTGATCCTTTTTGACCTAGACCTTTTTGTGACTCTTAAATCCTTTCGTAGCATTTGGACAATTCTTCAAACGATGGCCAACCTGTCTGCACAAAAAAAAGCGGAATGAAATTTTCCAGTAGTCTAGCCTTTGTGTCCAGCAACTTCCATGCTTTTCTCGCTTGATTTCCTCATAGAGACCGTCTCCCAAATCTAGTTCTACCAGCAATTTAGTGCATCACCTATCTATCTTAGAGTCCCATTCATCCTCTAGTTTTATGAACTTCTCGAGTTTATTACCGATTGCCTTCAAAATTGGATATTGCTAGAACACAAGAGGTAATCCCGAAAGGATAACCCATAACTGTCGAGTATTATGGGGCTCTCTGGTT
The DNA here is from genome assembly GCA_001517045.1 of Pseudotsuga menziesii. Classification (NCBI taxonomy): domain Eukaryota; kingdom Viridiplantae; phylum Streptophyta; class Pinopsida; order Pinales; family Pinaceae; genus Pseudotsuga; species Pseudotsuga menziesii. The sequence goes on along the minus strand of LPNX010497117.1, from coordinate 111,797 downwards.
GCATCAAAGTTCACATTCCATCTTTTTAATATCATGCCTGAATGTCCCCACTACCAATCTCGCTCCAACAACTTGATTTTGTTTCTTTCAGATACTACCTTGAACAACATCCAACCTTATGACAATAAATGGAACTCAGGAGTATAACCGATATGGGGTTTCCAATTTTCCTCCATCCAGTTCAGCAAAGCTTCCTTGCCTACATATTTCCACAAAAACGCTCGACCAGAGTTGTTTCAAGGTAGGACAAGATTTCCTCTATTTGTATGTCTTTTCCCACTGAGAGAGAAGCCTTATCCTTCTTTGTTCTTACACCTTTTTTTCGTCCTCTTAAGCTCGAGGCCGAACAATCTCATCATTATTCTGTGCTCTTGCATTATTGTTCTGAGTGGCTAGCTCTTGAGATCCAAGGATTAGGCACTCTTTGCTTGTGTTGATAGGATTGAAGGCTCCTTGTACCTGCACTATACCTCGGAATCCTCGCAAATGACTGGACCAATAACAGGGATTTTCTCATAAATCTACTATGCCTTCATACATCCTTTCTTCCACAAATTGATGGCATGCATGGAAAGAATGATGATGAAAGAGCAAACAAAATGAAAAGACAAATTGAAAAGATTAGTCTCGAATTGTCACATGGGAGAAAAAGAAATTACTGCCCCCAAACCTCAGGCTCGAAGGAAATAGCTCATCCGCGTGTCATTCCTCTTCGAATTTTTTTCCCAAAAAGTTATATAATATATAATAATAGATATTGATTATTATTTTTATTTATGTAGTTTAATATATATATATATATATTATAAAGGTTAAAAATATCGTGTCGGCAAATATATAGCCAAGGGTCCAAAAACAAATTAATGGATTTATTGGCGAAAATGTCGACAAACATCAGCAATATATTGGCAAACTTAAAAAATACAAAATATTAAAAAAATGCAAAAATCACGATATTTAAAAAAAACGGCAAAAATTGCGATAAAATCGAGAAAATTTTGAGAAAAAATCTGGGCAAATATTGGGCGATATATTGCTGATATATCACGATTTTGCTGATATATTGCCGTTGTTTGTTATAGATACACACATGTGAAAACACTTAATTTTTAATATAAAAGTTATATAGTTTTGATTATAATTTTAGTTATAATTCTATTTTTTTGTTATAATTTTAGTTTTCTTTAGTTTTAGATTTTATTAAATATATAAAAAGTAGTGGTACATTTAGAAAAAAGTTTCAAATTATAATATAAATTTTAAAAAATTACCACTATATCATTTATTGTTTGTGCACAAGAATCTAAACCTTTCATTAATATTTTCAACCCTCATCTCTTAACTCTATAGTCTATACTAACCCAACATACTTATCAACTACTATTAACGAGACAATATAGGTTGACCTTCACTAGATAACACCTTCCACTTAGTGTGACATGGAATATTTGTAGTGTGACGTGTTTTTATTATTATTTTGCTTAGGAGGCCCATTTTAGACCTCAAATTTGCTCTAATGACTAGTACAATTTTAGAGGTTAACAACTTCTACTCATCCTCCTCATCAACAGCTGATGGCTCCTCTAGACATTGATCACTTTTTGTAAGCACCTCCAGTTGAGACATTTCTCTCGGTTCTTGAGTTCTTGAAAGGGACCCTTTCTTCTCTTAAATTCTCAGCTTTGTAGCTTTTTATTTCTTGGATGATCGACTTTAGATTATATGTCTTTAACCTTCAGAGGTTGATTATGCTTTTATAGGAGCTGCACTAAGACTCCCACTATGTATTGTTTCTGGTGTACGTAGCAGCCCCTTTGCCCTATTTATGGTCACTTGTTGGACAATAATAAAATTATCTTATTTTGCCCAATTTGTCCAAATCTGTGTAAATTGAAATTCTCATTCATTATCATCAACTGTCATTTGCACAGTTAACTGACTTCGTGGAATTTTTTGAGAACTTGTATCCATTAAACTGCCTCCCGTTTTATACTTTGACGTAGATCCTAATTTACTTTTCAGGAACCATGTGGCTTTCATATATGGTTTTAATATTTGTAGCTTATTGCCTATCCTTGTTGAAGTATGAAACTAAAATAGTATTTAACTAAAATGTGAACACGAAACCTTTTTTTAAGGAAAAATAAAAATTGTGTAATGTATTCCGTTAGTAGTGTTCAGTTTTGGTTATCGTATGGTTGAGTTCAAATGGAAGGATTCCATCACCTCTAATATAATGGATAGACAATCTAGTTTAATTTCTTTGAAATAAATAAAGTACTCTCTTTCCCAAGAGTTCTTTATATTTTTTGTTTAAAGTGTTTACTTCTCATGCTGCTATTTTTTTTGACTTAACAGAGTGGTATGAAGGAACTGTAACTGAATACTTGGTTGCCACATTTGGAGACTACTTTACTGATGTGAAGTTGTAAGTCATTTTTTCTCTTTCTAGTTAATTACTTGGGAAATTGTAAAACTTTTAGTTTTGGATTGTTATTTCTTGACATCTTTTTGGTTCCCAATTAGAGACTGTTTAAAGTTCTATAATGATATGATATTCTGAATAACTTTAGAACTTCTTTAAGTATTAGGAGTGCAGAAAGCATGTGAGGAAATTTGACTGTTTATGCACCTCTCCAGTTAATTTGCATGTAGTTCTTGGAAACACTATAATAGCTTGGCCTTTATAAGTTTGATTTTAGCTTCCATTTTTCTATTATTATTTTGATGTTTTAGAATGTTATGTATATTGTGTATGGTGTCATACACAGGCGTAGGTGAATGGGTAGAGGTTGTTGAGCATTTTAGTGATGAGGAGGATATAAGCGTGGAGTGTGTGGATAATGGAGGTTTCAGGACCGAGGAAGATGTAAGTGAGTGAGAAAGGCTAAAAGCCCAAGTGGTCAATGACCCAAATCAGAGGATCTTTGAGATGATGGCCAAGGGCTGGATCAGACTTAGCTTTGATACCAATGGTGTATACCGTATCCGGTTTATACTAGAAAGCTGTTCACATAAATAGACCAACAGAAAATAATTTCATCTCGGAAAAGACAAATGGTTTTTGAATATGAGTTGATGATTACAAAAGAATAAGAGTACCATATTTATATAACTCCTAAAGGCACTTAAGGTGACCATTCGTGAAAGAATCTGTCATTTGGAGTAATTAATAATTAATTATTATTTATATATATTATGTTTATTATTATTTAATATTATTTATATTTTATTTATTACGCTGCCTTCCTCTTCAAGAAATTAAATTTCAAAGATGAGTTGATAAGCACTACATCCATCGATGAAGTTTTGTTCCCTTTTTCTCAACCTGATAATGGTTCCCAAAGGATCAAAGAGACCTGTGAAGACTATAGCAATGATAAAACCAATGTTCAAAAATGATAAAAATTAAAGTTAAAATAATTACTTTTGAAGATAAATCAACAAACAAGGAAGCATTCCCCATTACTCCATAGTATGTCCATGGCAATTTTCAGAAAATAGAGTTGGAGCCCTTATCTCACAAGTTAGATTCCAGGATTAAGTTTTGTGTTTCCTTACTGTTGTTTCATCATCTTTGTCCCTCCCATTCATCTAGCTCGTTTGTTTCTTCAACTAGTAAGCCCGCCGGTTCTTTCTTGGACAATTTTCAGAAAATAGAGTTGGAGCCCTTATCTCACAAGTTAGATTCCAGGATTAAGTTTCGTGTTGCCTTACTGTTGTTTCATCATCTTTCACTGACTATTTCTTAGATTAATGTATTATGTAAAGCGTCCTTCTGATTGCTTTAGGAATTCAATGGCCTATCTTTAGGATGAACATAAGTTTTCATGTACACGATTAATGACTTGGGGTTTGAAATTGATTGTTAACATCTAAATCACTTCACGCGAGGACACAGAACATAGAGAACATGGGAATACGAGTATCTGACATGAACATGGTGATCCCCAAAGCTAAGACATGATATATATATATATATATATATATAGTTTGTAAAAACTAGAACATTTACAAATATTCAATAGAATTTACAATCAATACACATTACACATTCACAAATCACAATGCATGTCAATGATAGACGTAACTAAAACACCCATTAGCGGAAAGGGATAGGCCTCACTCCACTGTTGGAACAAGGGAAAAAGGCTGGTGATTGTCTTCCCCCACCCCCACTATTGGATGCCTGCTAGAGGCCTAAGAAATCCAACCAAAACATGACTATTTCTATTTGATTAGATTACATGGATGGGGGCCGCACCCTATCATTATCTTTTCCCATTACCAAACACCCTTTGTATTTTAGATTATGGCACAACGATGATGCCAGTTAGATTGAATGTCATGGGTAGAAATAAAAATAAGGGGTAACCTCCCCAATGTGAAATGAATCCCCTTGTGATGTTGTTTGTGGAATATGCCCCCACAAAATACTTATTGGTGTGCTCCCTGACTTGATTTGAGAGGCTAAGAGCCAAACAATGTAATATGCAACTGTACATGGAAGAATAATAAAAATACATCACAAATTGCAGACAGAGAAGGATGAAAAAAATGGGGAGTTATAATTCCATCGGTGCAGTGGGTTCTCATAGACTCATAAAATTTTTGGTTAAGTCGTCAAATTCAAAATGTTCTATTACATAGATGTTGGAATCAAATTTCTCATTAAGTCATCAAAATCAAAATGTATTAAATAGATGTCGGAATGCCACTGGAAAATACAAAAAGGGGTAGATCAAGATGGAAAACCTTCTAATGCTCTTCACTTGCAAAAAAAAACCCTCTCAGAGCTCAAGCCTCACTGAAAAATGTGAATGAATGAGTGTAAGATTGCATTTTTACAGTTTTCTTTGGTTAAAAGTGTCATGTTTTAGAGACACAGTTCACACAGGTTGGGACATGTCCTGAACATGGTATTGGACATGTATTTTAGACATGTCTTCAAACAAGACGTGTCCGACACCGTATCAAGACGTGTCCATGTCCGACACATGGACATGGGACACTTAAGGCCTAAAGACCATTTCCAGTATCATAGCTTAACATCTGTCCTTGATTATGCTTCATGGACAAAGCATCTTGAGGGGGGGAAAAATCTAATGAACATAGTTAAAACTTAATATAAATAAATATATAATAACTATAAATAATAATGAATAAAACTAAGTTCCCAAAAGTCAAGTTCATTCATACTCATGACCATTCAATGATAAGTATAATATCACGAGTAGTTGTATCTTATTTATATTGGATATCTTAAGTTATCAAACAGAATTATCTGAACTTTCTTCATCTCTGCAGGCTTCTTTCTCAACATTGGCTTCATCCAAGCTATCTTGGCATTCTCTTATTGTTCATCTGCAATGGGTTCTGATTCCTTCTTCAGATACAAGTCTGCATCATTGAAAATGTGCAAATTGTCAAACTCGCCAATTAAACTTCATATGCTTTATCACCAAAACTCCATTGAATTTTGAATGGCCTATCTTTCTAAGATTCAACTTGATGCAAGTGCCTTTGGGATAGTACTATTTTCTCAACTGTACCATTACTTGGTTTTTGACTTCAAATGACTTAATTTTAAAATCTCTAGTGTCGATTTTTGTTTTCCTTGTAAGCTGCACTATTTTCCAGTAACTTCTCTTAGACTTTCTCATATGTCTGTTGCATTTGTTCTGCAAAATCCTTCTGCATTATTTCCTCGTCATATCCATTGACAAATCAGCTGAGTCTGTCATGTTTTCCTTGTAACCTGCACTATTTTCCAGTAATTTCTCTTAGACTTGAACATATATATGTTGCATTTGCTCTACCAAATCCTCTCCATCATTTCTCCTTGTCATATCCATTGACAAATCAGCTGAGTCTGTCATATCCACTGGCAAATTGGTTAACTCTGTCATATCCACTGGGAAATTGGCTAAGTCTGTGAAATGCCATGGAAACTCTTGTATTCACTAGATGTATATAATAAGTTCCATCTTCTCTGATAAAAGCAACTTATTTAACTGTAATCATGGCAGTAGTGTCTGCTTCCATCTCACATTGGGAAAAGACTTTCTAGACGTATCCACTTTTCTTTATGAACTTTTCTATATTAACCAAGATCACGTTGAGTTTCTCATTGTAATATGTGTTTTCCTTTATCCTTGTGCATTTCCAATTCCCTCATTTCATTTGAAGGTAACAAATAATTACGAACTAATTTTTTCTAACTCTCATGGATGCTTGCACAAGTGACTTATAAAGGCTGATTACCTCTAGAGGTGCCACTGCTGTAAAAACTCACAATTTATGTTATAAGAGAAAATCAGAATAGAAATGTATTGGCTTATGCAGCAGCTATGCTAAATTAGATGCCATTTGATCGAATGTGTCTGGGCAACTCTTTTTACCTTAAAAGTTTTGTTTTATTTTTCAGATATATAGAAGAAAGGTCATTTAGGAGGTTTGTTGAAGCTTGCTTAGAAGAGGCAGTTGTGGTTTACATTGATCATCTCCTTACTCAAGTACGTATAACTGATTCATTATTGCTTTGCATCTTTTGTTACAACTGTATGTGGGCCTCGTTGTAAACTGATTTCTCCATGCTTACTTTCTTTTCTTATTCAGAAAAGCTACATCAAGGAGAACACACTTGAAAGGATGCGTCTTGATGAGGAAGTATTCTTGGATTTTTTCAGGGATTATATTAATTTATCTGTAAGTACATTCCTTCGAAAAATAAATTGTATTTTTCCATTCTCATTCTGAAAATAAATAACGGGATAAGCAATTTACAACTTCTTAGTCTTTTTCTTTCCTCAAAGATGAGAATGTGTACATTCTCCGCAAGAAGGACCCGCTTGGGGGGGGCATCTTCTGAAACTATATTATAGAAACTCAACGAATGGAAATGTTGGTCTAATTGAATCATCGAATAATAAACAGAAGAGAGATGCGTGTTTATTTGTGAGGAGAAGAAAAGGACAAAAGGAGGCAGAAGATCCACTTGAGGATTGCAGCAGATGAAAGTCGACCAGCAGGACATCGAGAAGCATCAAGTCATGCAAAAAATGCACGACTTGAAGGGATGTTCGTTGTGGAAAGGCCAGTCACCAAAGCATCTAAAGAAAAATAGGCCCAAATTGAATGGTGCTTGATTAAAACAGACTCAAAGTTACCAAAGTTGACTCAAATGAGCAACTCACGAAAGGGAAGAGTAAGAATTGACTTGTGTTGGAGATGTTGCCGCCTAAAACACACTTGGACATGGGTAAGTCTCCCAACCGTTGTGTGTGTTCCCAAGGGCAACTTATGAGTTGAGAACCCACTGTCACCTCGGTTCTAAACTCCTCCGTTTAAACCACAACTCCTAAAGCCCAAGGGGGGTAATCCCTACTTACTAAGTTTTTTTTTTGGAGAATGTTTTCTGGGAGTTGTAAATTAAAAAAACTGACAATCAACGTGCAATGATGCACATATTTCAATGTCAAGCAAACCCTTTAACAATCAACCAGTAATGTATGAAAGAGAGAAACAATCAAATAATCAAAATGACCAGTGTCGTCTCTACTCGGGCTATGGAGTCACAATAATCAACTTCAAATGATTCTTTACCTTAACAAATATACAAGAACATGATGACTTCCAATAAATGAGTAAGTTAAAATAAAGTGATTACAAAGTAGAGAAAAGTAAATGATTGTAACAATGTTATGCAAGTGGTCCTGTAAATTTTAGTAAATTTTATGTCTCTCTTTGACTTAGGGAATTGAGGTGTTTGTTGCAAAGAAATTAACTATTCTAGGTGTCTACCCCAAGAGACTAGCTTCTTCGATTAGAGAGAGAATGTCGGGTGCTCAACATAGGAACATGATGACTTCCAATAAATGAGTAAGTTAAAATAAAGTGATTACAAAGTAGAGAAAAGTAAATGATTGTAACAATGTTATGCAAGTGGTCCTGTAAGTTTTAGTAAATTTTATGTCTCTCTTTGACTTAGGGAATTGAGGTGTTTGTTGCAAAGAAATTAACTATTCTAGATGTCTACCCCAAGAGACTATCTCCTTTGATTAGAGAGAGAATGTCGAGTGCTCAACATAGGAACACAAGGTTCCCACCTAGCTCCACGGGTCAAACTCGAAACTTGCTGGGTGCTCAACTGGAGGACACAAAGTGCCACGAAGACCCCTATGGCCTCTACCCCACTAGCTCCACAGGTGTTATCACCCGCCTTGTAGTTGCCTGTGTGAGGTGGATCCAGGATGGATGGTAGAGGGGCAAGCAACTAAGGGGTGGAACCACGACTGCCTAGACTCCCAAATGGATGGTTGTCACACCAATCAAGGCAGCCTTCACTTTATGTTATCCTAGTCCAAGACAACAATGAGGGAGACCTAGATCTGCTCCCGACAGGAGAGATCGGACCTAGACACTAGAAGAAGATCAGATGGGGCTTCAGGGTACTTAAGATGCAAGGTAAATGGAAACCCTAGCTCTAGGGTTAAGGTACTAGCAACTGATGGAGATGACCACTGTCTTGGGAAACACAACTGTGACAGGGTGAGCAAGAACAGAGTTGGGACTGCCTAGTACCAAGGGGACAATCTCAATGAAAGATAGATGACTTGAGTTATCAGTAGGTGTTGGCAAAAGGAATAGGAGTGAGGTCAAGTTGGGGCTAGCGCTAGCTAGGAGATCAGTGCCTTGTGTGCATTGGGCAATGGAGTCAGCAGTACACCGACGTTTCAGAGAACACACCTGGGAGACACCTTGATCTACGAACCCATAAAGTAGTTGGTCCGGAAAAGTTAAGGTACAGAAAAGCTAGCTCAATGGATGGCTAGCGCTAGGGCTTAGGAGGACAGATCTATAGTTCTAGGGTCACTGGGAGGCTGATGGCTCGGCGTTGAGGAAGAAAAGAGGTCAGGGTGACCTGATCTACAAGCCCAAATCAGGAAATCAGCAGAAAAATCAGATCTAGAAAAGTCAAAATCTGATGAGGGGGGCTAGGAGGTTGAAAACTGATTTTTCAGATCTAGGGAAAACCGGGAGGAACTAGCACAACGTTGGGGGTGTTTTGAAGTGCTTGGGCCCTGATCTATTAGCCTATCTTGTCAGATTTCAAAAAAACCACTTCCGGAAAAGTCCATTTTTCAGTGAGGGCGCTAGGGCAGATTCAGTCAATTTTTCAGATCTAGGCCAAACTGTCAAGCAGTTGCATAGCGTTGGGGTTGATTTAGGCTGTGTGGGACCCGATCTATCTCTCTGTGAAGTCAGAAATTAGAAAAACTCAAAACCCTAGCAGGTCAATTTTTCATTGGGGGGGTTATGCAGTTTTTTGCTTAAAAATCAGATCTAGGTCAAATTGTGAGGAATTTGACTAGCGTTTGAGTTGATTTGATGAAGGGGAGGCCCGATCTATGAAACCCAGAAATGGTTTGGCAAAAGATCGGACTATTCCCAAGTTTATTGATTTTTAGTGTTTTTAGTGTTTTAGGAGTTTTCAGAAAAAGTTGAATTGAAGCAAGGTACAATGGAATAAGATCTGAAAAAAGAAGACTTGCCCATTGAATCTTACCTGGAAAATCTTGTAGAAGTTTGTAACAATGACTATCTTTGCTATCCCGTTCAATTCTGGAAGATCCCCGTGATTTCTATGGCATATATGCAAGCTCCAAGCCATCAATGCGCCCCCTACCCTGCATGAGCAAACATCAACCATATCAGATTTGCACATACACAATAAAGAAACTGAATGCTACAAGACAGTAAAATGAAGTAATCATAGATCGCAATGAAACTAATGAAAACCCCCCGATCCAAGACGAAGAGAACCAAGCGAGTTGAGGTCCCCCTACAAAAACGCTCCAGCCAAAACGCCCTCCTATAGACAAAACAATGATAGCCACGAAAAATATAGATCTCACAAGAATTTCCACAATGCTAGGAAGCTGAATACCAGTTAATCACCATTTGAGCACATCAGATGCAAAGCAGATCTAGAAAAATTTCCACAAAAAAAATCTTTCTATTATTCAGATCCCAGAGCCAAAGACCCCTTACAAATGAGAAGCTCTCTCCTTTTAAATAGAAATGAGAGAACCTCAATCATAACCAAATCCTAACCACTTTCAAAACGAGTGGCTAAGATTAAAAGATGAAATGTTCTAATCAATGGTTGAGATGAGCTCAACATACAACATATGGATCAATATAACCATAATTTACCAAAGTGGACTAAACCACCCAAATAAAGGTAACCCACTCAACAAGAAATAAATGAAAGCACATGGTGGGTCCAAGGAGTGTTTGACCAACTCCCTTTGGGTGTCCCCATGGCACAATAAATAATATAACTATTTAATTCTTTGACTTTTGTGCCTCCTTGAGGAAATCGTGAGCCTCCAAAAAGAGCTCCAGAAAATAATAAAAAATGCCCAAAAAATAGGTGTGGGTCCAATCAGGAGTTGCAACTGCTGGAGAAGGTGTGGAGGACATCACTCTCATCACCATGACTCATCCCATGTCATTTCCTTGCCTCAGTAGCCCAAATTGATTTCTTCAATAGCCATTTAATCATTTTTTAATCTGCCTCAAGAAACGTGAACCTGCCAAAACAGCCTCCTAGGGTGCCTGCGTTGCCAAACTGAGCCCACAAGGCTCTCTGGGATGGGGGTACTATGGTACAAACAAGTGGTTACACCCCTATGTTCTATACAACGCCCTAGGAGATCCAACTAAAACATATCCCTACTCAGACATATCAACCTGTGAAGAAAAACTGCATCAGAAAGGCAAAATGAGCCTTATCATATCTGCAAGTGCCCGGAACTGGAAATAAATTGTCTCATTAGACTCAGAGAGTCCAAATCCATCTAAGGTCTATACTCATACCCCTTGTAGGTCTCTATCTGATCATCAACCATATCCAATAAACAATATAACCCTCTGTAAATGATCAGACACCAATAATAACTCAGACTATCATCCATCTGTTGCAAGTGTTAAAAGGCTAAGACATGCTCTACAACTCATTCAAGTAACAATCACAACAAGTAGCAATCATTTCACTGGTGGTACACCAACAAATACATATATAAGGCTTTATTTACTATTACTCAGACTTGGACTTTTAGGACTATACTCACTTCATAGCTGTAGTCATTTTGCTAGTGAAGAATGAAGGATGAAATTGACAAGGCTAAGGCAAAGGATGACTTCCTACTCAACATCATGACACTTCGGATATGGAAAGGGAATACTCACTATAACCAATGTCGGACAAACAACAACACAAGGAATGGCAGTGTCTCACAAATGGGTGAGTTGTTTAGAGAGTGTTTATTCAACTTAGGCATCATGACTACATCAAGCTTGATCCAAGTTCATTAGGATCATCATTTTATTCCATAGCCTTTTTGGCCTATATGACCCTTTTGGGACTTCACCAGTGCTTAAAAGCACAGCTAATCGCAGCTTTCATCCGGGACATATTTATTTTAATAAGGTCAGCAATTTTTGGATATAACATATTTTAAACCATTGCTTTTTTAGACCTTTTCTTATATTCTTCAAGGAATATTTTAGCACTTCATTGCTCTTGCCCTCTTTACATATGTTAAGAAACACAGTTTTATAATTTTCATTTTTCATGGGCGCATATTCAATATTTTCAATATAAGTAGTACATGAGCTTTCAATTTTAGCCAACATCTCAAATGACTAGGGGGAATTCTGCACAGTGCCAAACATCGAGACAACCGACCAGAATGATTTAGGCATACTATCCAACTTACCAAATGCAAGTTTTGTCACCAACTCAGAGCCGAGACACAATATAAACAGGGAGGCTTGTCCAACAAAGGTTCTAGCAAGAGAAAAGGTCCTCCATGCCATAAGTCAAGAAGTCAGTCGAGTTGAAAATTAAACTGAAAGGTAATGGATGGGTGAAGACAATAAAATGATGGAGCCAACACTAGCAAGCCAAAACAATAGTGGGAATGACTATCTCTATTCTCCCTGAGGAGGGTAAAACCAATGAGTATAGATCACAAACTTCAAAGTCAGAGTAAGGACATCAATACATAGTATAAGATACAACCAAGTCCATATAATTATGACCGCCAAATCATGATACCACAAGTCAACACATGTCACAAGAATTAGTATAAGAGCAATAATAACCATAACACAATATAAAATGCTGAGTCATAACCATGCAATATAATCCATCTGAAACACCATCTATCCAATGAGAAAGTACTGATATAACACTAGGCATCCATGACTGCTCTAAAATAACATAAATGGCTACATTGGTCCTCAAATCTGAGTGTCCTGAGACTCAATCCTGACATGAGAGAGTTCAATAGTCCACAAATATAATCATGATCCATAAAAATGCTCATCTCAGCATCTCATATGTAAGAGATCTGGATGAAAAATGTACTGTGTCTAAAAAATAGAATATGGTAGCCCGGCTACTATATGTGATAACAATAGGTCAAGCCTCTTTTTCTCCTTTCTAATGAAGATACTTATCTGAGTGCCTATTAAACTAGCAAACACAAATCTTTGCCCTTTCTCGTCACCCTAGATCGGTCGAACCGGCGGGGAGAGAGGATACGGGGCAAAAACGGGGCTTGTGGTAAATTTTATCCTTAAAGAAAAAATAAACAAAACAAGCCAAGCGCGATATCACAACGAAGGCAGAGCCTACTCGATTGTGAGGTGCGGGAAAACGGAAATAAGCAAATACTTTAAATAAAAATGCTAGCCAACGCGATATTGCAAAATCACTTACAAGGTGCGGGCAAAAAATAAAGAATAAAATGAAAACAAAATGAAACTCTAACTAATCTAAAACCTGCGCCAATCAACAATTGCTTATGCAAAGGTGGGCAAGCCCAACTTCTATTGCTAGAAACGAATGACAAATAAATGAAACTTGATTAATCTGAAAATGCAAAGCAAGAAATCAAGTCTAAGAGACTCTCTTGGACTTGTTACAAAGGATGAAATTTCAGCGTAAAGAAAGAGGTAAAAGGAGTGAGAAAAACCGTGTTTTTTTCCCTTTCTTGAGATGTCCTTGAAGCTCTTCCTTTGGGGTGGCCTTAAAACTCTTCTATGGGTGAAATTTGATAGAGTTTTTCCTTGTTTTGTCACTAACCTGCTAAAAACCAGCAAATAGAAAATGATAAAATGTGCCCAAAATCACTTTGGGGAAGTTAGTACGTTAGTGCAATATATATACAAAATTTATACAAAGTTGCCAAATGAATAATTTTGAAAGAACTTGAGTATAAAAGTGTTAAAACCAGATTTGAAACACTCCACAAACTAAAACTAAAATGCAGAAATTTGTATGTAAAGAAAGAGAAAAATGGTCCTTTGTTCTTCAAGAAGTGAAGCAATGGGGCATCCAACCGAGGAATCTCACTCTTCAATCCAAACAACCTGCAACTTGTAATATTTTCACTACACAACTACTAGAAGGTGAGAATCAAATAATGATCAAAGAAACAAAAAACTTCAAACTAGAAAATATATGAATTTCTTTTGCTACAAGAATGAAAACTCACAAAATTTATGGAATACAAATACCATAAATCTTACCAAAGCAAATTAATATGCTTCCTTGGCCAACCAAACTTGTGTAGCTCCTTAAGCATGGAAGCAAATCATCAATGAGAACAATGGACACAAGATTCCTCCAAAGATTTTGATTATCAAAGCCAAATGGCTGAAAATTACAATGGCCCAAACAAGAGCAAGGGAAAGAACGAGAGCATGAGCAAGAGAGTGGGTGAGAGTGTGTTTTTGTGTAACCTAAATGAGGAGGGGAAGCCTCCTTAAATAGGAAAAATGAAAGAGAGGTTCTTTGCATGCTAGACAAGTGTCACAAGGGAGAGAGGGGGGCGAATTTGCTCAAGGAGGGCAAAACCAAGGTTTGAGATCTCAATTATGGGGAAAGAAACCCCCAATTTAATGCTTCCAACCTTATTGTTATGTCAAATGGGGAAGAAACCACCATAGTGGGGCCTTTTCCATTGACTTTAGCTCACCCAACCAATCAAAAAGAGAAGGGGGCACCTCCTAGATTCGACAACTCAAAACTTGTTATATGATTGCTTGGGGGGGCCTTTGGGTCTTAAATTTGTCTTGGGAACATAATATAAACATTAGAACCTTTACTTGGCCACTCCAAGTGACTATAGTCACTTTTCCAAAATTTGGCTCTCTAATTAAATGCCCAATTTCCTGATTTCTATGACTGACCTGGGAAAAAGTGACCAAAACCATAGTAATACTTACGAGTGATATCCAGTGTTAGCTTGCTCACTAACACTCATAGTTTAAAAAAAATATGTTTCTGTTTGGTTTTCATTTTGTTAAGAATCTGTGGACATTTATGCGATTATATGCAGTTAATACCTTGCCTCCCTCTCAAACCTTAGAGAGACCAAACTTTATATATTTGGTGTTGAAGAGAACAAACCTACATATTTGGTTCCAATCGTTTATATATATATATATATATATATATATATATATATATATATGCATATCTTGTTGCGTTAACTATGTGTGTTCCTTACTATTATGCACGCTTGTTACATGCCTCTCTCGACATTCGTTACAAATGCATTTGTGCACAACCTATTGTTGCTTCTCATGCTTTCCTCAATTTCCCTTTCTATGTAGCCCTATCATTGGCCTACACCTGTATTTTGTGCTCATATGTGCAGTTTGCCTCCTCTTCTTGTTATTTCCATGTGCATTGCCATAGAAAGATAATTTTTAGGTTTTGTCTAGGGTCTTTGTTTTTTGAATTTCAAGTCTTCACCTAGTCTATCAAGGTCACTCAATTTTTGTAGTCAAGGGAGAAATGAGTTTCTATGAAATTTCTTGTCTATCGAGTCTCTCCTCACTCGCTTCGATGGATTTTCTCGTCTCCTCATGCCCCTTATGGGATACACGATTTCTGCTGCCCACTGTCTCTTACCCAATACCCAACGGGTAAGATTTAAATTTATTTCTAAACTTTTAATCTTTATACGAAGTTTATAAACTTTATAAACATTTTACATAATTAATTCACAAAAAATAATTTAATAAATTATCTTTGATTTGCCTACATGTTTTTTCCAAGTGTGTGCTCGTCTTGTGGCCTTGCTCAGATTACTACAACACAATCCATTGGATTCTCTTTTTCCTTCACCATGCATCCGACAGTCCTTTGAATTCTCCTTCTACCATGCATCCGACAGTCCCTTAGATTCTCCTTCACCGTTCCTCCTTGTATTATCACTTTTTATTTTGGCACATTGGATTATCACTTTTCATTTTGGCTCTAATATGAAGTTGAGAGATATTGCTAGTATAGTACCATCTTAATTCCAGATCTGTCAAGAGGGATCAAATTCTTTGAGGTGCAAATCTTTTTTAAAATACAAAATTTGAGAAAAAATTTGCACCTCAAGGTTTTTGATCCCTCTTGACACTTGGTAGATCTAGAGTTAAGATGGATTTATACTAGTTTAATATGTAAATCTCTTCTATATGCTCAAATCCTTGGTATGTAAATCCTTGTTTAATGATGGATCAACCTCCAATAGCATGGCAAGAAGTACCAAGTTTATTTTTTTAGTTTTAATTAATTGGAATATATCTCTTTGGTTTTGAACTTTAAGTTAGGGTCGACATTGAGTACATTGAGCATGGAATTACACTTCTCCCTCATACTGGGCTATAGAAAACGTCTCTTGACACAACAAAGTTAAGAAAAAGAAGTGAAAATTAATGATTTATTATTGTAGTGCATAATCACTTATTACACCGTAATATTTACGAGGTTTAAAAATATGTTGAATAATTTATGTAATCCCCTAATCATGAACACCTAATTAATGACTTTATTACATAAGATTAAATTATAACATCATTACTTTACAACTTAACTTTATAATAAAATGTAAATTAAAAAATATACCAAACATTAAATAATAAATATGATGGAAACTTTTAACATGGGATATTGATATTACAATGAAGAAGATATGTCTCACAACTCATAGAAGCTATTTTTTTTGGCTAATATGTTGGTAGATATCTATTTTGTCAAATTTGTTCAAAATTTACATTTAATTTTAATTACATAAAACACACTGTTTACATAAAAAGATGACTCATAAAAAAAAGCATATCTCTTGTAAATTTTGAATCTTAATTAAGGAAAAAAAACAAGACCCAAGTCTTTAATGACAACCATTATAATATTCAATTTAACTACATGAAAAACACTGCTTACATAAAAAGATGACCTATAAAAGACCAACATGTCTCTTGTAAACTTTGAATCTTGGTTAAAGAAACAAACAAGACCCCAATTTTACTAACCAACCAAGTCCTTGTTGAAAATCATTATAATGTTCAACTCACATTTGACACTAAATGTTTATGAAGAATTTCTAAATAACTCTTCTATATCTACTTTAAGTGAAAAGGCCCTCTTAGTAAACCTACCGTTACATGATGTTATAACAATTCTTGCTTGATATTGTTATTCTAATTAAATTAAGGGCTTTTTAACCTAAAATGATTCTTCCCACATTTATAGCATTTAGTAAGCCGTGTCTTCTTGTTACCCTCCCTTCGTATTATTGCAATGCCCATGAAATAATTATTTGAAATTCCCTTCTATCAAAGTAGACTTTCTTGAGTTTTTAAATCCTTTGTTGGAACTATTCTCTTTTCTTGCTTTCCTTGCAATGTGTTCAAGACAAAGTACCTTTGGTGTTTCCTTAATTGCAATAATAACCTACCATTTACAATAATAGATATTTTTACAGCAATAACTTATCATTTACAATATTATAAATGATTAGTTTAATAATTAATCATTTATAATATTATAAATTATTAGTTTAATAATTAAGAAATATTTAATTTAAATAAAGATAAAATAGAAAAATCTATAAAAACAAAAATATAATTGATAATAATGAATGTAATAATTGATTCACCTTTATGATATTACATTTGAATAGTCAAGAATATGAAAAAACACAAATTTTTAAGACTTCATTTATTTACTATGATTTATCCTAATTTTTTTATTATATTTCATCTTTTTTTCTTTTAAGATGCTTTTATTACATTTCATCTTTGTCTCAACAGCTAGCTCAATTGGTTGGGTCTTAGTTGACAAACTATTTTTTGGCCAAAGGATAGGGGTTTAATTCTTGGGTCTGTTGGGGTAAGAGCTCTTCTGCCAGGGTAGTTGATTCCTCGGGGTATTTTGTGCTGTAGGGTGAGGTCCCTTCAGGTGAGCCCCTAATCTTTTGTGGTGAAAAAAAAAATGCTTCATCCTCAAATGCAAAATAAATAAAAGATAATGCAACAAAAGTTACATAACAGAAGTTGGTCTTGAAATCCAATGAGTAATATAGGCACTGCAATGAAAACTGTCTTGCTTTCTTGAAAATGGCCATAGACCTGCGATAAATGATTTGTACTTCCTCCCTGTTTGTTGATTTATCTTCTAATGCAAGTTGAACTTCGATTTATCATTGTTTGGTCTGTTGTTCGTCGATTGCACACCAGCAGCAGAAACTTTCCGAAAGTTGTCTCCTCACTTAGGAAAGTGGGAGAGGTGTGACCTTGGGGGCAAGCACAGAGCTAGGTACTGTCACCTACTCCTAGCTCTTCCATTTAGGCTAACTCCTAACGAAGCTAAGGGGGGTAGTCCCTAACAAAGAGTTTTCTATGGCTCAATGTTGTTAAAGTGTTTTTAATTGTTACGGATGCGGACGAGTGTTGTTTAGGAGTTATTGTAATTAAATGTGTTTATTTATTATGAGTTTGACACATAAATCAAAGCAATCCACGTTGTTAGCAAGAGATTAAAAAATAAGCAATAATTCAAGACTTCATAAATATGCATTCACAGATAGAAATTAAAAAGGCCAAAGACAATTGATCCAAATATAACAATTATGCAGATTAAAAAACCAGTGCCTTATGGAGTCAAAATACTGAAATGCGTAAAGAAATTAACATCAAGTCTTGAAATAAAACTAGTGAATATTAGGTTGTGCAAGTGCTCTTAGTATATTTTAAGGATTTTAAGTGATCTTGCTTATGGTGTCGGCGAAGGTTTCTCAAAAGCCGGGAAAATATTCCAAGTTTAATCTGTTGAAGACATGATGGCCCGCCCAGTATCCCAGGCTGGTATCGCGAAGATTGACCAACTAGCTGAGAAGCTTAAACAGCGAAGAGTTTCGGCGCCTCTACTAAGAAGAACTTAGGAAAATTCCCCACAACGTCGGTGCATTGGTTATGTGTTTAATTTTATTACGTTTCTCTTTCAAGATTAGAAATCCAATGCCGTTTTTGGGTACTCCGATTTTGAAGTCAGTCAAAGCATATTACGGCAAGGAGGAAACGAAGTTAATTAATTATGGGGGTGTGAGTTGCGGATTTTATTAAATAGATTAATTAAGACTCTGATAGAGAGCGCTCTTAACCCTGTCTTATGACAGTGGTTCAAGAGACTTAGCTAATCTAAAATGCCTAATGCAAGGATGTGCAATTCTAACTATACTTTCCGATAGAAAGTGCTCTTGACTTGTGTTACTGCAAGTTCAAGAGACTTAATTAATTTGTTAAAATTAAAAGAAAAACAAAGATCTAAATTACCCAAGAGTCTCTTTCAGGCTTTTTAGGGCCCTAATCGGGAAAGCAAGGGGGTAAGTAAAACAATAAAGAAACTATGCATTAGCTAAGTAAACAATCAAAGAAACATTTTTACTTCACTTTTTATGAATGATAAACTAATCATCAAATAAACTATCTAACTTTAATGAAAAGATAACTTCTAAAGATTATGAACTATTCTATCCTACTTTAGCAAAATATGAAGCAAAGCATGGAAATGAGGAGACGATACAAGCTTCCCCCAAATGGGGGAAGAGGGGTGTGGAAGTCATAATCCCACTTGTTCTTTATTAATTTGTTTACAATGCTTTCCTTTTGCTGCCTTTTTTTGCTTCTTTATTTACTCTTGGAAGGCCCTTTGGAGCAATCTGCAGAAGGGAAAAAGAAGAAGAGGGAATTTATGGTTTTTTAGGGCTTGATTTTTCAGAATTTCGCTAGCATTTCCGCTGTATCTGTCACAGAAGTAAAAAATCAGCAAGCATGTATTGTTAAAATATGGTAGGAAAGACAATGTAAAAAAAAGAATTTTGAAAATTTTTTTATACTTAGAAATTTTTTTTACATTTTATATGCAAAGCATAAATCTTTCCCTAGATCTAATGAAGGAAACTAGATCTAGCAAAGGCTCTAAAAACAGATCTTAAATAGTAAATATTGAAACTTGGATTTATTTTATGAGCAAGTGCAAAAAATTGAAAGAAAAAGGATAGAGGAAGAAGTTTCTTGTGGATGGAATACAAGAGATGGAGGAAGACTCCAGCTTTCTTTCGAATGGGAAGAGACCGAACTTGTAGGCCCTGCAATCACAATATGTTAAAAGACAGGTTGCTTGAAGCTTGGGCTGGATGTAGCTGAACTCGCACCCTTCTTCAACCTATGACCTGCTAATACCAAAACTTAGATACAAGTGAGATCATATATATGAAAAGTATGCGAAGAAAATTCAATCGAGATCAATACTACGTATAACTAACTACTCATATTCATCGAAATTAGAACCTACTTTGCATAAATAACTGAATCGAAACTACAAACAGCTACTCTACCATGCCAATAGCGGCCCTCTTGAGCTTAACACATAAATAGATCTCATTCAAGTAAAAAAGAGTAAAGGGTTTAGGAGCAGTATCACCTCAACCATAGAACATTCACCACATGCAAAGAGAGATAGACCTCCAAAGTCAAAAATCTTATTAATCAAATGTAAGCAAAGCTTAATACAATTTTTGCAGAGTAACTCCAGCACAAAAGTTCCATCTGAATAGAGCTAAAGGAGCCTCTATTTATACAATGAGAGAAGACCCAAAACCCTAAAACCAAAAACCTTGACCTAACCGGCTTGGCAGTTAACTGAGAGCCCAGACCTGAAGATGAAGAGTTAAGAGTGAGGGGAGGCCTCCACCTAGACAAGGCGCCCCCACTCCAACCCTAAACACTGGAAACCACCACCAGATGAAGCCACACATGTGAGGGCGCAGTCACGGAGGAGATGAGGGCGTGAGCACTGTGAGGAGGCGTGAGCTTGTGAAGGAGACATGGGCTAGGTATGGGGAAGCCATATGCTAGGTATGGAAGAGCCACTACCCAGTAATCATTAGTTGAAGAGCCAGTTCTGCCTCGATCAAAACATCAAGCCAATGGATGCTCTCCACCTCCTCCAATTCGTGAGCCAGCTGAAGAGGGCGAATTTGCTAAGTGAAGGTGTCTTGAATACTCACTGAATGATGACTGAAACTAATTCCTGTTAACTCCAATCATCATAAATGCCCATTGCCATGTCATTTTGCATTTCATTTCACTGAATTCGGACTAATTTGGAGAGATTTGGATTTTCTCCAAAATAATCATTTTAATTAATTAATCAATATTTTCCCCAAAACTAACTTTTTTGAGAAAATATGTGTTATGTGGCCGAATGATGATCTAAAAGTTGGATCTGGCTAGCTGGATGATCAAGAATGATTTTTGGCTTAAGGTTAGAGCCTTCAATCACTAAATTTGGGTTCCGGATGACTAACTTATTACAAATTGAATTTTTCCATTTAAATTATGGAAAAATTTAATTAAAAAATTTAGGAAAAATTAAAAAATTTAAAAAATTTAAAATAAAAATTTTGACGCGTCCAGTAAAAAATTTTCGGAATTTTTTTTGAGGACACTAGTGACTTAGGACATGACCATGCTCTATTATAATAATGCCTAGTAGGTTTATATATACTCAGTTGGGCTCTAATAACCCCCCAAGGCCCATAATTCAAAATCGGGCATTCCAGCTTTGGAGGAAGCGGGAGAAAACTTCGTCAATTATACTCGGCTATAGGCAAAGCATAATTGTCAAGGGTAAAAAACTCCCTGGAATACCTTAGTTGAAATTCTACGTCTTAAGAGACCAAACCACTCAAAACACCCTACAAGCACATTTTATTACAAACCACGCGGAGCCATGATCAAAATTATTCAAACAAAAAACTGACTAGCCAAAACTGGCTAGACACAAAGCCGGATCATTTGATACACTGGAAACAAACATTGGTCATGTTTGTCAACTCGCAGCTCCTTAGCTAATCCAACTATGGTACAAAAAGTTGGCAACATGGTCATCATAGAAGGCCTCCTCGATCCTTTGGGAGTCATCATCAGTGTGAGAAGGGACCAAAACTTCATTGATAGATGTAGTGCTTATCAACTTATCTTTTGAAGTAATGGTTTGAAGTTTTTAACTTCAATTTCATTAACTACTTCATTGAATTCTTTTGTGTGGTGATTAGATCGATCTTGATTTTAATCATAAAAGTTATTTTTCCATTTTTTTTAAAGGATTCTTCAATTTCTTCTACCAATGCAAGTACATCTTTGAGAATTTGAATTCTTCTATCTTCATAATGTCTTTCAGTATCTTGGAATCTATTGAAAACATTGGTAATAAACACTCACCAATTTAATCTTTTGACAGAACAACATAAATCATCCATATACACAACAGATACCAAATCTGTTTTTATTCGTTTTTTCATTTGTTGCATAGGCCATCACACTTTGCAATTTTTATCATCTACACCATAATTACGAAGTCACTTTGCTGCTGGACATTTTGATAATGGCTCCTTTGAATTCAACTTGGTTTGAATTTCCTAAAATAAATATCCCTTATGGATTTTTTTAATGATACTTACCTAGTAATTTGATTTTGGACTGGTACTTCAAAATTGATAATTGTTTTCCACTCTATGATGTGTTCCTCATATTATGATACTTAAGTTCAAATATTATTTTGAAACCTTCTGATCTATAACTTTAAATTAAGCTCACTTTTGTTTTTATCACGCCTTGTGCTTTCTTCGAATCGATATATTAGGCGTTCGAATCAGAGCTTGGCTTAAACTTAATATTTAATATTGATTTAAGACCTTAATATACTAACGTTTTGCAGGAACAGATTAGTGCGACTATTGTGTGTGCACACGATTTTTCTTATATTGTTCTGATTGAATGCCTCCTCTGGCCATTATCGCCTTCCCATCGTAGCTGCTAATGGCGATGGAATGATTGTGGAACCTACAGGTCGCGTTCCTGTTTCAGATCCATAATTCTGATAGGTGCTATGAGCCCTAGTAACAACAACGATTTCGTTTTCTTACAAAATCTCTGTTAGGGATTAGGTGGATCTCTGAAACGACCTGTGTGGAAGTCTTTTTAAAATGGCATCTTCCAACCGGAAATAGTGGCTTTCTTTGTTGTTGGGCAGCTTTATCATCCGCATAGATCCATCTTAAAAGGATCTACCCAGTGTTGATGTGCAAACCTTTTTAAGAGTTCAAATTTTGAGAAAGCATTTCAATTTATCTAATTTGTGTAGTTTGTCTTGTTTTAAATTTGGAGTCCAAATTTTACTTTATATAAGAAGTTATTTTTTTTTTAAATAACACTTAGGCATAGAAAGTGTTACACATCTCCCCTAGAATGCGCAACCAGTTCCTGTTCTAGGTTATGACCATAGACGAAGGTTGCTTGACCTTAATTATTTGTTTGTTATTTCGTACGCTTTGTTGCTCATAGTTTTATGCAAGGTTTAACTGACAGATTTATTTCAGTTTTGTTTTCTTCCTTGAATTTTAAGCACGATATTCTTATTTTTTTTCCTTTTATAATTGTATTTTGTGGTTGGCGCTGGTATAATGAACGTGAGTTTTGTAGAGGGTTTTATTTAGAATAATGGTGGTTGTTGGTCATTGTGATGATTTTTAATATTATTAGTGGTAGAACGTGCAAAACAAAGTTACAGGAAAGTGAAAAGTGGATCGATGGATTTATACCAAGCCTTTTTTTTCTCTTTTCTAAAGCGATGTGAAGTGTGTGGAGTATGGAGTCTGTAGTATGCAAAACACAGTTTACCTGAATAGGAGCGGAAGAACATACGAGAAATTGGAGTGGAAGTAGATCGCCTCCTACTTTGAAGTTTTGTTGCATCTTTGCAGAAATTCTGGCACTTGGCCAATGGGGGAAAGTAACCCGCTTTGATACCAATGTTATGACCATTGAGAAGAGATACCTCTTTGATTAACTAATCTTAACTATCTTTAGTTATGTCCGTTATATGAAATAGTGTTTGTCTTAGTAGAGAAGAATATATGTGACGCTTACCTAGTAGGAAAACAATATCGATTTGGCATTCAAAGAAGGCAAAGCCTGGAGGGTAAAAACAACTCTCAAATTTGTCCACGTTGATCTCTGTGGTCTGATGAGGACGATCTTAGTTTCTAGTGCCAAGTATTTCTTGTTATGAGTTGATGATTTTCAAGAAAATGTAGGTATAGGTATATTTTGTGAAACAAAAGTTAGATGCTTTGTTGAATATAAGAATTTCACGCTGTTATTGAAAAGGAGTTCGGTGAACGTATCCAGATCCTTTGAACAGATAATGAAGGAAATTTTTGTTTTGTAAAAGATAGGGAATTCAACAACAGTTCACAACTCCTTACGCTCCCATCAAAATGAACTTGTTGAAAGGAGGATATGCATGGTTGTGGTGCTACCCATATGCTTGCTGAACCATAACCTAGTACATGACAAGTAAAAAGCAGAAGCAGTGCACAATTTACTTTACCTGCTAAATATATCCCACACGAAGGTAGTGCAAAATGTCACCCCCGAAGAAGCTTGGTGCAGAAGAAATCCTTAAGTCCAGAAGAGAATTTTTGGTTTTGTTGTTTATGCATTAATTCCATAAGAGAAAAATAACTAAAGTGGATGCAAAATGCATGAGGTTAATGTTTACAAGGTATCGTGAACAATTATACAATATAAGATTTACATGAAGGTAGACATTGCTACTAACATAATGAGGGATAATAGAGACATCATAATTGATGAGAATGCAAGGATTATGTTTTTCAGCTCATTTCAGATCAGAAGTCAGATCTGAAAAATGCCAATGATGGTTTTAGTATCATACTAAAATCAACCACTCCGCAAGGTAAGAAGATGCAAGACGAAGGGAAGACCTTTGAAAGTTTGAAGTTGGGGTACAAGGAGATTTCAACTATGAAGTGGCTGAAAATAATCCAAATCAAGGAGAAGGCTATGCTGATTTGGTGGGCAGAATAAAAAAAAGAAAAGTTCAAATGGTACCACAGAACTTTAAAGGATGTGTAGTTGGAGGAGCTTCCTCAGCCAATAGAAGAATGGCCAAGCGAAACACAAAATGGCGGAGGCAAGCACCATGTTTATTTTCTTCATCCGTTGCTTTTGATGAAAAAGATAAAGGGGAGGAAAAGCTCAGGGAAATCTCACGTCCATCCTACTACCATACTGCCTCCAAAAGGTCAAAATTTTCCTTGGACCACCTTTATAGGCTGAGAGAACCAGCTAAATGGGGAGTATCAGGAGGTGGACGGCTACTGATAGCCTACAACCAAGGAGTTAATGCCAGGGAATGATTAAATAAAAGAAAAGGAACCGAAACATGCAGGCATGCCACAACTTTGCTTCTTCCTACCTACCATTGATTAGTATTAACCGTGGTAAAGGCTGTCGTCATGGACACCTCACCACTTCGGTAAGGATCCATTTTAAACTTGTTTATGGATCTCTTCATTATCCTCTTCTAAAGGCCAAACCATATATAGGGTTTCCAGAATCCAATTCAACTTCTTCCATTGCATAGGAAGCGTTAATGTTGATCTCGTAAATTTCGCCTACATCTTCTGTTTATTCCGGGTTATCTTCTCCTTTGTTTCAGTACATTGTGTCGTAGCTTCTAAGATTTCAGTAGGTTTGCATGACACATGCTTTGATTCTCACATTGTATCATTCATTAAGAGAAGCCTTATTTTTTGTTTTGGATTTGTTGAAGATTTGAATAATTCTATTATGTCCCTTGCATGAAATGAAACCTTGCAGCTCAAATGTCTATCAATTTTACATATAACAATCAGCAATTCTACCTGGCATTTTTGGCTTTTTAAATAGAACTTGTTTTCTATAAGAAACTTTTATGTTCCATAAAGTCTGGAATGGGCTAAAAGGGATTTGCCCTTTATCTCATAATTTTCAGGAACTCTTATTGTTTTCTCTGTTGATTTTGAGAGTGGTCCATCCCATTTTCAATTCAGCTGCAAATTAGTACAATTCCTGTTGTAAATGTAACTTGTTGATTCTGTCTGGGCCATGAGCCTTCTTCCACATCAACAAAGTGCATACTTATTGATTAATAGTGCACACTTATTGATTAATACATTTTATTTTCCATTAAAACCATTTATATGTTGCTATAGTCATTTATGGTCTGCAACTTGCAATGTAAGTCACATGACACATGACACGGGGACACAGGACATGGAAAAGACATGAATATGAGTATCCAACACGAAACATGCCGACCCTGGAACAGGACACAAGGACACATTATATATAGAGAGATAGAGATCCATTTTTTTTTAAATTAGCACATTTACAAAATATCGATACAACTAGTTACTACATCAAACTTCAAAGATGACCGATCACAAGAAATTAGAATATCCAATACATATATGCCATAAAATAGAAGTTTAGAAATTAGAACCATAAACTGCAGTTTTCTTATTAGGTCATTTGATGTCATGAAAATCAAAATGCATTATATAAATACTGAGTCACTGATACTATAGGAGGGATTCTTGGAATGACAACGGCATATACAAAGTAGGGTAGAGACTAGAACAGTAGATGGAAGAATCCCATAGCTAATTACTGTCAATAGTCCTCATGCATGTCAAAATCATGAAAACCACCTCAATTGCCATTGCCCTTTCCTACATCTTCCTTCTCTATAGCCAATCCAAGATCTGCATCTATTGGTGTGGAGGATGACCCCTCAAAAATATCACCATCACCAAAAGTGACCAGTTCTAACACTGGTTCATTAAGATCCAAGTTGACTAATACCAACTCAACACTGCGGTCCAGACACATCATCAGGATGCAAATCTTTTCACACCTTGGTGTCTGACACATCTAGGGCACGTGTCCTAGTGTATCACATGTCTGACATGCAAAATATGGACACAGGACCCTGAGAGACATGTCCTGTTACTTAGGTAGCATTGAATATCATACTTTCTAAATATAACATAGATCACTGTAACCATAATGAACTAATTAATCAGTTATGGATGGTGTGCAGAAAGTGGAGAAAGGAGTGCAACCTTTGGCAGATTTGCGAGAACTTGCTTCTGCTGAGAGTGTGGAATTCTTTACTCTTGTCTACTCAAACATTCTCCAAAACCACCCTGATTGTCCGGTATGTATAATCAATTGCATTTTCTATTGAGATGTAAGAAGATATAGGCAATCTTTTGGCCTTCAGTGTCTTTTATTTTATGTTAGTTGGATTTCCAAGCTGAATTATTAGTACTAAATCAGAGGAGTATTTCACTTTTAAACAGAAAAGGAAAAGATCGTCTTTGTTTCATTTTGATATTGATAAATTAAAAGAAATGTAGTGGTTCAAGTATCTGTATGAATAACTTTATGCATTAGAGAAAAACTTGGTCCAATTCTCTTCTGGAAATTTATGGGAGGGAGGAAGGAATGCTTACACCCTGCCTCTTTTGTTTTGCCCAAGTGCAGCCCGAGGTTGTAGAGAAGGTCATTACCTTACGAGAAGGAATACCGAGGAAGGATGCCCGTGAGGTATTCTCCAACTTTTAAGTTTTTGCTTATTTATGCTTCTACTCATGCATACCTTTTCATGTCTTCCAAGTTATTGCTTATTTATGCTGCTTGCTCGTTCATACCTTCTCATGTCCTCCAAGTTATTGCTTATTTATGCTTCTTGCTCATGTCAATTCCTTTGTGTGTAATTGTTTTTGTGTAACAATACTCTGTTGATTTTTTTATTATTGGCACGAACTGGACACCTGTTTGTTTCTCTCTCTGCAGATACTACAAGAATGCAAGGAAATATATAACAATTCTCTTGATAATGAAGATTTACCCAAGCCTGGCTTTATCTTTGCCCGATTGACTTGTCTTCCAAAGGCAACTCTTCGAAAGAAGCCTTAATTCATTCATTGGTTATTGCAGATAGAGACAGATTCTATGAGGTGAAAATAGTTTACCAATCATTTCATTTTGGTGATGCCTTCGTTGCACAATTTACTGTCTATAATTAATGTCCACAGAAGAAGTGGAAAAGAAGGAAAATGGCATTTTTTTTGTTGATTCGGAATCTAAATGATAGATGATAATAGAAGACGTTCAATGAAATGGGAATGTTGTCGCTAGGGATTTGGAAGACACGCTTCAACGTTTTCTCCCTGTTTTTTCAGGCCTCCTTAGTAGAAGAATATTACAAATATGTTTTTAATTTCATTTCCAGATTCAAAAATGTTTGTTAAACCGATTATTTTTTTAAAAGGAAATCTTTGACAGCGTCTACTTTTATGTGAATCATAAAAGAAAGCACGTCGGCTTGGAACTGTATATTTTCCTTATGATTTTACCATTTACATCACTTTTAAATTCTGTTATTTTTATGATAAGCTAATCATAGAGGACACCAACATTGAATGTAAACTCGTAACGTGAGCACTTTCCAATAACAAACATACAATGTGGGATGTAGCAGTCAAATTTGAAGGTTTCATAGTTCTTTATAAAGCCATTTTGCACGTCATAGAATGGCAACCGAAAAATTGTCCTCTAAAATAAATAAAATGAGAAAAACTCATGGCCATGGAAGTGCTATTTTCTATTGATTTATGACATGAAAACTAAATAGGTTTTATATGGAATTGGCAAAACATTTATGTTTTGGATTTTTTTAGTCAATTATTCAAATTTACATTGTATGTAAAGAATTAGATTCAGTAATTCTAATAAAGAATTATGCAATTCCAATAACTTATATCTGCAATTCTAATAATTTCAGTCAGATTTCAACCAATAAAATGATCCAAAATATAGAACATTTAGCCTACTCTGTTTTCTATTACTCCTCTATGATCAACTAAGCACCTAAACCTCTAACATTTGCAACATTTCCATATAGTGCAAAGCCAATCTACAAATTTTTTATATATCAAATTCTAACAAGTCTGATGACCAACTTAAAAACATAATATAAATTAAGAAAGAAGGAACAATGAATGATAGCATATAGATGGTTGAAGCTTGTGAAACACTAGCTCAATCAGATGAAGGATGAATGAGTAAATGGAATGGGATTTCAAGGTACGCGAATTTATGTTAGATAAACATTTTTAAGCAACACACATTATATTAGCATTCTTGTGGGCTACATAATTTCTAACTCTCTTTATTTACTTATTTAATGGATATAGTTTTAAAAAATTGAAAATAAAATTTCGATTTTAAAAAATAATTATAAATATTTGTAAAAAAACTTATAACAATATCATCAAAATCATGAAAATCAAATATATAATATAAAGTTAAATATATAATGTATACTAATGATAAAGATAAAAAATTATAATAATAAAAAAATAATGTATACTTAACTATTAAATCATTTTATAATGATAGAGTAAATTATAAATATTATTAATTTATTTTATAATAATATGGTGCAATGTATTAATAAGTGAAAGATAAAAAATATTACTAATATTTGTAAATGCTTTTCTTCTTATGAGTAGACCATATAGATTGTTCACAAACATTATTGACTACCTATATTTATGTTCTTGCTGATCAATAATTTCAATCCTCGTGGATTAAGCATTAACTAAAATGCTAGTCATTATTGTGATAGTTCATGTAATTTTATAGAATTTGCATTGGTATCTTAGTTTAGATGTATTGAAGGGGAGGCCGGAGTGGCAAATGTGTTGTGTTATCAAGATTAACTACAAATAAGTTTTCTTTTTATGACTAGTATTTAGCATTTCTCGTCGAAGAAGCTTTGTTTGTATAGGGTATTATCATTTCATTGTTTATCATATTTTTACCAAAGTTTTATATTTTCACAAATCATTTTCAAGAATTTGCATTAGTATCCTAGTTTAGATGTAGTGAAGGGAGGTCGGAGTGGCAAATGTATTGCATTACCAAGATTAACTACAAATAAGTTTACTTTTTATAACAAGTATTTAGCATTTTTCATAAAAGGGGCTTTGTTTGTATTAGGTAATATCATTTATGACTTGGTGTGTGGGAGAGCTGATTGAACTTGCCACTCATCTATTTATTTATTTTTTAATTATTTATTTTATACAGGGGGGAAGGGCTTAACATCGGTGCAAAGGGCTTATTGTTTTTGTTTAACACAGGTGCAAAAGGTTTTGGAAAATATTAAATGTGTTTAGATACTATGTCAAGCAATCACCATATCCATTGTATCTAGCTAATTGACGCTTGTTATGTTAATGTATTAGTGAAATCATGTTTTAGTGCATCGAACTTTAATTTTTGGCTTTAATTTGGTTTTGTGAAATAGGTTTTAATCTATTGGTCTTGGAGGGAACTATTTGCAAGTTTATTTTAATGTATTTGTGTACATTTTGTTGCTATTAGTGTCCTCTCCTTTTTACGTGTCATTTTTACTATAGCTCACTTGAGCGTTTCAACGAGTGTTATAACATTGTTATGGGGGATCTTTACAATATTGCAAATTTTATTCTCACAATTACTTTCAATAATGCTTTCAAACCTATAAACCTAGCATTGGACATATACGTATGCTTATGTACACCTTGGTAAGTCTATGAAACATAGCTTTAATAAAGTATTTATATGGTTTTTTTCATATTTTATATTCAGATCATTGCAGGCAATGATGGATGGACACTTTATAGTGGTTCCTAATTGTATACAATATCTCGATGAATCTATGAAGGTGGGTAACACTTTTTGGCTGAAAGTAATGGTGAAAATTTGACTATTTACTTGTTTATTAAATTGAAGCTTTTGAAACTCATATATACTTTGTGAATTCTGACATGTAACAAAAACACAAATTGTAGGAAATTATGTTGTCTTTCCACCTATATTTAAATACAAAAATATTATTCTTATTTAATTTGCCAAAATTTATTTAATAATGTGTTCTTGTAAATTTCAAGAAAAGTTGGCAAGTGGCTTGTCAATGCATAAAATAATTCAGTGATAATTTCATTATTTCTATATAGAGAGAGATAGAGAGAGAAATAATTGCATTATTTCATTATTTCTATATATATATAATCTACACAAAATGCATAAAGATACACATTTTTTAATTTATTTTAGAAAATTATATTTTTTATTAATTTTTGAAACTCGCATATTTTAATCGCATACTGTACATCTGTGTGCACATAAATGTTTTTTTTATTGGTTACAAAAAAAAAATTAAAAACTTTTGAAAATTACACATTTTTGTGGGGCGTATATATAAAAAAAAATTAAAATCATTATGTACTTTTTATGTTGATTTTTATTTGCGTTGATGTGAAGTTGTGGAACTTGTTTTTAAGTATAAGTTTGAAAAGAAAATTAAAAAAAAATTATCATATGAATTCAAAATTATGTAAACTATATGTTAATTGATAGATGATTCATTGACGAACCTATTGGTATGAAGTCTAGCACCTAATGGTACAACCGTATATGGTTGGACTGTTGAGAAACGAATTTGACTTCCGTGATGAATAATAAAATAATAATATATTGATAGATGATGGTAAAATATTACAATGACTACCCTTTATAAGGCTTGAGCATGCATAGTGAAGTGTAACGCCCTTTCACCAGTAACTAATAATCTATGTATCTATAAATAACCAGCATAGATCCATCTAAAAGGGGATCTACCAAGCACCGAGAGGGATCAAATCTATCAAGGTGCAAACCATTTTTTAGAGTGGAAATGTTGAGGAAATGTGTAATCCAATGTTTATGATTATAGTTTATCTAAGTTTATGTTGTTTTATATATGTGTAATTCTAAATAATTTAAATTTAAATTAAGTCAATATGTAATTTTTAATAACATTTTATTATTTTTTATAAAGGACACATGTCAACTCTAGGATGAGCACGGAAGGATTTACACATCTCTCCCCTACTGGACTATAGAATGCACCTCTTCGATGCAATAATATTATTTAAATATTCACAACATTGCCTTCCCCTTGGGAAAGCTTTGTCTTGAAAGCTTGATTTTTTTTCCTAATGTCGCCCTTCATTTTGATTGTGTCGATATTAGAATCATACAAGACTTCTTATGCAAAGACTTGCACTTCCTTTCCATTGATGATTATGCACTCTATTGTCCAACTGTTCGTACTTTTATGGCTTGGGGTCCAACCATCACTGCATCGAAGACATGTGTTTTTCTTCTTTTTTCTATTATCAAAGTAACTGTTAGATATTTTCGACTTATTTTCAATTTCATAGGCATATGATCGAGGTTTTTGGCATTGGTGATCGGGTGGCCAATTATCTTCACAATACCTACATTGTGTCTCTTTTTCTTGTCGATAATGGTTATCGCCTTGTGTTTTTATTCCTTCCAATTTGTGATCTGCAGCTTTTGCTTTATGTCTTGCCACTTCTACGTTAGGTATGTCATGCATCTTTAATTCTTTTTGGAGGTATGGTTTAAGACCTCCTAAATAGGTTTCAAGTCTTTGTTTGTCAGACAACCCAAATACTCATGTTGATAAGGATTCCCACTGATGTGTGAATTCCTCAACGCTTCTGACCTGTCGTAATCTGGTAAGTTTACTAAAAAATTCATCTTCTTTGATTCCTTGAAACCTATTTAAAAAAACATTTTTGAACAAGTTCCAGGTGTAGGAAAATTTGTCTCGCTTCCACCATAAGTACCAATCATATGTGTACCCTTTCATATGCATTAACGCATATTTCACCTTCTCCTTGTTAGAATGAATATTGTAAATGATGAAGTATTCTTCCGCTTTGTTTAACCAAGCAACGCATTGGTCTTCACTTCCATTGAATTTCGACAACTCTATTTTTGCCTTAGGTGGGTACACTATGTAAGGATGATATTGGTTGCTTTTTACTTTACAGTTTGATGGTGGCTTGGAGCTATTGGACGATGCAAGTGACATATCTAAACTACTTCATTGTTGGCAGTGATTTTTAGCCTTTTCATTCTCTACTATCTTGCTGATAGCGTCTATTTTGTTGTTTAATCGTGCCTCCATATCTGGCAGTACTTTTGTTTATATCTCTTGTTTAAGCATCGCATTGGTAATCTTTATTTCTTTTTGCAAATCTTCTTGATTCTTGGCGAGTGTTTCCTACGTGGAAACATGAAATTAGGCATCTAACATGTCTAGACTGTTGACATGGTCTGTACTAGACATTAGTTTTTGTAACACCTCCATTAATGTATTATCGTTCTGCATCATGGTGCTCAAATTATGTGTTATGGTGTTTATGTCTTGAGTCATGCAACTCATTTTGTCATACAAGTCTTTTTGTTTCTCGTTCAAGATGTCCAATTTTTCATCCAGCCTTCTTTCTAGTACCAAAACAACTTCGTCTTTGGTTTCTTTCTTAAACACTGTATTGTTATTTTTTGCCTCTTCCTTCAAGCTTTTTTTGTTAGCGACGAGGGACTCGATGTCCTCCACCATTTTCTCAATTTGGTCTTTTAGTTTTGCCATGGTCTTGGTCCTTGTATGCGGAGGTGTGTACTTCGACAATATTTTCGCTTATGGAGTGAAAGAGAAAAATAAATAAATAAAAATAAAATTATTATATTATATATTTTATTTTATTTTTTATTATTTATTATAAAGTTGGGAAATAAATTTTGTTTTAATAAAATAAATATTATAATATTATGATTATATATAATATTTAATTTTTATTAAAAATAGTTTTTGCAGGCTGACGGACGTGAATGACAGCGGGAATGTGGCGCTGATGGAGTTGACTGGAGGAGGGGAGATGGCAGGGACGTGGGACAAGATGGCACGGTGAATGCAGATGGCGCGCATGGGGAGGGAACAAGCGATAGGCGAAAGAGTGTGATAACACAAAGAGGGAGGGCACGAGCGACAGGTGGCGCTGACAGAAGAACGGGCAGACAACAATGACAGGTCAAGGCAGTTCAGTGGTTGAACAATGGCATGACGATGGAGAAGAGGATGCAGCGGTGGCGGTCGTGATCAAGCAGGAGGGAGGAGGGGTGGTAATGTGTAGGAGAGAGAAGGGGAGGCATGTAGGGAGGTGTAAGATTCAGTGTGTTGGAGCAGGAGGAATGGATGTAGGGAAGGGCGCGATAGAGAGGAAAACAACTACGCACGGTGGTAGATGGTTGGAGTGCGGGGCGAGGAGGGTGGCGAGCAGTGAGAGCAAGTGGGAGAGTGCGTGGAGAAAAGAGGGAAAGAGGTAATTGAGCAATGGGGAAAACAGAGAGACTTGAAATCCAATCGTAACTGAGCTTGGAAATTCTATATTTTAATCTTTTAATTTTTAATTTTAATTTTTGCAGAACTGGTCTCCAAGCTTCACTCAATTTTAACCCACCATCTCTGTTCAGATTCTTCTTATTAAGTTTAATTTCAATGGCCTCCTAGGTCTTTATTTTTCCATAATGGTCCATTTTTCTGGTGATTTTTGCATCTTCCATACATATATGGCGGTCGATGTTATGTGAATGCTCTGCTAGTGCTTATATTTTAATCGTATTGTGCTTGAGGTCAACACAGTTCAAATTTATTCCAGTTTCGCCGATATATAGCTTCCCACACGAACGAGGAATCGAATACACACCTTTCTGTTTCCTCGAATCGATAACAACTTTTGAATGATCCACCATTTGTTTGATCAAGTTTGAAGGGGAGAAACACACTTTGGTGCCACCTCTCTTGAGGATTTTTGCAATTTTATGCATGGTGCCTTTAGACTTATGGATTTGTCTTCATTATATTCATTATTTTGCAACTTTGATTATTTTAAGATATTTACATTATATGTTAGTAATTAATGTTTATCTCTATTTCAATTATATGCAATGATCTCCGTATTTGTTAGTAATATAAGTACCTCCTTGTTGTAGTATGTTCTACCTCTAGCCTTGTCTAATAGCTTTTGACAACGACATAAAGAAGGTTATTTATGATCTTGGCAAGTACATGAGGTATGCATAGATTTATAGTTGAATTATTGATTGCATAGTCAATACTTTGCTTTCCTTATTTATATTAATGGTGATACATCAAATTTATTTGCACTCGTAGCTGGTTGTCATCTAAAGAGATACATAAAGAAGATATCAAATATTGGAAAAGGGAAATTCCCAAACTAATTTGTGTGATGCAAAAGTATCTGCCTCCAACATTTTTCAATGTGCATGAACACTACCTTATACACCTAGTGGAAGATATTGAAATATGTGGACCCATACACACAAGGTTAATGTGTTTGGTGGAGAGGCACTTGAAAGCATTGAAGGGATTTTCTAGACAAAGAGCACATCTAGAAGGCTCAATGGTTGAAGAATACATGCTATATCAATCCAATATATATTTTAGTGGGTAGTTACACCAAATTGAGGGTGATATGGATGTTGCTCCTCTGGGATGCAAATTCCACTAACAAATTGAAAAGAGAGGTGTTGTTGGGGAAAGGTATATGGACAAAAGTGAAAGGTAAAATCTTATATTGTAATTAATATCTCCATAAATGCTTCTAGTATATTAGTTAGTAGCTTGGTTGTTTAGCTAAATCTTGTTTCTATCATTGTTATAGGTAGTATAGAGTCGGATGCAATTCATTTATATGTTGCAAATAATATTGATTGGATGAAGAGATGGATATAAAAATGTGAAGAATTTTACAATGCCTTATCATGGAATAGGATGGTAGAGTTTATCAGAAAATCTTATTTGGATCATGATACTGATTTAACCTTGCAAGAAATTGATATAGCATATGGTGCAAAATATAGAAATGTAAGCAATATTAAAGTTTAGGTTGTATATTTCAAATCCCGTAATTGATTTTTTCTTAGAAATCATATTATATATATACTTACCAAATCTTGGCATTCCATTTTTAACATGTTGAGAATGTAGATGAAGCATCATAAGGCTATGTGGTGCAATGGCAAAAAATATCTCACCAAAAAATTGGATGACAGGAGGAAAACATGTGATAGTGGTATAACTACAATTTTTCAGGTTATGAATATTTCTCACAAGGGTGATAAACATTTGGTGACATCAGATTTGAGGTACTATGGATATTTGGAATACATATTGGATATAGGCATTAAATCCTTCAAAGTGGTTCTCTTTAAGTTGAGGTGGTACATATTGTTGTTGCAATGTAATGAAAGGACGCTTATTGATCATGACAATGGAATTAGCTTGATTAATACTAATAGGTATGAGCCAAATACTTAACCCTATGTACTTCCAAGTCAATGTGAGCATGTATTTTTTCAGAGGTACCAAGTGGAGAAGGTTGTTCTTTGTTATTAGATTTGATCCAAGAGGATGGCCCATGAAGTATACTTTTCCCGAAGATCAAGATGTCCATGATCAAGAAGAAGAATACGATCAAGATGATCAAGATGATGAAGAAGAATATGTATGGGGGAATCAAGTTGACCAATTTTCCATTGGCTCACATCTCGTTGATGATGACTATATTGATGTGACTTAGCACTAGATGCAGTAGATGTTGTTTTGGGAAATCCTTACAATGATTCCAAAGATTTAGATACAAATTCTGATCTTCATGAATTAGATGCCAACATGGAAAAAAATCAAGATCAATGTGATATGGAATTGTAAAATATCTTGTTCAATGGATATCTCCTTAACAATTATATTTTTTTATGCCAAAGCATGCTTATGAATTCATATTGACTTCTTTTATTATTGTTTTACATGCAATGTTGATTCAATTTCTTGTTTTGTACATCATATACTTGTTCCCTGTTGTTGTAATTGTAACTTCGAAAGATATTCTGATGTATATTATTATTGTATATTGTTGTATCCCCATTAGAGATGTGGTTCTCTTCTTTCAGGATGTCATTATTGTCTATGGTCATTGAGGTAAACCCTCTGTTGTAAGTCGGGGCAATAGTCCCCAAGTTAAATACAATAAAAAAGTATTTTTAGATCCCTCTAGGAGACGTCGACCCAGTCAAGCTGTAAAGACAGTCACATGAAGGGTATAAATAGGGAGGCACCCTCCCTCATTTATACATACACTCACTCACTCACTAAAGTATGCATGAGGAGAGAGAGAAGATCAAGGAGGAGAGAAAGAGATGCAGAAGACTTCTTATACTTGATTTTTTCCATCTTGTGATATTTTATTCATGACAGAACTATTATGAGGAAGTTTGCAAGGTTTTATCCTTTATGGTTTCCTCGAGGAAAATATGTGTCTATATCTTATGCATATTGTTGTTCTTGTTATTCTTTCAGATAGAGATCCTAATCATTTTGAATTATATTTGGAAAAATAACATGGTATCAGAGCCTCTCTAAAAGAAGGCACTATGCAGCAGCAGAAACTAGGGCTTCCTAGTTGAAGTTCTTCTCTCCATGTATCATCAACAAAAGAGGGTTAGGCTAAATCACCCTAGAAGGGAGCATCTTTTGGTGGTCCAAGAAGAATCAAAATTGAAAAAGTTTCATTTTTTACCTAGACACTAGTGTCGAAAGGAACTAGGGCATCAAGTTTCAAAGGTGTCCCACCTTAGCTGTAAGAAAAGGACCTTACTAGGAAACTCACCTCAATGAGGCACATCTGTCTATCCAGATAGAAATCCAAAGCTCTGAGTTTGGAAAATTAGGGTTTCTCTAACAAAACCCTAGGTCAGCCAGCTCTAGAACAAGGTCAGACACCTCAAATCAGTAAGATCTATATATTTGGTATTTCCACTTGAAGCTCTCAATTCAAAATGACTCATCATACTCAGCTTGAGTACAAGCATGAGGGAGCTGACAACTTCTGAGCATGGAACTACAGGATCTCCTTGATCCTTGAAGAAAATGATTTGGATCAGTATTTCAGTAAGGAAGTTCCAAAACCAAAGGGAGATGAGGTTAAGTCTATCCCTAAGATGAACATGGTTAAGGCCAAGAGAATCATTCCACAATCTAGTAAGGATCATCTCATCCCCCATGTGTTGTCCTTGAAGGTGCCTTGAAGACGTGATCGAAGGAAGTGTTCGATGCTTTGACAAAGTTGTTTGAAGGAAAGAACATAACCAGAAGATGACAATAAGGAACCAGCTGAAGAATGTGAAGATACAAAACTCAGATACCATGCAATCCTACTTCATAAGGGTTGCTCAAATCAAGGAACAAATTGAAGCAGTTGAAGAGAATGTAGAAGAAGGATAAATTGTTATGACTACCTTGAATGGTCTCCCTAGATCATGGGATTCATTCATTCAAGGAATATGTGCCAGAAGAATGTTGATTAGTTTCAGTAGACTCTGGGAAGAATGCACACAAGAAGAAGCTCGGATCTTAACAAGAGAAGATAAGATGGGAGCAACTAAAGATCAAGCTATCACAGTTCACACCAAAAGATATCATAGAAAGAAAGAGGATCACCATCACAACAAAAGGGAGGACCATCACCACAAAAGACAAAATAAATTCAGAAGCAATCCTTCCAAGATTTGATACTATACTTGTGATCAGAAGGGACATTACTCTAGATATTGTCCCAGAAACAAAGGCTCCTTCAACAAGAAGTCAAATAAGAAGAGACATCGTAAGCACACTATTGAAGATGATGAACCAACAAGAAAAAGACTCAAAGCATAAACAGATTCTTTAAGTGATGAAGTAGAACCAAATGAACTATTGCACAAAAGGCTTGTACATGTGCACTATTGATTACAAGCAAAGTAGTTTCAAAACTTCCATAAATCCAGATAAAGCATGAAGGAATTTGCAAGGGATGTTCACAAGGAAAGAACATAAAGAAGACATTCCCCAGTAGTGAGAGTAAAGAAAAACGAATACTAGACATAATCCACTCAAATTTCTACGAGCTCATGTCATCCAACTCACTAAGAGGGTATGTATACTATGTTTACTTTATAGATGATTTCTCACGTAAGACTTGGATATATTTCTTGAAAGGGAAAAATGAAGTCTTCAACAAGTTCAAGGAATTCAAAGCCTTGGTCGAGAACCACACTGAAAGGAATATCAAGACTCTACAGTCAGATAATGGCAAAGAGTTCACCTCAGAATAATTCAAGGAACTGCAGAGGATCTGGGATTAAGAAGGAGTTGAGAACTCCATACAATCCTGAACAGAATAGCATTGTGGAATGAAAGAACATATCTATAATGGAAGCAACACAGGAAATTCTACATGACTAGGATTTTTCAATGCACCTTTGGGAAGAAGCAATAAGGATAGCTTTGTATGTACAAAAACCGTACTCCTCACCGAGTACTCGACAACAAGACTCCTAAAGAGGATTTCTCATGAGAGAAACTAGAAGTCATTAACCATGTCATAATCTTTGGTTTCCCAGTGTACATACACATACCGAAGGAAAAGAGGACCAAGCTCGATCCTTCAGGGAGGAAAGGGATATTTTTAGGAAATAGTGACACCTCAAAGGCCTACTGAATATATTTCCCAGGATTCAAGAAGGTCGACATCAGCAGAGACATAACATTCGACAAAGATTCAACATACTTCATATCCAGAAAACTACCTATTGTAGAAGTCAAAGAACTTGAAAGAACAAGAGTCTGAGAAGACCATGAAGATCACGACATGGAAGAACCACAAGATCCTGTAGAACCACTTCACAAGAAGAACTCCCACAATAGAAAACCAGCATGGGAACGAGAGCCACTACAAGATGCAGAAAGATATGGCGCTCCGGATGGGATACATAGAGAAAGGAAGAAACCCAAACCATACAACAATTATGTTGCCCTGCTATGTGACATCATTAATAAAGAACCTTCCAACTACAAAGAGGCTGCAGAAAAGAAAGAATGGAAGGATGCCATGATCGAGGAGTACCAGTCGATTATGAAGAATTATGTCTTGGAGATAGTTTCGAGCCCAGAAGGGAAGTATTTTGTGACTTTGAAGTGGATATACAAGATCAAGCATGTTGCAGATGGTAGCATTGAAAAACACTAGGCAAGGTTCATGGCACGTGGCTTATCCTAGAAAGAAGGCATAGACTATGAGGACAAATTTGCACCCGTAGTGAGATACAATTCCATCAGATCTCTACTTGTATTGCTTACAGTAATGAAATGAAAGGTACACTAAATGGATGTCAAGACATCATTCTTGAATGGTGTAGTCAAAGAGGAAGTGTACGTGGAGCATCCACTAGGACTCGAGACACATGACAAGAAGACACATGTGTGCAAATTGAAGAAATCCTTGTAAGGATTGAAACAGGAACTCGAGACATGGTACGATAGGATGGACAACTTCCTTATGAGCTTAGGATTTACCAAGAGTAAAGCAGATTCCAACCTTTACTTCAAGGTTAAAGATGGAAGACTGGCGATTCTCCTATTATATGTTGATGACCTATTTCTGACAGGAGAAGATGAACTCATCGTAGATGCAAAGAGAAATATTGTTACTAAGTTCGAGATGAAAGACCAGGGGATGATGCACTATTTCTTAGTCATGGAGGTGTGTCAGAGTACATATGTAATATTCGTTGGACGAGGAAAGTATGCAGTAGATATTCTGAAGAGATTCGGAATGCTGGATTGCGAGGCGATAACCACACCTATGGCATCGAAATTGAAGCTATTGTGCGGTGCGTCATCAGAGACAGTTTATTCCACGATGTGTCATCAGATGATTGGTTCATTGATGTACTTGAAAAATACGAGACTATACATATTCTCTTCTCCGAACACCCTAGTCCAATTCCTAGAGGATCCGAGACATGTTCACCTAGTTTTTGCAAATCATGTATTGAGGTACATGAAGGGTACATTTGATTCTGGGCTCCAATATGATGTGAATCAAAAGATTAACCTGCGCAGTTATGTTGATTCAAATTGGGCCGGTGGCGCCACTTATAAGAAGAGCACTTCTGGTTTTTGCTTCAGTTTGGGATCCGGTATGATCTCTTGGTATAGCAAGAAGCAATCCTGTGTGGTGTTGGATACAACCGGAGTAGAATATGTTGCAGCTTGTTCAGCTAGTTGTGAGGCAGTATGGCTTCAGAAGCTACTATCTGATTTGTTTGATATTGATTTAGAGGTGACTTGTATCTTTTGTGACAACTAGAGTTGTGTGATGTTGTCAGAGAATCCGGTGTTCCATGATAAGTCGAACTACATAGAGATCAAGTATCACTATATCCAGGATATGGTGTAAGCAGGAGCAGTGAAGCTCCAATACGTGGCGACAAACGAGTAGATAGTGAATGTATTAAACAAGCCATTGGCCATAGTAAATTTCGAGTACTTCAGAGAGAGACTTGGTGTTCTTCAGATCGAGGTCCATAGAAAGAGGGAATGATGAGTTCTTGCATGATCGGAGATATAGGTTGTCTTGGTGATGTAATCAGTCCTGGCGTACTCCCATGTTGGAGATGACGAGGAGAACAGAAGACACAGATGTGTGAGTACAAGATCTCACATGGCAATGTATATAGGTTTTCCTTGAATGTAATAGGTCCTAGATTAGTACGCAGGTTTTCCTAGGATGTAATCAGTCCTGTTAGGTCGTCTTTGGATGTAATCAGTCCTGGCATGGTACGTAGGTTTCCTTAGATGTAATGAGTCCTGGAAAGTTGTATTTGGATGTAATCAGTCTTGGCGTGGTATGTAGATTTTCCTTAGATGTAATGAGTCCTTGAGGTTGTCCTTGGATTTAATCAGTCCTTATGTGGTCCCATGTTGGAGATGATGAGAGGTCACAAGGAACTTGGTGTGTGCTTTGGAATTTCTCGCATAATGGTAGACACAGGTTGTCTTGGTGACGTAAATAAGTCTTAGTGTGCTCCTATGTTTGTAGTACACAGGTTGAACGTGGAGAGCCATAATTCACTTGGTGTGCTCCTAGGAAATTCTCGCATTGTGGTAGACACAAGTTGTCTTGGTGACATAATGAGTCCTGGTGTGCTCCTATGTTGGTAGAACGTAGGTGGTCAGTGATACGAATCTAGGCTGTTTTCCGTGGACGATGACGACATGATACAGATACGACAAGTTGATTCAGATATGACGAGTTGACGGTAGGAGACACAGGTGTTTGCAGTGGCAATGTAATGAATGGTATTGGGTTGTACCTACGCGATAGATTGTTCATGGATATGATGAAGAATTAGATGAGGATTATGCCTACACCCAGCACGAAACAGGGTTGGCTCTATATAAACTTGTTGTGATGGATAAATGGACAGATGTCATTATTCAATGATCGACAAGATGAGAACTATGGAAGTAGTGACAATGATTATTCAACTATAATGACATGACTAGATGTGTTGATGACTATGGTGAGATAATACCTTCCTGGTTAAGAGGGAGTGTTGTTGTAATTGTAACTTCAGAAGACATTCTGATGTATATTATTATTTCATATTTTTGTACCCCCATTGCATATGTGTTTCCCTCCTTTCGGGATGTCGTTATTGTCTATGGTCATTGAGGCAAACCCTCCACACTAAGTCGGAGCAGTAGTCCCCAAGTTGAATATAATAAAATGTTTTTCTAGGTTCCTCTAGGAGAAGTTGGCCCATTTAGGGTAACAAGTCGGCACAGTCAAGTTCTAAGGTCATTCACATGAAGGGTATAAATAGGGAGTCACCCTCCCTCATTTATACATGCACTCACTCACTCAAGTTCACATGAGGAGAGAGAGAATAATAAGTAGGAGAGAGAGAGAGATGCATAAGACTTATTATACTTGGGTTTTTCCATCTTGTGATATTGTCTTAGTGACAGAACTATTCTAAGGAAGTTTGTGGGGTTTTCTCCTTTATGGTTTCCCTGAGGAAAATCTTTGTGTTTTATGTATCTGCTCTATCTTATGCATCTTGTTGTGCTTGTTATTCTTTCATATAAAGATCCTAATCAATTTGAAATAGATTAGAAAAACTAACACTCCCTTCATTGCCTAAATTACCAAGGCATATTTTTATTGTGCATCAAAATGTCTAGACTATTGGCATCATGCATTGTGTCTTTTTGTGAAACACTGTGTTGATATTTAACACAGGGTCATATAAATATTTAGATTATTCGTTACGTCATTAGAGGATATATTCGGGGGGTTGGGGGAGCATTCTACAAAAGTTATATGCCGATAAAAACACTACAACAACTAAATTTAAAGTGAAAATGTGGTGTGACAAAAAAATAAAGAATAAGAGAAATATAGTGCAGTAGAAATATACTTGTTCTTCTAAGCTTTCAATGTGTCTTGGTTTTCCTATGATCATTTCCATAACCCTTAGTATTATTTTGTTATTGGGACTAGATGAAAACATAATCTTGAGAAAATCAAACCCAAGTCTAACACATTATACTTCCACCAATTGTGCTTTGTATGTGAAAATAATAGTGGTTGCTTCCATTTTAGATATGTCAAATCCATAGTTTATGTTTTTCAAGGCTAACTTATAGACCATGATCATTATAGAAAAAGGTATCAACCTGCATTTCAAATCTTGTGACTAACATTAAGGTCAACCCTCTCTTCATGATGATCATCATCGCGTTTTTCTAGGTATTTTGTGTTTTTTGGACAATAAGTTTCGTCAAAAGTATACAGTGTGGGTACTCATTGGATGCAAAATTTAATTCCGCATCCAATGAGTGCTCCCACTCAAAATTTGAGTAAAAACACAGGGAGATATGTTGAAAATACGAACAAAAAAAAATTGTTTATGACAAATATGTCAAGTCAATCATTATGGTCGACTCATTTTATTGAAATTCTATTGGTTCCTAAATTCCAACTCAGCAATGAAATGATAATGGCTCGTTTTCTTATAAGGCCCATTTTAGACCCCAAATTTCCTCTAATGTTTGGCTCAATTATTCACATTTTAGTTTTTAATATATGAAATTTGAAAAAAGGTCTTTCAAAACTCTTTATGTACGTATCATTTTTATGACAAAAGCAACAATAGTCAATTGTGCCGCATTGTTTGCAAAATTAGACTTAAATACCTACAAGATGATGTTTAAAGAGTAGGAGACCAAAATGTTAGATACAACAACAAAAGTGGATGTAGGGATTGTTTTGAAACAAGGAATATGCTATATACCTAACCAAAAAAATACTCCTTTCTCAAATCCAAAAAGAGACATATATATGTCCTTGTAGATACCATACAAGAAAAAAAATTCAATTACACATTTAGCTTTAAAATCCAAAAAAATTGGTTCAAAATCCAAGCCTTTATACCTAGATCCTCTCCATAAAGGATTAAAT
Source organism: Pseudotsuga menziesii (assembly GCA_001517045.1). Taxonomy (NCBI): domain Eukaryota; kingdom Viridiplantae; phylum Streptophyta; class Pinopsida; order Pinales; family Pinaceae; genus Pseudotsuga; species Pseudotsuga menziesii. The sequence continues at coordinate 68,193 of LPNX010497117.1, read as the reverse complement.
TCCACTTATACAATAATCCATAAGTATCATTCAAGAAGGTACAAAATCCAACACCTATTTATTCTAAGAATAAGAGTATTATAATCTTCATAAAAAAGTCAAAATAGACCAAGTAGAAGTAGTAAGCGCTCTTTTGACAAGGTGTTTGCTCTTTGATTACATTCACAATATATGTGTTCAAATGAAAACCTATGTAAAACCTTCCAAGATATCCCAAATTTCATCAAATAAGCGTTCAAGGATAAAATTCCTTAATATTCATTTCTAAATGATTTAATGACCACGACTAAATCCTGAAAGAGTTGTATGTTATCTTTTCATAAATTGTTTCCCCCCTGATTCCATTCACAATAGATTTGTGCAAATAAAACCAAGTTATTAGATCCATATCCAATGCATCTTTGAAACTCATTTTATGAGATTTAGAGAAGAAAATTATACCACCAACACCTACCATAGGAGGCTCACCCTAAGGCTCCATCAAAATACACACAAGGTTTTGATTTGTTCATGTATTCTTCTCTAGCATGTCAAAGAATACTTGGAACCTTCACTTGCTTATAGAATCTATATTTTTCCACCCTTGTATAGCAAACTGGACTTGAGGAATAACCTTGTCCTCAAATATTACAAGATTTATGGTAAACGAAATGCCCCAAGCAATGATCAAAGGTAATGACCTGAAAGGTTTTTTGTCAGGTTTGTCGTACCAAATTTTGAGGGCCTCTTTAATAGTATCTCCAAATTGGTAATTTATTTCATCACTTTCAATGCATAGACTACACCATCTAGGTCCTTTAAACTTCATGTTTGTAAGTTGTACCAAGTTAATACTTTATTGTTTGAAAGAAACCACATATAAATGTGAATTCTAGTAGGGAATTTGAAATGGAAAACATCCATCAATGAAAACATTAAATAATCCATGACCTTTAAGACCCAAGATATTCAACTCCTCTAGATGGTTTCCAAAAAATATAAGACCATATTTCACCCAAAAATATAAGACCATATCTATGAACTTTATTTTTAAATATTATCAATTATGTATATCATTTATTTATTCAAAATTACAATTTACATCTAATTATGTATTTACATGTGATTCACATCTTTTGGACATGTAATTTATGTATTTACATAACAATGTTTTTTTTAATTTTACTTCCACGAGATGTCGCTTAAGCGACTCCCTACTCAAAAGTAGGTCATGCTATCAATGTTACTTAAATCTCAATAGCATAGCACAATCGTCGATAGGGAGTAGCTCAAGCAATGTCTGGTGGAAGAAAAATTTTAAAAAATGCTAGCTCTCTTAGTAACATTAAAATAAATGAAGACCTCAAGCTACTTTTGGGTGTTAGAGTCTAGACAATAGGAGTTAGAGGTGCTAGAGAGAGAGGAGAGTGTTATGAGGTTGGGTTAGAGGGAGTGGGATATATATAAAGAGAAGTTGGGTTTTGTGGTTAGGGGGAGTATGAGAGAGAGAGAGAGAGTATATCCAGTAGAGGTAGAGAGAGGGATGGGGGGTGTTAGGGGGTTAGAGGTAGGGAGGCACAGGGGTGTTAGGTGTTTGTAGGTATGGACACTAGTATACCTATTAACTAGTAGATCCAGTAGAGGGAGTGGGATATATATAAAGAGAAGGTGGGGTTTGTGGTTAGGGAGAGTATGAGAGAGAGAGAGAGAGTAGATCCAGTAGAGGCAGAGAGAGGGATGGGGGGTGTTAGGGGGTTAGAGGTAGGGAGGCATAGGGGTGTTAGGTGTTTGTAGGTATGGACACTAGTATACCTATTAACTATACTGGAAATGTTTTTATTTCATTATTCCACCCTATAACAAACTTTTGTTCCTTCTCTTTCCTTAGAACATGTTAGCACAAACCCAACAAAGTCCTATTCGAACCTTCTACAAACACTCAAATACTCAAAGACACACCTCACAATTATGAGTGTGGTGCATCGTAAGGGTGCATATCCATTACTCCTTGACAACGAAAACCTCCTTATTTCAAGCTAGAGTAAGGTAAATGTAAATGATCTCACGATTGTATTAGTTCCTATATAATTTTACCCACTTTTAATGACCTTTTGGAATATCATTATTTTAATGAAATGAAGAATTATTTATTTGATGAAAATAATTGTTAGGATAAATTATTGAAGTGACACTTCTAGGGAGTGATACATCACTTAATAATAAGGGGAAAATATAGAAGTGGTGACTAGTGGGTGAAATTTTTTAAAATAAGGAATTTATGAAATATAATTTTTGTAAGAGGCATGGTAAGCGTCCTAAAGCTTATAAATACAATGGGTCTCCTTGGGTTTGGGGTGTAACCAGAATTATAAGAAAATGTTCCTAGAATGTTGTTGAAATTGAGATATATGGTTAGTTGAATTTAGTGAATCTAGTTGAGGAACATTGTTATACAAATTACCTTGTCAAAGGTGTGTTTATTGCCTAACAATTTTAGTAGGTGGAAAAACCACCACTGGAACATATTTGTACTATTGAATTCCATTTCAAATCCTAGTTGTAATCCCACATAACTCAAGGGTACCAAAGAAATAAGTTATCCCTGGGTATGGCAGTGGGCCGGAAACCAATTGACACAAGTCAAGTTGGAATAGACAATAAATTTGGAGGCTTGGAGACTCCCTCAACTGTTGGAATTGGTTTTCAATTGATATATAATTTGTATTTGATTGTGAATTTCAAGAATATTTTTATCATTTGGAGTGAGGTATGTATTGTTAATCCTATGGTTCATATTTTCAAAATAATGTACTAACATGGTTGTTGGTTTAAATGCTTATTTTGTTGTGTCTAACAATGTCTAGGGAAAAGTTGGGAAATCTATAGTGCATATGCATTCTACCCAATAAATGCATGGGTATGTACATGGAAAGGGAATCTAGACATTAGAAGAAGTCATGTTAAAGAAATTCTCTTGCTAATGCTTGTTATAAAGAAATAGTTATGTTGTGGGTAATGATTCCTAAACTTAAGACAATCAATGCCATGTATTGAATAGAGAATTATGTGAATATATATTTAATTTTTATAGTAGTTTAAGTAATATATTCAAAGTGTTTGAATAAACATATAAATCCACTAGTGAATTTTTACATTGATTTTGGATATCTTAGCTCTTAGCAAATTTTCCTATTCCTTTATTTCTATTTTGTCATTCTCTAAAGAATTTTCTATTGGCATACATTTCATCTTTATGTTTGAAAGTTATGGATTTATATATAATTTTCAATATCACAAATTGTAGTGCACACAAATGTGATTACCCATGGATAACCATGCCTAAAATGTGGGCACGTCATGAACGAACTACGACTACCATGTCGGTAGTGCACAATCAAATCCTATAGAATTAAATTTCTCTCTTTATCTTGTGAAATGGTTGTGTAATAATATCTATGTGTTATTAGGTGTTCGTTATAAGTATGTTGTGGCCTCTAGGATTGATAACTACATGAATTAATACATGTTCTCAAAACCTTTCTTTGGAAACAAATTGATATGTTGTTGCATAGACAAGAAATAGCGTTTGGAGGTTGGTTGTATACCCTTATGTGGAAGATAACATCTCTTTTCTTAAATGTAGGGAATATTGTAGATTAGATTCAAGATAAAAAAATGTATTTTCTAATGGGTTAAAACTTTTGTATGTCTAGAGGAGGATTTCAACTTTGGCATGCAAGCCCTTAAATATTGACTAATATTTCCTAATATGTTCATGGAATGGAACCAACTTGAACCTAAATTACTAATGACATAGGTGAAGAAAAATTACTAGAATTTAGTAAATAAATTTTTGGTTCAACAATTGTTGGAGTTGTTTCTAGTTGAAACAATGTTTGGTTCAACGATTGTTTCTAGTTGAAATAATGTTTTTTGATAATATAGTGATAAGAATAAAATTATGCATAAGTTACATGTAAGTTAAAGAACTTAATGTTGGTTTTTCAATGACCTTAAGTAGTTCACGTTGATAGTTTCTCCTATTTTGCGTTGTGAGAGAGGTTATTTGTCAATTATATAAGAAATTGTTGTGAGAGATACTTCAAGTTCAGTTCTTTTTGTGGCATAATGTAGTCCATGAGTAGAGTTATAGTCATGCATTCCAATTTTATGATTTTTCATGGTTGGGTTGACCTCTATGTATAGAGTTACCAATTGTCCAATGGGATATATCCTTTTGTTAATTTAGTATAGACCAATGATAAACTTATGAATCTTGTTTCCTTCATGGACAAGCCTTGATATCCATTTTAAATGCAAGGAATTTACTTAGGTATTGAATGTTGTGGAAATGAGTTAACCATGTATTGGAAATTGGTTAAGTGGAATCATTCATGATTATGGATTGCTTGCATTGGAATTAGTAGCGAAGAACCAATATTATGTTGTTAATGTAAAAAAAGGTAACTCTCCATTTGAGATTGTTGATGTATGTTAGAGAATGCTACATATGGCTACATATGGTATTAGTGTAAGTTAATACAAAGATAGGACCTATTGGAATTGAATGATCGTTGGTAGTTTGAATTATGCATGTTGCTTCTTGTATGATCATTGTGTTAGAGTTAATATGGTGTGGACAAAAAGAAGGAATGATATATTTCCTTTCCTTTTACCTCCAAAATTATGTTTGTTGAGGGCAGGGGTTTGCAAAAGAAACCAATGTATTTATTATAGTTAATTAATCTTCAACATGAAGTTTGTAGATGCAAATTGTAACCCATTTTGGGTATGATTTATTTTCATAGGAAAATAACTCCCTAGGAAAATTCTAGGAACTTCTCCTCATTTTGAGGATGGTACCCAGTTTAAAGAGGGTGGTTCCTAAGTGTCAAGCACCTCACTCCAATGGAATTGAACATAGTCCAACATGTTATCTCGCCTATATTAGGGGAGACATATCACGTTTTGATCATGAGAACTTGAGCTAACCCTTATGCATTTATGTTTGAAATGATTCCATCTATGCTTATAATCTATTACCATACCATGTCCATATATTGTGTAGTTTTTGAAGTGGGTCTATTTCATATGTGCATAAATTGTGATGATGTTTTTTTTGTTCAAAAGGGAGTACATCATGGGTTGAAATTAGTGTTTGATAGACCTCATAGTCAATGGAAAGTGCATGCCTTAATGCCTTTTAATTTTCTAATATGAATTATGCCCACCTAATAAGGTCCGATTCAAACCTTCTAATGAATGGTTGGTCTTAAAATGTCAACCTAGTTAACTTAGGTTGTGTTAATTAGATATCTCTTTTACAAATATAAATATGTTTTTTAAGCTTTAAAATAAATTTTAGGGGTATGACCACCATTGTAAGTCCATAGTGAAACACTAATTCTTTCTTGCCAATGGCTTACAACAAAATTTACATTCTATTACCTTGTTGTAGACCTCTCAACTATTGTGTCATGAAAAAGTTGTGACATATGCCTAGTTTGAACACCCAAAATTATTGCATAACACTAGTACAAAATGAGAAATTAATGACTAAAATCAGGCTATAAACGACTATTTTTGAGGCGGTGACTAATAGTAGCTAATTTCCACTATCTTATAGCTAGTCGTATTTCACTTCGTCATTAATAGCTTGACTTATTAGTCATTGATTTAGTCATTGATTGACAATGACTTAGTCATTGATAGTCAATGATTTAGTCATTGATTTAGTTAGTGATAGTCAATGATTTAGTCATTGATAGTCAATGATTTAGTCATTGATTTAGTCACAGATTTAGTCATGGATTTAGTCATTGATTGCAACAATTAATGACCAAATATACGACTAAATAAACTACTAGATGATAACATATTAATGACTAAGCTAAATACGACTAAGATACAGGAAATTAGCTACTAATAGTTGTATATATGCGAATTTAGTCGTTTTTGTAGTCACAAATTTATGATAGATAGCAATATACAAACTACATAATTATTACTATTACAACTTACCAGTAACTAGTATTTATGATAAACTAATTCCTGAGAGCTATGTACAATTTTCCCTATCTGGCATATCCATTCATGTTACCAGAGAGAATGGAATACCTCTGTGATGGATGTGATACCAATTAAGTCAACCAATTTATGGAATATCTCTTGGCGTGCCTGAATATATGACAAAAATATCATTATATGAAATCAACCAAAGTAAAAGTCAAATAAGGTAAGCAAACCTTGCCATGCATAAAACAATCTATTAGTGACAATATAAAAATACATGAAAGCGAAAGATTTCAGACTGAGTGCTGCAAAGCATAAGCTACCATATCAGCCAATTCTAGAAAATGAAACATATTTTTATTTATTATATGGAAATCGAGGCATAAGAAAAGTGTTTATTTATTTAAACCATACGTCAAAGGCTTATTTAGTTGAGCTTTTAATATAGGCTTTTAAAGCTGGAGAAATTTGGAAATATTGAGGAGAGTTAGCTAATTTATAACCAAAATTGGTACAACTATTGTATGAAAGGAAGACTATAATGTGCTAATTTATAACTAAAATTAGCATAAGGAAAAATGTAATGCTTTTCATTGTATTGTGTAAATTATTGAAACAATGAAATAAAGAGAAACATGTATTTTAGCTTATTGAAAGAATGAAATAAAGAGAAGCATGTGCTTTAAACTTTTTAAGGAACTCTCATAAACTTATATATAATTAAAAATATAACAATCACATAAATAAAATACGGATAAAAAGAGATAGCTTTTTTTACAACTACAACATAGTACTATATTAAAAATACAAAAAAAATGAATATAAATTATACATATAATACCATGAAATGTAGTTTTATTATTCAATGTCATTAAAACATTTTACATAAATAAGATGATGCATAGGAAATCCAATGGAATATACACAATAGAAAAAAATTATAGGTTGTCCATCAAGTGGATCATCGTCATCAAAATACATCTTAAATGCATTTTAAAGTGTTTGATGAATATCTTAAAGTTGGATCTATGTACATTGAATGTTCTACATATTACAATATGCATGTGTCAAAAGAGAAGATATTGAGGAAACCTTCTACGAAGAGGAGGTGAATCTAAATATCCATGCAAGGGAGCTGAGAGAAAATTATGAGTAGTAGGTATTTGATGTTCTACTAGAGTTGGAAAAGGATGATAATGCAGCAATCATCTATTGTGCATCCAAGTATGTAGAGTCCCTGGAGGACATACCCATGAGGAAAAGAGTTTAATGAACACTTTTCTTGTTTATGAATGTGTGGATTATGGGAAGGAAGAAGCAACCCCATTGAGGCTGTAAGTAAAAGGAGAACAACATTAAGATTGCTATAGATTTTAAAGAAAGTTTTGAAGGAGGGAGCAATGATGGAAGTGTGGTAAAAGAGGAATAGGTTATAGCCCATAGGGAGGTTGTAGAAGATTAAAAAAAAGGGTTAATATAACAACCATTTATAGCAACTGCTCCGTCAGGATCCCTTCCTGTAACTCCATTAGATGCGCAGTTCGACGGATTACTAATAGTCATCAGGGCCAATAAATATCTTCAACTATATACATCTTCTAAGTAATTAAATGATTGCTTTTAAATTATATACTTCTATAATAAACCTGCTTTTCAGGTAAATTCCAACAACAATACAAGGGAATGAACCTTCAATTGCGCCCAATAAAACTAGGACATTGCAACAAGAAACAATAAAACAAGGGGATGAACCTTCAATTACCCCAAATAAAACTTGGACATTGCAACAGGAAACACTAAAATAACAGCTAAGGCTTTTTATGTACTCAAGAATAAAGAACCCCATCAAACAACTTTTTTTTGTAGAATTTACCTCATCTTCAAAAAGATATCCATCAGGTACAAAAAACCGATCACTGTCATCATCTTCCTCGGATTTAAACTTGTATGTTCCAACCTCATTCTTTTCTTCCTCATCATCCTTGTCACAGTCAGAAAGGCTTTCCCGGGGATCTTCCTTAAATTTTTAACAAAGTGAGAAAGTTAATAAAAATACTACAAATACCCTTACCAAAGATATTTAGTGATGAGTACCTCTTCCCATTATTCATCACTATAATTCTCATAGTCCAAAGAAGATTCCTTCCTGAAAGGATTTCGAAGCCCAATGCCATCACTGCATAAAAAAAAAAGAGTCAGAAACAAAACTTTCCCTCTTGTCTACTGCAATATTAAGAATCCATGAGCTTTAAGGTGTTTCAGATGTTCCTCATTAGGGGCTATCAAAATTAAAACACAGCCTGTTGCTTTGATAATTAATAAACTTAAAATTATGCAAAGTATATTCAACGTTTCTTTGAGAAGGTTCCATAATAAGCAGGTCTATGGTTGTGATCAAACTGCAAAAGGTTTCTTCTCTTATTGTGAAGCCTATTTTCTCTATGTACAGTGGTATTCCCATTATTGCAAGGAAAACCGTCACTCAAAACTTCTTCCCAGTCATTTACAAGGCTCTTTGACATGAACTCATGATCTTCAACCTCATTATACGTCTATTTTTTGTTTGTAGAGGATTGCAATTTTGGCAGCGCTACAGCTTCAACAGATGCCCCCTGCAACCGAAGTTCATTGAACAATGCAACTTTGGGTTTACGCCAAATGCCCCAACTTAGATGTATTTGTGCAGAAGTGTGCCAATTAAGATGGCGCCAAGATACCAGGTGTGACCTAAGTACATCTCACAATCAAATTGATTCAACTCCAAGAATCTAGAAAGAACACGACATATTCTTGCCACATTCAAACATTTGTAAGAAGATAGAACATCAACCTTAGAATATCCCCTATCTTTGTCTCTGCTACTTTCAGTAATATTTTATCCATTGACAACATAACACCATTGCAAATCTATGCATTTTCCTGCAAAGAATTATAAATTGTTTCATTCAATACAGTGGGCACTGTTTGAGTGTTAGGTGCGTCTTTTTTAAGAAATCGGTCCATCGGTGTGGCCTATTTTTGTATTGCAAGTTGCTTTTTTATCTCAGCTTCTTCCTTTTCACGCCGTTTCTGTTCTTTTTCTGCCTCCTCTTGTTGTCGTTTCTTTTCCTTCTCCTGGTTCAAGGCAACTAAAGATGTTAGCAATTGTATATGGTGCCATTATGGAACATAGAGTATAATTGTTTCCCTATTGGAATGATATAAATATTAAATTGGAAAAAGAGGTTTCCTACTTGAATTCGAAAGTTTAATTGTAATGTTAAGACAAGTATATTCCACATATACTGCAGAAGTAGAAGATGGAAAATTTTGATAAATAACTTGATGAAATGGAATAAATAGAAACCACGATAAACTCAATATAGGATAACATGTCCTCATAGTTGTAATAATCTAACAAAGAAAGTTGATATTGTCAACTTCTCACTTTCACGATTGCATCAACAACTGGATTAATAAATCATGCAAATGTGTTTCAATGAGCAATGAAAGAAAGTGATGTAGCCTTGGAATCTTACTTGAATGATGGCTTCCTTCTGAGCACAAGTGTGTTCCTTTCCCTACAAAGGTAATAAAAAATGTTAGTAAAAACTCCAAAATTTTCCTTTTAAAACTTGCATTCTTCCATAACATTCCAACTAACCTGTTGAACCTTCTCCCTTTTTATCTTCCACTCCAACCATTTTTGTTCCATCTCACTCTTCCATTCATTTCTTTCTTTTTCCTTCAGCTTGGATTGCTTGACCATTCTACATCAAAAGAAGAGATGTAGGCA
>LPNX010497117.1:5275-58134 GCA_001517045.1 Pseudotsuga menziesii | reverse complement strand
TATATATAGTTAGTTAGTTAGTTAGATTTTCAATACTGGATGTAAGACGTAAAAAATTTTCTCTGAATTCTGCAAGACCTAAATTTTTTGCTCTGAATTCTTCCTTAGAAACAATAACCCAATTCCTTTCCATATGTTTATAGAAAATTTAGAACTTGATCAAATGCTAGTTTTCACCATCAAGAATCATAGAATTTTACATTTTTTTCCTTTCAAGACAAGAGAACACTGATCAAAATTGAATTGGGGAATTGTTTGATATAATAAACCACTAAGATCCTATATGTTGCAAAACAGGGATAGTGGCCATGATGCACCAAATTAAGTCTAAAAAGATTCATAAGATGTCTTTCTGAAATGTTCATTTGCAAAATGACATATAGTATATGTGTAGTAATATTGACAATATCTTATGCTATCTATCCTCAAAAATACTTAGCAAGACAAAATGAGCAAAACAGACAGATGGAAAACCTTATATCAGGTTCCCAGTGACTTATATTTCGTAATTGACACAGAGTATTACAACAAGCAACTGGCTTGCTTGTCTAAGAGGCTAATGGACTGTAAGTCTGTAAATTGGTAAGTTGTTTAAAGCAGAATTAAAAATCAGCAAAAGAAAATCCCATTCCAAGTCGAGGCATTCAAATTTGAAACCTATACTTATTTTGCTGAGGAACTTCATATCAACGAACACACAGAAGCACAAGATATGAAGATGCCAATAATTGGTACCTAAAGACAACAAAATGACCAGAAATTTACTCCCTTGGGAAAGCCATAATATCTTTAAGTATTCTATGTCAGATAAGCTCCACTAAAAAGTATGACCCTCGTCAAAAGACAAGTTCTGTTTGAGAATCTCAAACCTGACCCAGTCTACTGAAAAGGTTAGATAAGGCAACAAGAAAGTATTCCTTCCATAAAGACCAAATTATGGAGTAACTGAAATCTCCTCATCTTCGCATTCCTCCTATTAAAAATACATAGCTCATACCATGAATTGCCATTTTTAGTGGATATAAACTATAATTAAAAATTTTCCTAACACTGATCAATAACATGTGAATAGGGATGTATCAGATATCAAGAAAACATATAATAATTTTAACTCATCAATGCATCCTTTATTATAGCAAAAAACCAGGAAAATCGTATTTATAAATGCTTCAAAAATGATATTTTCCTCAGGATTATGTTTATGATACATGAATTTTACTTGCAATTACAATTCTCACAATTGCAGCTCTTCATTTTAAACAGGGAAAAAAAGGAAGACAATCCACTGTCGCCATTGGACTCCTCCATGTGATGAATTGTTAACATGTCCATCCATGCTAGCTCGTCCACATTACATTATGTTGTGTGTCCACAATGAAAGTGCACATGCCAAGGGAGCATGACAGTATGTTAGCAACTTAGCACAACCGAATATTGGAACAATGCACCCATGTCACTACACTGCAACTATGCAAGTAAAATATTAAAACACCGGCAATACATATCTAAGTCGCCACTTTGATTGGCGCTAAAGTTAATCCCTACAATGTGCATCCTACACTCATGATTATGTTTGAATTTGTAACTCTCATACAACAACCAAAATTGTGCACCCATACTTTGACAATTTCTTAAGGGGAGCCTTTCTTTGGCTCAACTCCTCTGGTCATGGACTTTGTCAATATTTGACTCCTTCCAGGACCAATCCTACCCACCAGGGCTGCAATTTGGCTTCAGCCTTTCCCATCAAACTAGATTTTACAACGGTCACATGTCATGGGTGCCCTTCACTTTGCCAGTTACTCAATTCATAAGCTAAGAATCCAATAATAGAATGGCATTCAAGACACTATAACAGAAAGACAAAAAGGTTGTAGTTACAAAAACATTCCCCTGATTAGAAGAAGAATACTCTTTGAATTCTACTGTAAAATCTAATAAATAAATAAAGGTGATACAAAGATCAATTTACCACTATCCCATCTGAATAGAAACTTGCCACCTAATTTAAACAAATTTCCAATACAACTAGTCATATGTCATGTCATAATAGCATACCACGTCCGTGGCCCCTTGCTATCAATGATATAAACCTATGTTATTTATGCTTCGACGTTAAACTATAGGTATATCTACCAAGAGTTCAAAAATACAATGGAAAACCAATATTTATTAATGAGAGCCAAAATCTAATTAAATTGTGTACTTACATTCATTTCATTAACTTGATTATTGTCAAAAGGGAAAATGATAGATGAGATGTCGAGTGCGACTGCTTTCAAAAAAATACCAATAGTACATGAAAAATAAAATATATGTCCTCAAGTTTTATCCTGTAGCAGGGAGGGAGGGGGTTGTTTGCTTACAATCCTAAGCGACAATGGGAATTGACTTATGCTTGGTGGTTAATAGTGACCACCTATAATAACACGGAGAATTATCTTTAAATCAAATGATAAAAATTCTAAGAGACAGGCAGATTCATAAACTTATTGCTAATGGAGACTGGACGATTATCATTTGCAAAATTAGAGACTTGACTCCCTCTGCACCGTAACGTCTTGCAAGAATTATCTCCAAACCTAGAATTCAAAGAATTGCAAGTATTTTGACTTGGGGAATTGCAAGTATTGCAAGTATTTAGCATTGAATCATTTACTGTTTCAAAGGTATCGTTTTGTATGGAGGAGTTATGCTTTGTGAATCATTATTCCTTGGCTATAAGGGCACCTAATAGTGGATTCAATAATTAAAGAGTCATGTTGCAAGTATAAAGAGAAATACCCTACTTCTACAACATTGCGTCTTTAGAGAAACCTTTAAAGGGTTGTATATTTGGCTTCTAGGTGATGATACCAGTTACTTGAAAGGTAGGACAACTGGTTAAGCATGAATTAAAATGGAAAAACTTGCAAACTATTAGGTATAACAAAATATATACCAGCTTTGTGTTGATATGTACAGGATCTGAAACAACTTCCATGATGATTGGACAACAGTTCACAGAGATAAATAACCATTGATAAGAACTGAACTTTCCTTAGAATGTATGGTCACCTAAAATAAGACTACACTAAAATTTAGATTCTAGTAAGCTTTTGATATTGACTAAACCTATCGAAACGGTTGGAGAGACTGGTATTATACAGTGTTCTTATAATGTACGGTTACATAAAGGAATATTCTTATCAAGATTTATGACTTTCAGGATGAAGGAATTTACTTGACCATGAAAAGCACATTTATGATGAAGCAAAGGAAAGAGAAAATCATGATGAGGTTCATATTCCCCATTTGAACTGCCTACAAGAAACTATTTCTTTGTAAGGGTAATAAAGCATGTCTCCATCATGCTTGAGTACTGGAATGTGAAAGTTCCCTGCCCTGATTATCTGATTACACATTAGTTTTAAGTTCCAATTCCCTTCAGGCCACATGGCATGTTTACGCTTTCCATTCTGACTCCCCACATGGGATGCATTGCTTCTTCAATGGAATATAAGAGCCTCACTAAGACCTGGGTCTCGTATTTTGGTGTGGAGTTATATTTACAAGTACAAATTTCAAGGTTCATGAATACTTATTCAAAACCTACCAAGCAGTTTCACAAAAAAAAGAGAAAATACGACACAAAATTTGGCACAATAGTTTTTTTTATTTTATTTTTAAATTTGGTTTTGATTGATCTAGGGGGAGCTACAAACACTCTCAAGATTCAGCGCCAATAGTTTCCTTTCTTCATTTCATTAGAAAATTATCTGTGGAATTCCATTTACACATACAAAGTTTAAGGCCATGAAATGTTATTCAACACCTGCCATGTAAGATCTGTCCATCCTTATTCAGCATGTTGAGTTTGTATGGTATCAACATCCCATTTTCAAGATAAAATATGTGACAGTACCAAAAGGATTACTCACTTTGGTGAGCTCAAGAGGCTCAAAAAATTCATCTGCAGTCTTCAACCATCTACATCTGCTCCAATCCTATTTTTATCGAATTATAAGCATTTTTATTATCACTGTAGTGACCCTTATTTGTGAAGAAATTGAAACATAAGATGCTTAGAGTCATGGAAAATGAGAGCAATACCTATGATATTGTGGTAAGTGAATATGTTGTAAATGTTGATTTGGCCATTACAACAGAGTCTATCCAAGTAGTTGGAAAAATTGCATTATAGTAGTGTGATGTCAACGGTATTGTTGATCGAATTCTTCAATTCATCAAGATGGAAAAGGATTATATCACCATAGAAACTCTAGTTTTAATCGTCAAAGGTATTTTAAGGAATTATCCACACCAGAGCCATGACTGTACTGCAGTCGTTGGCAACATTAGCAGTAGAAATTTTCTTGAACCCAAGGCTAAAGTTGCAGTGGATTAGATGTTCGTAGAATATTCTCAAGATATTGTTGAGAAGCCTCTAGAAACCTAGACCGTGTAATTAATACATCTAAAGAAGCCGTTTCTGTATTTGCAGATACTCAAGAACGGTAAAATCATGCATTGTATATTTGATGAATTCAACTTTTATTTATGTTATTTCTTGGGATCCTCATATACTTTTGTTGATAAGGAAAATCAGGGACCGATTTTTCAAAAGATATGAGATTTTTGGATTTCACCATAGGACCTACTGATAATCTCCTCCTAGAGGTAAAGAGTTGAAGCAAGTGAAAATGATCTATTCCAAAGAGTTGAAGAAACAAATCAGTCTTTTTCATATAATGCTTCTGACTACAATGAAAGTTCTACAACCCTTGTCTCCCATCCTCCATCTCTTACAGTTGTCCCTCCTCAATCTAAAATTTCAATGAAAAGAGAGGCACCTCCAACACTTATTCCACACATGGGTTCTGTCATTGATGATTTGCTCATGTTGGAACCTTTCATGCTGACACCACCAATTTTTGCATTAACACTTGGTCCTACCACCTTTCAGCAAAAATGAAGTTTTCTTCCAATTTCTCTAACATAGGTGTACCCATCCTGCTCTATCATAAGCAGGGGAATCAATTCAATGCATTGCATCAGATGGTGTAGATCCCAAGTTTAGATTCAACAACACAGTTTAATTTGTTTTGTTAAATGTTATCAGTAAATTTTGTTTTTGATTGATCCGTGGGGAGTTACCCAATAAAACACCAAAGCCACGCTCACTTTAAGATGAGGAAATAAAATCCAGCACAACTATTTCTATTATGATCAAGTATTAGGAATGCCTTTACTGGAATAATCCCCACCACAATTGTTTTCTGTTAAGATTGATCAAAATTAACATTTGCTGAAGCTTTCTTGAAGTTCCTATCCTAATTTTGATCATGTTCCCACCGTTTAACACGAGTATCAGGAATGCAACCATTCATCTAGATGTTTGGCTGCTGCAAGAATATAGAAAATACGAGAACAGTAGGATCGATGTATTTTGGGAAAATATTAAGGAAAAGGAGGAAACTAAACATAGAATTTGACAGATTTTAAACCAAACCATCAGTTACCTCTACATGCCAATGTCCTCTATTTTAATTTTCCATTATTTACTCTTCTAAACTGCTCTTTGGGGTGGGGGAACATTAAATATTTAACCTAACTTAGATACAAATACTACTACACATAGTGTTGGAACTTAAATACAAATACTGCTACACATACTACTGGAACTTAAATACAAATAATGCTACACATACTGCTGGAAATCACTACAGCAACATACAGTAAACACAATTCAATTTCTCGTAGCACAACATTCTAAAATAATACTACAATTTCCAACACTCCCATCTATTAAGTCCAATAAAAAAATAGTTTAAAACACAGCTAGGAAGTTTTGAAAGAAGGATAAACATGGACGGGTTCAAAATTAAACTAGTCTAACAGTGTTATGGAAAATGAAGAAACAACTCCAATGATTTAAGAATTAAGCATAATGATTTATGCTCTTGATGGAAATGCAGGACACATAAAAGAACAAAAGTTTGAATGAAAATATAACAAGTGCAGCATATTATAGACAAATAGAAAAGCACATAAAAAGAATCACTAAGTGAAAACCAAATCAAAAGAAAGGATTTGCAGAGACATACCTTTATCAGAAGTATTTGATTTTGGCTTCCATTTTTCTTGTTGTTTGGACTTGTGTATTCCCACTACAACATCATTCCCCTTCATTGCTTGGTGTAATATGCTTGTGCCTACTTGAATTCTTTCTAGAGATTGTTGACCTACATCATTTAAGCTCTTTCTCTTGAGCTCTGTTTACTCTTTTTTGCATGATTCCTCAATGTCAAAACTAAATATCCATTCAGCTGATGCTATGACCCATTTTTCTCCAAACCAAGCCAGGATTACTACATATCGGCGCTATGTACATCCATCAATTACAGTTACCTAGGATATGTATGAACATAATTAGTCAAGCACATGCAAAAAAATTATAAATGGACAAATAGAAGAAAACAATGTGGTTTATACCTTCCTTAATTTCTATACTTAGATATATAATATGATCACACTTTGTCTCTTAGGAGACAAGTCACTAACGAAACAATGGACATACCTGAGAGAGAGAGAGAGAGAGATAGGTAGTTGTAGGACAGAGTGAGACAAATATAGACCAGAAGGTCATGGATCAATACTGTCAACCTCAAAACATATATAAAAAACAAAAAAAATCTATTTGCATTTGCAACAGTTATCAACCCTGCAGCTCTCCACCCACAAAACTCAAAATCCCTAATCGAGGTTCTACACCCAGCTTGACGAGATTCAAATAAGATTCAGTTAATTTTTTTAGGCCTTTCTGGCCACAAACCACTGCACCTAACTGGACTAAATTTTTAACAGCTACACTTATTGCCTCATGGCTTGGGGCTTGAGGTCCAAACTCCACTCAGCATAGCCAGGATTTATTCTCTTATCTTTTGCATACCTTAGATATTTTCATTGTCTGCTCTAGGAGGACATCATGGATAGTCCTAACTTGTGCCCATAACTACCTCACATCCACAGAAATGGCCCAAATTGAATGCCGAGGCCGCTAGAAGGTGAAACACACCCAATAATGTTCAAAAAAATACCCATATTGGCTTAATTATTGTTGTAACTTGCTTTTATAGGGCCCAAAATTTCCTAGGTATGAGGTACGGGGGCTGTTCATTTCTTTTCATTGTCCACAGGTGGCATGGATTTCCCAGAATGATTACTACTTGTAATTTTTACAGTACTATTTGCCATTTTTGGCCACCAATGGACTTTCACATCTAAATTAAAGTAACCATGTGGTGACCTCTCATATGTTGACCAATGAATATTAATAAATGTCCATGATACAGAAGTATAACCCTAAACCTACTTGAAGTATAAAAGCTAGTAATGGTACCTCACCATTATTCTGAGATTTTTCCTTTTGAGTAATCATACATCAAACATAACTAAGTTGTCTCTATCAAAAATAATATTCCTTTTTGTAATACTCTTCCAGTTATGTCCTTGTACAAGTATCTATTAATTGTGAACTCCCATCAGTTCAAAGTTTCAAACTTTCAAAAACTAAATATATAGTTTCTAATGAGCACGTGCAAGTTCAGAAAACTAGTAAAACATACTTTAGATATCATGTAAAAAAGAAAACAGCATCTGCAGGGACCATCACTACCCACTTTGGATTAACAAAAATCATTGCTTTCCATGAAATCTCAAGCACATTTTCTCCATGATGGAAATGCCCAAAACACTTCGAAGAGTATTATAAACATACCAATATCTTAATCTAATACACAATCCAAACCTTCACTCACTATGACATTCCCAATCATAAATAACTCAATCTATTACCTTGACATGCTTATTGGAAATTCTACACTAACAGTGGAAATTATAAAGTAATTAAAAACAAAGAATCAAAATATAGCAATAGAGAAGAATTCCTCTACAATCCAGGCAACATCCAAATGATATGGATAGTCCTAAGATCCTATATCATCTAAAGACTGAAATAGCTATGAGTTGCAAAGTTTAAACCAGGCATGCAGGTTCAATCCATTCATTTAAATAATATCTACCAACATTTAGGACACCATATACAATGTCCAGAACTCAACATTCCAAAAATCAACACCCATAAAGAGATTTTAGTTGCATATATTTAACCCTTTACATATGGTAGCATTTTCCAATAGAAAAGACAATTTAATACAAAAAGTTTCAAATATTCAATGTTTACACTAACATGTATGGATAAAAGATAACATCCAATTAAGCTTCAATGATATTCCAATACTAGATCTGTCAATCAATGTAGGATTCAAATCACACAACTTGTGAACAATAAGAATCTCATCACGAACTTCTTCTTGGACTTGGATTTTAAAAGACCTAATGGTTGACTACGTTGCTATTTTTGTGCTTCCTACTTAGAT
Organism: Pseudotsuga menziesii; assembly: GCA_001517045.1. Taxonomy (NCBI): domain Eukaryota; kingdom Viridiplantae; phylum Streptophyta; class Pinopsida; order Pinales; family Pinaceae; genus Pseudotsuga; species Pseudotsuga menziesii. The sequence goes on along the minus strand of LPNX010497117.1, from coordinate 49,714 downwards.
CCCATCAGTCAAACCTTTACCCATGTTGTTCTTTTAAGGTTATTAGAGCTCATTGTTGACTATTTCAAAATTCTCCTTCTCTTCTTCTATTTCCTTTACAGTTCTTACAGATATTCCTTCACACTCGCATTCCTTACTCATTATTGTACTTTTCTAGTCCCACTGGCTATTTTTGGTCACTAGTGGACTTAACATTTAAATTAAATATATTTAAATTAGATATCTAGTATATGAAGAACATAGTCTAGAGAAGAAAACATAATTTGCACAAATAGGCCACATCGCAAAGAATGAAATACGACTTGGATATTAACCTACTTACCTATGATATTAACCTACCATATCGCTTAGAGCTAAGATCTTTGTAATCAGTGCAGTCAATTTATTTCCCTGTGACTTTAGGGTTCCAGAGCCTCTCAGGAAAAAGATATAAATTCACAGTAAAAAAGGAAACTTACCAGTGAGCTACCATTTGCAAAATTAGAGACTTGACTCCCTCTGTACCGTAATGTCTTGCAAGAATGATCTCTGGACCTAGAATTCAAATAATTGCAAGTATTTTGACTTGGGGAATACTATCAAATCCTCTAATGATTTTGATCATTAAACAAGGACACAGATTTAATGGCAAATAAAGGTATGTTGTAGAATCAAGGATTTTTGGTACAATATGCGAATCTTATCACTGATTTGCACCCAGGAATATTGACAATATAAACATTAGGAATTGCATGCACCTCGAATTGCAGGACAAGTTGCAAAGTTCACCATGCCACATGAAATGTAGTTTAACTTCTCCCTAATGTATTCTTGCTTGGGCAGCAGATTGAATTTATGGGCAATGAGGTGGGTTACGGTAGCAGAGGTGGGATATATCAGGCTTGTCTCAGGTGTTTCTTCATTCCGTCAACACTACTCTGCATCCTAGTAGTTGAGTAGATATCTATAGAACTCCAAATGGCTCAGCATCAAGGGGAAGCAATGGATGTATATGCATACTTGAGGAAATATGTGAGGAGGTTTTGCAATTTAGACTGGAAGAGAACACCAAAGCTCAAAACAGACTCACAAAAATTTGGGATCTTCTTCATTGTAGTGGTCCAGCCTACTAACCTAAGGCATTTTGGGACATGGGAGAAGGTAATCCAACTCTATTTTCAATTTGTATTCTTTTTTAGGAACATTTGAGCCCTTGGGTATCCAATATTTTGAGACTGCATTTCCTCACTGCTCTGGGTGGAAACCCTCCTAACTTCACAAAGTTGTGAGACTACCTCTACTACAATGGATGGTCATAGGCATATAAGTCATATTTCATGTAAATAGCAAAAAATTGCATGGTAATAAGAAGGATGGTGCACAAGACTGAAGATCTTCAAGTAGAAGTATCCCATTTCAACAATATATTGTTTTCACAATTACAATTTCAGCTGGCTCGAAATTCATTGCTGGAAATCAAAGTGGCAATACAAGGTGAACAAATTAAGAAAATTGTTGCAATTTTAGACCTAGCCAAATGTTAAAATTCAAAGACTTCTCCCCATCAAGATTCAGTCAGCTCCACAAAGGAAGTGGCTATGGAGGAAGACACAATCCAACAGAGACATGGAGATATGAAAAATGAAGAAACGACTCCAGTGTTCGAAGTAGAGGATTAGCTGGAAGTCCACAGTGGGAAAGATTTTCACTGAAACATTAAGGTTTTATCTATTATTACTCGATAATAGTATTATGGATGTTATATTGAAGTAAGGCATTCATTTTTGTGAAGAAAAATGTAAGGGTAATGCTCACTGTAGACAGACATATGTCAATTTTCATATATTTTAATTTCTTGTGACTACACTCCCTGAATAAATGTAGTATATCTACCAAGAGTTCAAAAATACAATGGAAAACCAATATTTATTAATGAGAGCCAAAATATAATTAAATTGTGTACTTACATTCATTTCATTAACTAGAACAATGTCAAAAGGGAAACAAAAATGACAGATGAGATGTCGAGTGTGTCTGCTTTCAAAAAAATACCAACAGTACATGAAAAATCAAATATATGTCCTCAGGTTTCAGCCTGTAGCGAGGAGGGAGGGGGTTGTTTGTTTACAATCCTAAGGGAGAGTGGGAATTAACTTATGCTTGTGGTTAACAGTGACCACCTATAATAACACAGAAGCATTAGCTTTAAATCAAGTGATAAAAATTCTAAGAGCTAGGCAGATTCAGAAACTTATTGCTAATCGAGACTCAACGATTATCATTTGCAAAATTAGAGACTTGACTCCCTTTGCATCGTAATGTCTTGCAAGAATTATCTCTAGACCTATAATTCAAAGAATTGCAAGTATTTTGACTTGGGGAATACTATCAAATCCTCTGATTAGTCTGATCATTAAACAAGGACACAGATTCAATAGAAAATAAGGGTATGCTATAGAATCAAGGATTTCTGGTACAATATGTGGATCTTATCACTAATTTGCACCCAGGAATATTGACAATATAAACATTATGAATTGCATGCACCTCGAATTGCAGGACAAGTTGCAAAGTTCACCATGCCACATGAAATGGAGTTTAACTTCTCCTTGGTGTATTCTTTCTTGGGGAGTGGATTGAATTCATGGACGATGAGATGGGTTATTGTAGCAGAGGTGGGATATATCAGGCTTGTTTGGGGTGTTTCTTCATTCCATCAACACTACTCTACATCCTAGTAGTTGAGTAGAGATCTGTAGAACTCCAAATAGCTCAACATCAAGGGGAAGCAGTGTATGTATATGCATACTTGAGGAAATATGTGAGGAGGTTTTGTAGTTTAGACTGAAAGAGAACACCAAAGCTCAGAACAGACTAGCAACAATTTGGGCTCTTCTTCATTGTAGTGGTCCAGCCTGTTGACCTCAGGCATTTTGGGACATGGGAGAAGGTAATCCAACTTGATTTTCAATTTGTCTGTTTTTTTTAGGAACATTTGAGCCCTTGGGTATCCAATATTTTGAGACTGCATTTCCTCATTGATCTGGGTGGAAACCCTTCTAACTTCACAAAGTTGTGAGACTACCTCTGCTACAATGGATGGTCATAGGCATATAAGTCATATTTCATGTAAAATAGCAAAAAAATGCATGGTAATAAGAAGGATGGTGCACAAGACTGAAGATCTTCAAGTAGTAGTATCCCATTTCAACAATAGATTGTTTTCACAATTATAATTTCAACTGGTTCAAAATTCTGTGCTGGAAGTCAAAGTGGCAATACAAGGTGAACAAATTAAGAAAATTGTTGCAGTTTTATACTTAGCCAAATGTTAAAATTCAAAGACTTCTCCCCATCAAGACTCAGTCAGCTCCAAAAAGGAAGTGGCTATGGAGGAAGACACAGTCCAATAGAGACATGGAGATATGGAAAATGAAGAAATGGCTCCAGTGTTCGAAGCAAAGGATCAGCAGGAAGCCCACAGTGGGAAAGATTTTCACTGAAACATTAAGGTTTTATCTATTATTACTCGATAATAGTATTAGGGCAGTTATATTGAATTAAGGCATTCAATTTTGTGAAGAAAAATGTAAGGCTAATGCTCGTTGTAGACAGACATCTGTCAATTTATATATATTTTAATTTCTCGTGAATACACTCCCTGAATAAGCGTAGTATATCTACCAAGAGTTCAAAAATACAATGGAAAACCAATATTTATTAATGAGAGCCAAAATCTAATTAAATTGTGTACTTACATTCATTTCATTAACTTGAACACTGTCCAAAGGGAAACAAAAATGATAGATGAGACGTCGAGTGTGACTGCTTTCAAAAAAATACCAACAATACATGAAAAATCAAATATATGTCCTCAGGTTTCAGCTTGTAGCAGGGAGGGAGGGAGTTGTTTGTTTACAATCCTAAGGGACAGTGTGAATTGACTTATGCTTGGTGGTTAATAGTGACCACCTATAATAACACAGAAGCATTAGCTTTAAATCAAGTGATAAAAAATCTAAGAGCCAGGTAGATTCATAAATTTGTTGCTAATGGAGACTCAACGATTATCATTTGCAAAATTAGAGACATGACTCCCTCTGCACTGTAATGTCTTGCAAGAATGATCTCTAGACCTATAATTCAAAGAATTGCAAGTATTTTGACTTGGGGAATACTATCAAATCCTCTACTGAGTTTGATCATTAAACAAGGACACAGATTCAATGGCAAATAAGGGTATGCTATAGAATCAAGGATTTCTGGTACAGTTTGTGGATCTTATCATTGATTTGCACCCAAGAATATTGACAATATAAAAATTAGGAATTGCATGCACCTTGAATTGCAGGACAAGTTGCAAAGTTCACCATGCCACATGAAATGGAGTTTAACTTCTCCCTGATGTATTCTTGCTTGGGCAGCGGATTGAATTTATGGGCGATGAGGTGGGTTATCATAGCAAAGGTGGGATATATTAGGCTTATCTGGGGTGTTTCTTCATTCCGTCAACACTACTCTGCATACTAGTAGATGAGTAGAGATCTGTAGAACTCCAAATAGGTCAGCATCAAGGGGAAGCAGTGGATGTATATGCATACTTGAGTAAATATGTAAGTAGGTTTTGCAGTTTAGACTGGAAGAGAACACCAAAGCTCATAATAGATTGGCAACAATTTGGGCTCTTCTTCATTGCAGTGGTCCAGCCTGTTTACCTAAGGCATTTTGGGACATGGGAGAAGGTAATCCAACTTGATTTTCAATTTTTCTGTTTTTTTTAGGAACATTTGAGCCCTTGGGTATCCAATATTTTGAGACTGCATTTCCTCACTGCTCTGGGTGGAAACCCTCCTAACTTCACAAAATTGTGAGACTACCTCTGCTACAATGGATGGTCATAGGCATATAAGTCATATTTCATGTAAACTAGCAAAAAAATGCATGGTAATAAGAAGCATGGTGCACAAGACTGAAGATCTTCAAGTAGCAGTATCCCATTTCAACAATAGATTGTTTTCGCAATTACAATTTCAACCGGTTCGAAATTCAGTGCTGGAATTCAAAGTGGCAATACAAGGTGAACAAATTAAGAAAATTGTTGTCGTTTTAGACTTAGCCAAATGTTAAAATTCAAAGACTTCTCCCCATCAAGACTCAGTCAGCTCCACAAAGGAAGTGGCTATGGAGGAAGACACAGTCCAACAGAGACATGGAGATATGGAAAATGAAGAAACGACTCCAGTGTTTGAAGCAGAGGATCAGTTGGAATCCCACAATGGGAAAGATTTTCACTGAAACATTAAGGTTTTATCTATTATTACTCGATAATAGTATTAGGGAAGTTATATTGAAGTAAGGCATTCAGTTTTGTGAAGAGAAATGTAAGGGTAATGTTCCCAGTAGACAAACATATGTCAATTTTCATATATTTTAATTTGTTGTGACTACAATCCCTGGATAAATATAGTATATCTACCAAGAGTTCAAAAATACAATGGAAAACCAATATTTATTAATGAGAGCCAAAATCTAATTAAATTGTGTACTTACATTCATTTCATTAAGTTGAACACTGTCAAAAGGGAAACAAAAATGATAGATGAGACGTTGATTGTGACTTCTTTCAAAAAAATACCAACAGTACATGAAAAATCAAATATATGTCCTCAGGTTTCAGCCTATAGTAGGGATGGAGGGAGTTGTTTGTTTACAATCCTAAGGGACAGCGGGAATTGAATTATGCTTGTGGTTAACAATGACCACCTATAATAACACAAAAGCATTAGCTTTAAATCAAGTGATAAAAATTCTAAGAGCCAGGCATATTCAGAAACTTATTGCTAATGGAGACTCGACGATTATCATTTGCAAAATTAGAGACTTGACTCCCTTTGCACCATAATGTCTTGCAAGAATGATCTCTAGACCTATAATTCGAAGAATTGCAAGTATTTTGAATTGGGGAATATTATCAAATCCTTTGATGAGTCTGATCATTAAACAAGGACACATATTCAATGGAAAATAAGGGTATGCTATAGAATCAAGGATTTCTAGTACAATATGTGGATCTTATCACTGATTTGCACCCAGGAATATTGACAATATAAAAATTAGGAATTGCTTGCACCTCGAATTGCAAGACAAGTTGCAAAGTTCACCATGCCACATGAAATGGAGTTTAACTTCTCCCTGATGTATTCTTTCTTGGGTAGTGGATTGAATTTATGGGAGATGAGATGGGTTATCGTAGTAGAGGTGGGATATATCAATCTTTTCTGGGGTGTTTCTTCATTCCATCAACACTACTATGCATCCTAGTAGTTGAGTAGAGATTTGTAGAACTCCAAATAGCTTAGCATCAAGGGGAAGCAATGGATGTATATGCATACTTGAGGAAATATGTGAGGAGGTTTTGCAGTTTAGACTGGAAGAGAACACCAAAGCTCAGAACATACTGGCAACAATTTGGGCTCTTCTTCATTGCAGTGGTCCAGCCTATTGACCTAAGGAATTTTGGGACATGGGAGAAGGTAATCCAACTTGATTTTCAATTTGTCTATTTTTTTAGGAACATTTGAGCCCTTGGGTATCCAATTTTTTGAGACTGCATTTCCTCACTGCTCTGCGTGGAAACCCTCCTAACTTCACAAACTTGTGAGACTACCTCTGCTACAATGGATGGTCATAGGTATATAAGTCATATTTCATGTAAAATAGAAAAAAAATGCATGGTAATAAGAAGGATGGTGCACAAGACTGAAGATATTCAAGTAGCAGTATCCCATTTCAACAATAGATTGTTTTCGCAATTATAATTTCAACTGGTTCGAAATTCAGTGCTGGAAGTCAAAGTGGAAATACAAGGTGAACAAATTAAGAAAATTGTTGCAGTTTTAGACTTAGCCAAATGCTAAAATTCAAAGACTTGTCCTCATCAAGACTCAGTCAGCTCCACAAGGGAAGTGACTATGGAGGAAGACACAGTCCAACAGAGACATGGAGATATGGAAAATGAAGAAACCCAGTGTTCGAAGTAGAGGATTAGTTGGAAGCCCACAGTGGGAAATATTTTCACTGAAACATTAAGACCAAGCACATGCAGAGGGTATTCGACATAGAAAACGCTAACAGAACTGGCATGTAGAAAATTCTCTTGAGTTATAGTTATCCCATATAATGGGAACCTGCAGGGTATCATTCAATATAGACATGCTGCGGGCATAATCCACAAGACGGCTAGTGCAAAAAGTAATAAGCAGCAACATGGAAAATCATTGGTGCAACTATGACCGCACAACACATGGGCTGTTATCCAAAATTCACTAAAAATTTATCAATTCATAGTAAATCGATAAACTTACCATGGATTTTGTAAGCAAAGAAGGTGATGTTCACGCCACATGTGCATAATTCGTGGCCCGCCTCTTCAAAATCCTCCAAGTTCTCTCCAATGTTGCTTTATCCATGGCAGCTATGGCAATTAAATAGAGAAATTGTAAACTCTCAATAGTGGTTAATATCGATCTCAATATCCTCAACGGGTATTACCAATATCCATATCCATAACCCACCAAACCCTCCTATGTTTGGCGCCAACGGATAGGCTATTTGACACGAACTAGCAGGTTGAGTAGTAATCGGAATTAAAGGATGGTGGTTAAGGAAAATCGGCCATCAACCATGAATGTCATTGCCATAGAGGTGGGTGCACAATTGTTTGGTACACTAATTGGGTTGTAGTTGGGTCGAGCTGCAAATGAAAATAGATTTTTTTTTGTTTCTTTATATATATATATTATTTTATTTTGAAAATAGTTTTTTTCTTGTTTATATATATATATATTATTTTTATTATTTTATTTTATAAATTATGTAGATTTTTTTGGTTTTGTTTTATTTTTATTATTTGGTTATATAATTTATATAGATTTTTTTTGTTTTTGATTTATTTTAATTATTTTATTATATATATATATATATATATATATATATATTTTGTTTTTTTTTTGTTTTTTTTTTATTATCCCCATTTGAAATAGGCACCCGGAGATAAAACTACTGGCACCAAGGTTTGTAAGAATCGTCCTCAATAAAAATATTCTAACGAATATTTCCTTGCATAAGAAGGCATCGACTTTTGTATCAACTCTAGGATCGACTGCATGGAGTAGCATAATGAGTATCGGCATCGACTCTTTACGCATACTTGGATTGATTAATAGCATCACCACCTGACATCGACTACATGAAGTACAAACATCGAGTGTATCAACTCTTGGGATCGACAACATTTATATTTGTTTTTGTTTTTTTTATGGTTTTTTTATTATTATTATTATTTTATTATATAAATTATGTTAATTGGTTATATACTATATTTTTTTAATAATTATCATATAAGTTATTTATTTTTATAAATGGATTAGTTTACGGAGTTGACGATTTGGCCCAAAAATCGGTCGATGTCATTACCACTTCTCGTCCAAATCATTGACTCCAATCGGTACCAAAATCCGATCAATACTCTTTGGGACAGCGACCGGCGACAACCACAGATGAGGGCCCTACATCCCCTCGAGAACCGGGCATTCAAATGTGCCTCTTGCACGTAGACTTACCAAATGCATCCAATGCATGGTAAAAAAAACACGTCAACTTCAGATCTATGGGTCGAAGGTATCATTCGACCCCTACTCTATCTATAATGACATCTGCAACAAGTAAACCTTCTTGCAAAGTTTAATCACTTCTTCTAATGTCTGCTTTAGTTTTCCTAATTTGGAGCATGTGAGGAATGTCGATGTGCAAAAATCAGTGACCTTTGCAAATAGTGGCATTGCAGGAGGGTGCTCATGCTTTTCCCAGGATGAAAGCTCCAAATGCATATGGTTATGAGAGCATAGGCTGGAGATGGTGATAATTGAGAATGTAAAGTGGAATCAGTAACTCTAGTGGTAGCATTGAAACCTGTAAAAAGCCATAGTTACAACTGGTTATTGATTGGAGTGATGAACACGATCGGAGCAGCAAGAACCATACCTTTGAAGTGCTCTGACTAGTCACTACAACATCTTGAACCGACCTATCATTTGCAAAAATAGGGTATCAAGTGCAAAAACAGGGGAGCAGGGGTCGAACGATACCTTTAGCCCACAGATCCGAAGTTGACGTATTTTTTTTGCCATGCATTGGATCGTGCATTTGGTAAGTCTATGTGGAGGAGGTGCATTCAAATGACCGGTTCTTGAAGGGATGTAGGGTTATGATGCTTCTAGCTAGGTATCGATATGGTACTAGTTCTAGTGTCTAATTTGTAATTGACGTATAAGGAATTACCTAATACTCCTTTTGGAACACGCTTCACTGGGTTTGCTAATTCAATGGTGCAGCAGGGATAAATATGGTCAAGAGAAAATTCGTGTAAATGCTTTGTTGGATCTCTGAAGATCGAGGTGCAGGACATCAATTTTACTAATAGAAGGTAGACAATTTACAAAATTTACACTTCAATATTGTCAAATTTGCAATTTGCCATGACACAAAAAGAATGACTAATTCATATTCTTCTAGCTAGTCATTTTTTATGCCGTGACTAAATTAGTCGTTTATGTTAGTCATTTTTAACTCAGTCACTTATTATCTAGTCATATTCATTAATTGGTGGCTAAATTAGTTGTTAATTTTAGTCGTTTATAGTTGGGTCAATAAAAATTGCTCATATTTAGTAGTAAATCACTTGAAAAACCTATGGTGACTAGAATTTTTGGTCACCTAGTAGCTAATTCCTCATTTTGTACTAATGTAACTATGCCAAAAATTTGTGCCTCCTCGACATGTTTCACCACCCTTTAAGAAAGTCTCACCTATTGAGGATGTTCCCAATGAGTTCATATTGACTTGTAGTTTCTTTCTAACAAACAATAACAAGTATACAAACTTTCGCATAGATTTCCACTCTCATGTGGGGAGCATGATCGTATAATTATATTGATTCTAGGAAGAAAACCACCCAATGTGCACCAATATCAACATCCTATTATGCACAAAAATGAGATAGAATAGTTCATACATGAATTGTTGGAAACATGTGTGGTCCACCCAGCTAGTACCAACCCCTACTCTCTACTCATCATTATTCTAGAAAAAGAGGGTGCTTCACCCCTATGTCCTAACTTTTACTAACTACAACGATGATAATTTTTATGATGATGATGGTGTTGTTGATGATGATTACCAGCGACAACAATGACGACAACAATAATTCTTATGATGACCATGATGTTCATAATGATGATGAAGGCAATGATTATCATGATGATGACAATCAAGATGATGGTGATGGTAATGATGATGATCGTCATTGACATCGACATCATCAATGTCATCATCGACATTACATTTTTAAAATGGTTTTTAATCAAAAATTATTTTCAAATTTAATCATATTCTTCATTTTAAATTAAAATTTATTTTTCAATTAAAAAAGAATTACATAAAAAAAAATTATTAAACAGAATAAAATAATAAAATAATAAATAAGAAAAAATAAAAATTAAAGTTAAAAACGAAACAAAACAAACATTTAAACTTACCTTAAACCCCATCAGTCAATACCATGTTATTAAACCCCATCACTCTCTCAAATTTCTTAAACTAATCGTATTGCTGGTATAAATTGATTGAAGCATGTTTTCCTCTGCAATGAGTTTATCTTCAACACTGACAAACGTATTAATTTTTTGAGAGGTAATTTTGATCCAAGTATAGTTGTTTTGTGTTCGATTTGTTTCAAATAATCAAAATAAATCCATAAATCGAGTTTATTTCACTATAAAATTTGAAAATGAATTGTCTCTATTGAAAATCCAAATCACATTGTAGTTTACGGGAGCAATCTTGCTTAATGGTTAACGTGACGACATCTTTGAGCAAAATTGAATAATTTTGGGCACAAATTATATTATATATCGATCTTTTTCTGTCGAAATTTGAAATCACACTTCAAAATGAGAGGTCTTTGGCCATAAATCATCTTTTGTATGACTGGAGTTAATTTGTTGAAAAAAAAAATTCGATCTTTGGGTTGGACATTTTTTCATCCAAGTAATGGTTTTTTCAACATTTTTACTATTAAATAGAGCACTTGAGTGGGCTTAATGGTTAAGAATATGTGTTATCTCCCTGGAGGTCGCAGGTTCAAAATTGGTGGTGGGTAGGGTTTCTCATTGACCTGTTGTGACAAGGCTCAAAGGGTAGGCGACCCTTGGGATAGAGGCTCACCCTGGCGGGCTTCAGGACGTCTTGGCCTCTGCTAAGTCACAAGTTATTGGTATATATGGCTTGCAGGTTGTTCGATATATTCTTGGGAGGTTGTTGTTCCCATGGTTAAAAAAAACATTTTCATTATTTAGTAAGTTTGTAGGAAGGAGGGGTTGATGTTATTTGGGAGGAACAATGGATAGAAAAAAGTTATAAATCTTGAAAATTGAACTTGAAACCCTAGAAAAACCAATATCAAGAAGAAAAAAACTAAATAATAACTCCCAAAATAGTAAAATAACCTAAAAATAGTTGTTATTTAAGCCTAAATAACTAATCACAACAAAGAAAGGAGGAGAAATTTGTGTTGAGTTACCTTAGATGGTAAAAAAGAAAATGTGACAATCACTCCCATCTGGTATAAAGCTTGTGAGACAAAAAAACTTGTTTATTTTATGACCTATTTTCCCTAGGTGTGTCAGTGGAAGCCCAACAAGCGTCGATGTACTCCCTAAGGTACGCTAATGTGACATCCTTTCACTCTATTTCACACTAGAAAATCATGTGATAGAGGAGAAATGCACTTTGTAGAGATAAAATTGATTAAATTAAAGTAGAAACGAGAGTATAATTGGTTTTCATGTGAATTTGAATAAGTCAAATTAGTGATTTATCATGGTTAGGGATAACCATGAGTCAAACTTGTGTTGAACATCAAACTCGCATTAATGGAGTCAAACTTGTGTTGAACATCAAACTCACATTGATAGAATCAAACTTGGTCAAACTCAAGTTTGACTCAAGTAATTCATGAAATTAAAATTCCTACCCAATCCAAGTTAATATCATGACTTGGTGAGTTTAACTCACAATTCTCATAACATTAGTGACAAGGATCATGATGCAGAAGCCTTAATAGAATTAGTATACATGAATACAACTTAAAATCAAGTCTTTGTTAATTTTTTCTTCATGCAAATGCAATACTAGTATAGGGCAAAACTCAAAGCATAATGAGTAGCATTAATTATCCCTATGAATATTTAATGAACAACCTATAACTCTAGCTGAAAACTGGAGACCCAAAAGTAGCAATATTGGAGTTACACCTAATCCTTTTCCTAGTCCATTGTAGGAAATTCCCAATGGACATACAAATTCAACCAATGTTGAATCCTTTTTTAATTGTCTCATCTTATCACAATCAGGCTAAGCACCCATATTTAGCATTATAAGGGAATCATCAGCAACATCAAGTTTGGTTACCTTTGGTTAAGCAATCAGGCGGCGTTGGAAGAATAACGGGCAGACAACAACGATAGGTTGAGGTAGTTCAGTGGTTGAACAATAGCGCGACGGTGGAGGAGATGATGCAAGTGGTGGTAGTCGTGGTTGAGCAGGTGGGAGGAGGGGTGGCAATGTGCAGGAGAGGGAAGGGGAGGCGTGTAGGGAGGTGTGAGATTCAGTGTCCTGGAGCGGGAGGAATGGATGTAGGGAAAGGCGCGACAGAGAGGAAAACAATTAGGCGCGGTGGTAGATGGTTGGAGTGCGGGGCGAGGAGGATGGTGAGTAGTGAGAACAGGTGGCAGAGTGCATGGAGAAAAGAGGGGTAGAGGTAATGGAGCAGCGGGGAGAAGAGGGAGCGTATGAGTTGAATCTGAGCTCAGTTACGGAGGAAAGAATTTGCTCTAATACCAAATTGTACAACCGTATCCGGTTGGACTGTTAAGGAGCGAATTTGACTTCAATTATGAATAATAAAATAATATATTGATAGATGATGGTAAAATATTGCAATGAGGCTCACCTTTATAAGGCTTGAGCATGCATAATGAAGGGTTACGCCCTTTCACTAATAACTAATAATCTATTTATTTATAAATAATAATCTTATTTAAATATTCACAACACAAGGTTTAAGCTTGACAAAGTTGTCAGTAAAATTGAAATTGCAGAAATGAGAGTTAAAAGTCTAATTTTAAAGCCCTCAATTGAGCTATGAACTCGATCAAGGTCTATAAAACATTCAATCGAATTTCTACGCATGTTTTTAAATACCTCGATTGAGGCTTTATGTGCAGTTAGGAAAAAGCTTGATTGAGCTTTTAAAAACTTTGATTAAAAAATATTTGATTGCTCACATTCATGTGTGCACACAAATATGGACACCGAAAATTTTCTTTAATCAAAGTTTTTCAAATCTTGTATTGTTCATGGGAACAAATTTTTTGAATTGAATTAAAATCAAACATAGAATTATATGATAATAAAAAATTTAATAAAACATAATTTCAACAAAAGAATGATTCTTGTGGGTAATAAAAAAATACCTTGAAGAAGAATCAAGTAAAAGCATTACTACTTTTTTTTAATGAATAGAAAGGAGGACTGCATTTTGGATTTGTGTTCTCGACATTTCGATCCCAAAGCAGGGATCATCCTCAGGATTTGCATAAGCTCATTCATGTTTTACTGAAAAGGACTAGATTTATATGTGAGACTTGAAAGGCAATCATAATCATCCTTGGAAATTCTATATTTTAATTTTTTAATTTTTGCAGAACTGGTCTCCAAGCTTCACTCAATTTTAACCCACCATCTCTGTTCAGATTCTTCTTATTAAGTTCAATTTCAAGGGCCTCCTAGGTCTTTCTTTTTCCATAATGGTCCATTTTTGTGATGATTTTGCACCTTCCATACATATATGGTGGCCGGTGTTATGTGAATGCTTTGCTAGTGCTTATATTTTAATCGTATTGTGCTTGAGGTCAACACAGTGCTCACTTAGTCTAACTTGGAATGTCTTCTAGTTTCACCGATATATAGCTTCCGACATGAACAAGGAATCGAATAATACATACATTTTTTCTTCCTCAGATCGATAACAAATTTTGAATGATCCACCATTCTTTTGATCGAGTTTGAAGGGGAGAAACAGACTTTGATGCCACCTCTCTTGAGGATTTTTGCAATTTTATGCATGGTTCCTTTAGACTTATGGATTTGCCTTCATTATATTCATCATTTTGCAATTTTGATTATTTTAAGATATTTACATTCTCTGTTAGTAATTAATGTTTATCTCTATTTCAATTATATGCAATGATCTCTTCCTTATTTGTTAGTAATATAAGTACCTCCTTGTAGCAATATGTTCTACCTCTAGCCTTGTCTAATAGCTTTGACAACAACATAAAGAAGGTTATTTATGATCTTGGAAAGTACATGAGGTATGCATAGAGTTATAGTTGAATTATTGATTGAACAGTCAATACTTTGCTTTCCTTATTTATATTAATGGTGATACATCAAATTTCTTTACACTTGTAGCCGGTTGTCATCTAAAGAGATACATAAAGGAGATATAAAGTATTGGAAAAGGAAAATTTACAAACTAATGTGTGAGATGCAAAAGTATCTGCCTCCAACATTTTTCAATGTGCATGAACGCTACCTTATACACCTAGTAGAAGATATTCAAATATGTGGACCCGTACACACAAGGTCAATGTAGTTGGTGGAGAGGCACTTGAAATCATTGAAGGGATTTGCTAGACAAAGAGCACATCCATAAGGCTCAATGGTTGAAGAATGCATACTATATCAATCCCATATATATTTTTGTGGGTGCTTACACCAAATTGAGGGTGACATGAATGTCGCTCCTCTAGGATGCAAATTCCACCAACAAATTGAAAAGAGAGGTGTTGTTGGGGAAAGGTATATGGAAAAAAGTGAAAGGTAAAATATTATATTGTAATTAATATCTCCATTAATGCTTCTAGTAGATTAGTTAGTAGCTTGGTTGTTTAGCTAAATCTTGTTTCTGTAATTGTTACAGGTAGTATAGAGTGGGATGCAATTCATTTATATGTTGCAATTAATATTGATTGCATGAAGAGATGGATATTAAAATGTGAAGAATTTTATGGTGCCTTATCATGGAAACGGATGGTAGAGTTTATCAAAAAATCTTATTTGGATCATGATACAAATTTAACCTTGCAGGACATTGATATAGCATATGGTGCAAAATATAGAAATGTAAGCAATATTAAACTTTAGGTTGTATATTTCAAATCCCATAATTGATTTTTTCTTAGAAATCATATTATATATATACTTACCAAATCCTGACATTCCATTTTTAACATGTTGAGAATGTAGATGAAACATCATAAGGCTATGTGGTGCAAAGGCAGAAAATGTCACACCAAAAAATTGGATGACAGGAGGAAAACACGTGATAGTGGTATAACTACAATTTTTCAGGTTATGAATATTTCTCACAAGGGTGATAAACATTTGGTCACATCATATTTGAGGTACTATGGATATTTGGAATACATATTGGATATAGGAATTAAATCCTTCAAAGTGGTTCTCTTTAAGTTGAGGTGGTACAGATTGTTGTTGCAATGTAATTAAAGGACGATTATTGATCATGACAATGGAATTAGCTTGATTAATACTAATAGGTATGAGCCAAATACTTAACCCTATGTACTTCCAAGTCAATGTGAGCATGTATTTTTTCAGAGGTACCAAGTGGAGAAGGTTGTGATTTGTTATTAGATTTGATCCAAGAGGATGGTCCATGAAGTATACTTTTCCCGAAGATCAATATGTTCATGATCAAGAAGAAGAATATGATCAATACGATCAAGATGAAGAAGAAGAATATGTATGGGGGAATCAAGTTGACCAAATTTCCATTGGCTCACATCTCATTGATGATGACTATATCGATGTGGCTTAGGACTAGATGTCGCAGATGTTGTTTTGGGAAATCCTTACAATGATTCTGAAGATTTAAATACAAATTATGATCTTCATGAATTAGATGCCAACGTGGAAAAAACTCAAGATCAATGTGATATGGAATTGTAAAATATCTTGTTCAATGGATATCTCCTTAACAATTATAATGTTTTTATGCCAAAGCATGCTTATGAATTTATATTGACTTCTTTTATTATTGTTTTACATGCAATGCCAATTCAATTTCTTGTTTTGTACATCATATACTTGCTCCCTGTTGTTGTAATTGTAACTTCGAAAGATATTATGATGTATATTATTATTGTATATTGTTGTATCCCCATTAGAGATGTGTTTCTCTCCTTTCGGGATGTCATTATTGTCTATGGTCATTGAGGTAAACCCTCTATTGTAAGTCGGGGCAATAGTCACCAAGTTAAATACAATATAAAGTATTTTTAGATCCCTCTAGGAGACGTTGACCTAGTCAAGTTGTAAATCCAGTCACATGAAGGGTAAAATTAGGGAGGCACCCTCCCTCATTTATACATACACTCACTCACTCACTAAAGTATGCATGAGAGAGAGAGAGAGAGAGAGAGAGAGAGAGAGAGAGAGATGCAGAAGACTTCTTATACTTGATTTTTTCCATCTTGTGATATTTTATTCATGATAGAACTATTCTAAGGAAGTTTGCATGGTTTTATCCTTTATGGTTTCCTCGAGGAAAATATGTGTCTTGTGTATATGCTATATCTTATGCATCTTGTTGTTCTTGTTATTCTTTTAGATAGAGATCCTGATCATTTTGAATTATATTTGAAAAAATAACATGGTATCAGAGCCTCTCTAAAAGAAGGCACTATGCAGTAGCAGAAACTAGGGCTTCCTAGTTGAAGTTCTTCTCTCCATTTATCATCAACAAAAGAGGGCTAGGCTAAATCACCCTAGAAGGGAGCATCTTTTGGTGGAAGAAGAATTAAAATTGAAAAAGTTTCATTTTTTACCTAGACACTAGTGTCGGAAGGAACTAGGGCGTCATATTTCAAAGGCTTCCCACCTCAGCTTTAAGAAAAGGACCTTACCGAGAAACTTGCCTCAAGGAGGTGCATCTTTCTATCTAGATAGAAATACAAACCTCCAAGTTTGGAAAATTAGGGTTTCTCTAACAAAACCCTAGGTCAACCATCTCAAGAATAAGGCCGGACACCTCAAATCGGTAAGATCCATATCTTTGGTGTTTCCATTTGAGGTTCTCATTTCAAAATGACTCATCATAATCATACTGAGTACAAGCATGCGGGAGCTAACAACTTTCAAGCATGGAACTACAGGATCTCTTGATCCTTGAAGAAAATGATTTGGATCAGTATATCAGTAAGGAAGTTCCAAAACCAAAGGGAGATGAGGTTAAGTCTATCCATAATAAGAACATAGTTAATTCCAAGAGAATCATTTCACAATCTAGTAAGGATCATCTCATCCCCCATGTGTCATCCTTGAATACATGACCGAAGGAAGTGTTCGATGTTTTGACAAAGTTGTTCGAAGGAAAGAACATAACCAGAATATGACTTTAAGGAACCAACTGAAGAATGTGAAGATACAAAACTCAGATACCATGCAATCCTACTTCACAAGGGTTGCTCAAATCAAGGAACAACTTGAAGCAGTTGAATAGAATGTAGAAGGAGAGATTGTTATGACCACCTTGAATGGTCTACCTAGATCATGGGATTCATTCATTCAAGGAATATGTACCAGATGAATGTTGATCAGTTTCAGTAGACTCTAGGAAGAATGCACACAAGAAGAAGCTCGGATCATAACAAGAGAAGAGAATATGGGATCAATTGAAGATCAAGCTATCACAGTTCACACCAAAAGTTATTACAGAAAGAAAGAGGATCACCATCACAACAAAAGGGAGGACCATCATCACAAAAGACAAAATAAATTCAGAAGCAATCCTTCCAACATTTGATACTATACTTGTGATAAGAAGGGACATTACTCCAGAGATTGTCCCAGAAACAAAGGCTCCTTCAAAAAGAAGTAAAATAAGAAGAGACACCATAATCACACCGCTTAAGATGATGAACCAACAAGAAAAAGACTCAAAGCATAAACTGATTCTTTAAGTGATGAAGTAGAACCAAATGAAATATGGCACATAAGGCTTGCACATGTGCACTATTGATTACAATCAAATCAGTTTCAAAACTTCCATAAATACAGATAAAGCATGAAGGAATTTGCAAGGGAGGTTCACAAGGAAAGAACGTAAAGAAGACATTCCCCAGTAGTGAGAGCAAAGCAAAAGGAGTACTAGACATAATCCACTCAGATGTCTACAAGCCCATGTCATCCAACTCACTAAGAGGGTATGTATACTATGTTTACTTTATAGATGATTTCTCACGTAAGACCTAGATATATTTCTTGAAAGGGAAAAATGAAGTCTCCAACAAGTTCAAGGAATTCAAAGCCTTGGTTAAGAACCACACTGAAAGGAAGATCAAGACTCTACGGTCATATAATGGAAAAGAGTTCACCTCAGAAGAATTCAAGGAACTGCAAAGGATCTGGAATTAAGAGAGAGTTGAGAACTCCATACAATCCTGAACAAAATAGCACCGTGGAACAAAAGAACATAACTATAATGCAATAAGCGAAGGAAATGCTACATGACCAGGATTTTTCAATGCACCTTTGGGAAGAAGCAATAAGGATAGCTGTGTATGTACAAAAACCGTACTCCTCACCGAGTACTCGACAACAAGACTCCTAAAGAGGATTTCTCATGAGAAAAACTAGAGGTCATTAACCATGTCATATTATTTGGTTTCCCGGTGTACATACAGATACCAAAATAAAAGAGTACCAAGCTTGATCCTTCAGGGAGGAAATGGATATTTGTAGGAAATAGTGACACCTCAAAGGCCTATTGAATATATTTCCTAGGATTCAAGAAGATCGACATCAGTAGAGACATAACATTTGACGAAGATTCAACATAGTCCATATCTAGAAAAATACCTATTGTAGAAGTCAAAGAACCCGAAAGAACAAGAGTCTGAGAAGACCATGAAGATCATGACATGGAAGAACCACAAGATCCTGTAGAACCACTTCATGAGAAGAGCTCCCACAAGAGAAAACCAACATGGGAATGAGAGCTACTACAAGATGCAGAAAGATATGGCGCTCTAGATGGGATACATAGAGAAAGGAAGAAACACAAACCATACAACAATTATGTGGCCCTACTATGTGACATCATTAATAAAGAACCTTCCAACTACAAAGAGGCTATAGAAAAGAAAGAATGGAAGGATGCCATGATCGAGGAGTACCAGTCGATTATGAAGAATGATGTTTGGGAGATAGTTTCAAGCCCAGAAGGGAAGTATTCTGTGACTTTGAAGTGGATATACAAGATAAAGCATGTTGCATATGGTAGCATTGAAAAACAATAGGCAAGGTTCATGGGGTGTGGCTTCTCCCAGAAAGAAGGCATAGACTACGAGGAGACATTTGCACCCGTACTGAGATACACTTCCATCAGATATATACTTGTATTCGTTGCAATAATGAAATGGAAGGTACACCAAATGGATGTCAATACAGTATTCTTGAATTGTGTAGTCGAAGAGGAAGTGTACGTGGAGTAGCCATTAGGACTCGAGACACATGACAGAAAGACACGTGTGCAAATTGAAGAAATCCTTGTAAGGATTGAAGCAGGAACTCGAGTCATGGTATGACAGGATGGACAACTTCCTTATGGGCTTAGGATTTATCAAGAGTAAAGAGGATTCCAACCTTTACTTCAAGGTTAAAGACAGAAGACCAGTGATTCTCTTGCTATATGTCGATGACCTATTTCTGACAGGAGAAGACGAACTCATTGTAGATGTAAAGAGCAAGCTTGCCACTAAGTTAATCAAGATGAAAGACCGAGGGATGATGCACTATCTCTTAGTTATGGAGGTGTGGCAGAGTACAGATGAAATATTCCTTGGTCAAGGAAATTATGTAGTGGATATTCTGAAGAGATTCGGAATGCTGGACTGCAAGGCGATAACCACACCTATGGCATCAAAATTGAAGCTACTGTGTGGCACTTCATCGGAGATAGTTTATTCCATGATGTGTTGTCAGATGATTGGTTCATTGATGTACCTGACGAATGTGAGACTAGACTTACTATTTTATCTGAACACCCTGATCCAGTTCCCGGTGGATCTGAGACATGTTCACCTGGTTTTTGCAAAGCATGTATTGAGGTACCTGAAGGGTACATTTGATTATGTGCTCAAGTATGATGCGAATCAAAAGATTAACCTGCACAGTTATGTTGATTCAGATTGGGCAGGTGGCGCCATTGATAGGAAGAGCACTTCGGGTTTTTGTTCCAGTTTGGGATCCGGTATGATCTCTTGCTATAGCAAGAACCAATCCTCTATGGCGTTGGGTACAACCAGAGTAGAATATGTTGCAGCTTGTTCAGCTAGTTGTGAGGCAGTATGGCTTCTGAAGCTACTGTCTTATTTGTTTAATCTCGATTTAGAGGCAACTTGTATCTTTTGTGACAACTAGATTTGTGTGATGTTGTCAAAGAATCCAGTTTTCCATGAAAGGTCGAAGTACATAGAGATCAAGTATCACTATATCCGGGATATGGTGTAAAGAGGAGCAGTGAAGCTCCAATATGTGGCGACGGACGAGTATATAGTGAATGTATTAAACAAGCCACTGGCTAGAGTAAAGTTCAAGTACTTTAGAGAGAGACTTGGTGTTCTTCAGATCGAGGTCCCTAGAAAGAGGGAGTGATGATTTCTCGCATGATTGGAGATGCAGGTTGTCTTGGTGATGTAATCAGTCTTGGCGTACTCCCATGTTGTAGATGACGAGAATATCGGAAGACACAGATGTGTGAGTACAAGATCTCACATGGGAATGTATACAGGTTGTCCTTGAATGTAATCGGTCCTAGAGTAGTACACAGGTTTTCCGAGGACATAATCAGTCCTGTCAGGTCATCTTTGGATGTAATCGATACATAGGTTTCCTTAGATGTAATGAGTCCTGGAAGGTTGTCTTTGGATGTAATCAGTCTTGGCGTGGTATGTAGGTTTTCCTTAGATGTAATGAGTCCTTGAGGTTGTCCTTGGATGTAATGAGTCTTGGCATGGTATGTGGGTTGTCCTTTGATTTAATCAATCCTTATGTGGTCCCATGTTAGAGATCATGAAAGGTCACAAGGAACTTGGTGTGCGCTTGGGAGTTTCTCACATAATGGTAGATACAAGTTGTCTTGGTGATGTAAATAAGTCTTGGTGTGCTCCTATGTTTGTAGTGCACAGGTTGACTGTGGAGAGACATAATTCACTTGGTGTGCTCCTAGCTAATTCTCGCATTATGGTAGACACAAGTTGTCTTGGTGACATAATGAGTCCTGGTGTGCTCCTATGTTGGTAGAACGTAGGTGGTCAGTGATACGCCTTTAGGTTGTGCTCTGTGGATGATGACGAGATGATATAGATATGAAAAGATGATTTGGATAGGACGAGTTGACAGTAGGAGACACAGGTGTTTGCAGTGGTGATGTAATGAATGGTATTGGGTTGTACCTATGCGATAGATTTTTCATGGATATGATGAAGACTTAGATGAGGACTATGCCTACACCCAGCATGAAACAGGGTCGGCTCTGTAGAAACTTCCTCTGATGGATAGATGGACAAATCTCATTATTCAATGATTGACAAGATGAGAACTATGGCAGCATCGATAATGATTATTCAACTATAATGATGTGACTAGATGTGTTGATGACTATGGCGAGATAATACCTTCCTAGT
This sequence comes from Pseudotsuga menziesii, assembly GCA_001517045.1. Classification (NCBI taxonomy): domain Eukaryota; kingdom Viridiplantae; phylum Streptophyta; class Pinopsida; order Pinales; family Pinaceae; genus Pseudotsuga; species Pseudotsuga menziesii. The sequence continues at coordinate 27,845 of LPNX010497117.1, read as the reverse complement.
TAAGAGAGAGTGTTGTTGTAATTGTAACTTCATAAGACATTCTAATGTATATTGTTATTGTATATTGTTGTACCCCCATTGTAGATGTGTTTCCCTCCTTTCGGGATGTCATTATTGTCTATGTTCATTGAGTAAAACCCTCCATACTAATTCAGGGCAGTAGTCCCCAAGTTGAATATAATAAAATGTTTTTTAGGTCCCTCTAGGAGAAGTTGGCCGAGTTAGGGGAACAAGTCGACACAGTCAAGTTGTAAGGTCATTCACATGAAGGGTATAAATAGGGAGGCACCCTCCCTCATTTATACATGCAATCACTCACTCAAGTTCGCATGAGGAGAGAGAGAATAACAAGTAGGAGAAAGAGAGAGATGCAGAAGACTTCTTATACTTGGTTTTTTCCATCTTGTGATATTTTCTTAGTGACAGAAATATTCTGAGGAAGTTTGTGGGGTTTTCTCCTTTATGGTTTCCCTGAGGAAAATCTTTGTGTCTTATGTATTTGCTTTACCTTATGCATCTTGCTGTGCTTGTTATTCTTTCAGATAAAGAGCCTAATTAATTTGAAATAGATTAGAAAAACTAACACTCCCTTCATTGCCTAAATTACCAAGGCATATTTTTATTGTGCATCAAAATGTCTAGACTATTGGCATCATGCACTGTGTCTTTTTGTGAAACACTTTGTTGATATTTAACATAGGGTCATATAAATATTTAGATTATTCATTAAGTCATTGGAGGATATATTGGTGGGGGGGAGGGGAGGAGTGGGGGGTAATTCTACAAAAGTTATATGTCGATAAAAACACTACAACAACTAAATTTAAAGTGAAAATGTGATGTGACAAGAAATAGAGAATAAGAGAAATATAGTGCAGTATAAATATACTTGTTCTTCTAAGCTTTCAATGTGTCTTGGTTTTCTTATGATCATTTCCATAACCATTAGTATTATTTTTGTTATTGGGACTAGATGAAAACATAATCTTGAGAAAATGAGACCCAAGTCTAACACATTATACTTCCACCAATTGTGCTTTGTATGTGAAAATAATAGTGGTTGCTTCTATTTTAGATATGTCAAATCCATAGTTTATGTTTTTCAAGGATAACTTATAGACCATGATCATTATAGAAAAAGGTATCAACCTACATTTCAAATCTTGTGACTATCATTAAGGTCAACCCTCTCTTCATGATGATCATCATCACGTTTTTCTAGGTATTTCATGTTTTTGGGACAACAAGTTTTGTAAAAAGTATACAGTGTGGGTACTCGTTGGATGCGGAATTTAATTCCACATCCAACAAGTGCTCCCACTCAAAAATTGAGTAAAAACACAGGGAGATATGTTGAAAATACGAACAAAAAAAAAGTTTGTTTATGACAAATATGTCAAGTCAATCATTATGGTTGACTCATTTTATTGAAATTCTATTGGTTCCTAAATTCCAACTCGGCAATGAAATGATGATGCCTCATTTTCTTATAAGGCCCATTTTAGACCCCAAATTTCCTCTAATGTTTGGCTCAATTATTCACATTTTAGTTTTTAATATATGAAATTTGAAAAAAAGGTCTTTAAAAACTCTTTATGTATGTGTCATTTTTATGACAAAAGCAACAATAGTCAATTGTGCCACATTGTTTGCAAAATTAGACTTAAATACCTACAAGATGATGTTTAAAGAGTAGGAGACCAAAATGTTTGATACAACAACAAATGTGGATGTAGGGATTGTTTTGAAACAAGGAACATGCTATATACCTAACCAAAAAACACTTCTTTCTCAAATCCAAAAAGAGACATATATATGTCCTTGTAAATACCATACAAGAAAAAGACTTGGAATTACACATTTAGCTTTAAAATCCAAAAAAATGGTTCAAAATCCAAGTCTTTATACCTAGACCCTCTCCATAAAGGATTAAATTCCACTTATACAATAATCCATAAGTATCGTTCAAGATGGTACAAAAGCCAACACCTATTTATTCTAAGAATACGAGTATTATAATCTTCATAAAAAAGTCAAAATAGACCAAGTAGAAGTAGTAAGCCCTCTTTTGACAAGGTGTTTGCTCTTTGATTACATTCACAATATATGTGCTCAAATGAAAACCTATGTAAAACCTTCCAAGATATCCCAAATTTCATCAAATAAGCATTCAAAGGTAAAATTCCTTAATATTCATTTCTGAATGATTTAATGACCAAGACTAAATCCCGAAAGAGTTGTATGTTATCTTTTCATAAGTTGTTTTCCCTCTGATTCCATTCACAATAGATTTTTGCAAATCAAACCAAGTTATTAGATCCATATCCAATGCATCTTTGAAACTCATTTTATGATATTTAGAGAAGAAAAGTATACCACCAACACCTGCCATATGAGGCTCACCCTAAGGCTCCATCAAAATACACCCAAGGTTTTGATTTGTCCATGTATTCTTTTCTAACATGTCAGAGAACACTTGGAACCTTCACTTGCTTATAGAATCTATATGTTCCACCCTTGTATAGCACACTAGACTTGAGGAATAACCTTTTCCTCAAATATTACAAGATTTATGGTAAGCCAAATGCCCCAAGTAATAATCAAAGGTAATGACCTAAAAGGTTTTTTTCAGGTTTGTCGCACCAAATTTTGAGGGCCTCTTCAATAGTATCTCCAAAGTGGTAATTTATTTCATCACTTTCAATGCACAAACTACACCATCCAGGTCCTTTAAACTTCATGTTTGTAACTTTTACCAAGTTAATACTTTATTTTTTGAAACAAACCACACATAAATGTGAATTTTAGTAGGGAATTTGAAATGGAAAACTTTTAAGACTTGGTAGGGCATTTGAAATGGAAAACATCCATCAATGAAAACATTAAATAATCCATGACCTTTAAGACCCAAGATATTCAACTCCTCTAGATGGTTTCCAAAAAATATAAGACCATATTTCACCCAAAAATATAAGACCATATCTATGAACTTTATTTTAAAATATTATCAATGATGTATATCATTTATTTATTCAAAATTACAATTTACATCTAATTATGTATTTACATGTGATTTACATCTTCTGGACATCTAATTTATGTATTTACATAACATTTTTTTTTTTTAATTTTACTTCCACGAGATGTCGCTTAAGCGAATCCCTACTAAAAAGTAGGTTATGCTATCAATGTTACTTAAATGTCGATAGCATAGCACAATCGTCGATAGGGAGTAGCTCAAGCAATGTCCGGTGGAATTAAAGTTTTAAAAAAATGCTAGCTCTCTTAGTAACATTAAAATAAATGAAGACCTCAAGCTAGTTTTGGGTGTTAGAGTCTAGACAATAGGAGTTAGAGGTGCTAGAGAGAGAGGAGGGTGTTAGGAGGTTGGGTTAGCGGGAGTGGAATAGATATAAAGAGAAGGTGGGTTTTATGGTTAGGGGGAGTATGAGAGAGAGAGGGAGAGAGTAGATCTGGTAGAGGTAGAGAGAGGGATGGGGGGTGTTAGAGGTAGGGAGGTGCAGGGGTGTTAGGTGTTTGTAGGTATGGACACTAGTATACCTATTGACTATACTGGAAAAGTTTTTATTTCATTATTCTACCCTATAAAAAACTTTTGTTCCTTCTCTTTCCTTAGAGCATGTTAGCACGAACCCAACAAAGTCCTATTCGAACCTTCTACAAAGACTCAAATACTCAAAGACACACCTCACAATTATGACTGTGGTGCATCGTAAGGGTGCATATCCATTACTCCTTGACAACTAAAACTTCCTTATTTCAAGCTAGACTAAGGTAAACGTAAATGATCTCATGATTGTATTAGTTCCTATATAATAATTTTACCCAGTTTTAATGACCTTTTGGAATATCATTATTTTAATGAAATGAAGAATTATTTATTTGATGAAAATAATTGTGAGGAGAAATTCTTGAAGTGACACTTCTAAGGAGTGATACATCACCTAATAATAAAGGGAAAATATGGAAGTGATGACTAGTGGGTGAGAAATTAAAAAATGAAGTGACACTTCTAGGGAGTCATAGAATATCACTTAATAATAAGGGGAAAATATAGAAGTGATGACTAGTGGGTGAAAAACTTAAAAATAAGGAATTTATGAAAGATATTTTTTGTAAGAGGCGTGGTAAGCGTCCTAAAGCTTATAAATATAATGGGTCTCCTTGGGTTTGGGGTGTAACCAAAATTATAAGAAAATGTTCCTAGAATGTTGTTGAAATTGAGATATATGGTTAGTTGAATTTAGTGAATCTAGTTGAGGAACATTGTTATACAAATTACCTTGTCAAAGGTGTGTTTCTTGCCTAACAATTTTAGTAGGTGGAAAAACCACCACTGGAACATATTTGTACTATTGAATTCCATTTCAAATCCTAGTTGTAATCCCACATAACTCAAGGGTACCAAAGAAATAAGTTATCCCTGGGTATGGTGGTGGGGAAACCAATTGACACAAGTCGAGTTTGAATAGACAATAAATTTGGAGGCTTGGAGACTCCCTCAATTGTTGGAATTGGTTTTCAATTCATATATAATTTGTATTTGATTGTGAATTTCAAGAATATTTTTATCAGTTGGAGTGAGGTATGTATTGTTAATCCTATGGTTCATATTTTCAAAATAATGTACTAACATGCTTGTTGGTTTAAAGGCTTATTTTGTTGTCTAACAATGTCTAGGGAAAAGTTGGGAAATATATAGTGCATATGCATTCTACCCAATAAATGCATGGGTTTGTACATGGAAAGGGAATCTAGACATTGGAAGAAGTCATGTTAAAGAAATTCTCTTGCTAATGCTTGTTATAGAGAAATAGTTATGTTGTGGGTAATGATTCCTAAACTTAAGACAATCAATGCCATGTATTGAATAGAGAATTATGTGAATATATCTTTAATTTTTACAGTAGTTTAAGTGATATATTCAAAGTGTTTGAATAAACATATAAATCCACTAGTGAATTTTTACATTGATTTTGGATATCTTAGATCTTAGCAAAGTTTCCTATTCCTTTATTTCTATTTTGCCATTCTCTGAAGAATTTTCTATTGGCATACATTTCATCTTTATGGTTGAAAGTTATGGATTTATATAGAATTTTCAATATCACAAATTGTAGTGCACACAAATGTGATTACCCATGGATAACCATGCCTAAAGTTTGGGCACGTCATGAACGAACTATAACTACCATGTCGGTAGTGCACAATCAAATCCTATATAAATAAATTTCTCCCTTAATCTTGTTAAATGGTTGTGTAAGAATATCTATGTGTTCTTAGGTGTTCGTTATAAGTATGTTGTGGCCTCTAGGCTTGATAACTACATGAATTAATACATGTTCTCAAAACCTTTCTTTGGAAACAAATTGATATGTTGTTGCATATACAAGAAATAGCCTTGGAGGTTGGTTGTATACCCTTGTGTGGAAGATAACATCTCTTTTCTTAAATGTAGGGAATATTGTAGCTTAGATTCAAGATAAAAAAAAATGTCTTTTCTAATGGGTTAAACTTCTATATGTCTAGACGAGGATTTCAACTTTGGCATGCAATCCCTTAAATATTGACTAATATTTCCTAATATGTTCATGGAATGGAACCAACTTGAACCTAAATTACTAATGATATAGGTGAAGAAAAATTACTAGAATTTAGCAAATAAATGTTTGGTTCAACAATTGCTTGAGTTGTTTCTAGTTGAAACAATGTTTGGTTCAACGATTGTTTCTAGTTGAAATAATGTTTTTTGATAATATAGTGATAAGAGTAAAATTATGCATAAGTTACATGTAAGTTAAAGAACTTAATGTTGGTTTTTCAATGACCTTAAGTACTTCATGTTGATAGTTTCTCCTATTTTGCATTGTGAGAGAGGTTGTTTGTCACTTGTATAAGAAATTATTGTGAGAGATACTTCAAGTTCAGTTCTTTTTTGGCATAATGTAGTCCATGAGTAGAGTTATGGTCATGCATTCCAATTTTATGATTTTTCATGGTTGGGTTGACCTCTATGTATAGAGTTACCAATTGTCCAATGGGATATATCCTTTTGTTAATTTAGTATAGACCAATGATAAAATTGTGAATCTTGTTTCCTTCATGGACAAACCTTGATATCCATTTTAAATGCAAGGAATTTACTTAGGTATTGTATTTTGTGGCAATGAGTTAACCAAGTATTGGAAATTGGTTAAGTGGAATCATTCATGATTATGGATTGCTTGCATTAGAATTAGTTATGAAGAACCAATATTATGTTGTTAATGTAAACAAATGTAACTCTCCATTTGAGATTGTTGATGTATGTTAGAGAATGCTACATATGGCTACATATGGTATTAGTGTGAGTTAATACAAAGATAGGACCTATTGAACTTGAATGATCGTTGGTAGTTTGAATGATGCATGTTGCTTCTTGTATGGTCATTGTGTTAGGGTTAATATGGTGTGGAAAAAAAGAAGGAATGATATATTTCCTTTCCTTTTACCTTCAAAATTATGTCAATTTGTTAAGAAACCAATGTATTTATTATAGTTAATTAATCTTCAACATGAAGTTTTTAGGTGCAAATTGTAACCCATTTTGGGTATGATTTTTTTTCATAGGAAAATAACTCCCTAAGAAAATTCTAGGAACTTCTCCTCATTTTGAGGATGGTACCTAGTTTAAAGAGGGTGGTTCCCAAGTGTCAAGCACCTCACCCCAATGGAATTGAACATAGTCCTACATGTTATCTCGCCTATATTAGGGGAGACATATCACGTTTTGATCATGAGAACTTGAGCTAGGCCTTATGTATTTGTGTTTGAAATGATTCCATATATGCTTATAATATATTACCATATCATGTCCATATATTGTATAGTTTTTGAAGTGGATCTATTTCATATGTGCATAAATTGTGATGATGTTTTTTTGTTCAAAAGAGAGTACATCATGGGTTGAAATTAGTGTTTGATAGACCTCATAGTCAATGGAAAGTGCATACCTTAATGCCTTTTAATTTTTTAATATGAATTATGCCCACCTACTAAGGTCCTATTCAAACCTTCTAATGAATGGTTGGTCTTAAAAGGTCAACCTAGTTTTAACTTAGGTTGGGTTAATTAGATATCTCTTTTACAAATATAAATATGTTTTTTAAGCTTTGAAATAAATTTAGGGGTATGACCACCATTGCAAGGCCATAGTGAAACACTAATTCTTTCTTGCCAATGGCTTATAACAAAATTTACATTCTATTACCTTGTTGTAGACCTCTCAACTATTGCGTCATGAAAAACTTGTGACATATGCCTAGTTTGAACACCCAAAATTATTGCATAACTATGCCAAAAATTTGTGCCTCCTCGACATGTTTCACCACCCCTTAAGAAAGTCTCACCTATTGAGGATGTTCCCAATGAGTTCATATTGACTTGTAGTTGCTTTCTAACAAACAATAACAAGTCTACAAACTTCCCCATAGACTGCCACTCTCATGTGGGGAGCATGATCATATAATTATATTGATTCTAGGAAGAAAACCACCCAATGTGCACCAATATCAACATCCTATTATGCACAAAAATGAGATAGAATAGTTCATTCATGAATTGTTGGAAACATGTGTGGTCCACCCAGCTAGTACCAACCCCTACTCTCTACTCATCATGATTCTAGAAAAAGAGGGTGCTTCACCCCTATGTCCTAACTTCTACTAACAACGACAATGATGATTCTTATGATGATGATGATTACCAGCAATGACAATGACAACAACAATAATTCTTATGATGACCATGATGTTCATGATGATGATGAAGGCAATGATTATCATGATGATGGTGATGGTGATGATGATGATCGTCATTGACATTGACATCGACATCGTCAGCGTCATCATCGGCATTACATTTTTAAAATGTTTTTTAATCAGAAATTATTTTCAAATTTAATCATATTCTTCATTTTAAATTAAAATTTATTTTTCAATTAAAAAAGACATTGCATAAATTTTTTTATTAAACAGAATAAAATAATAAATAAGAAAAAAAATTAAAGTTAAAAACGAAACAAAACAAACATTTAAACTTACCTTAAACCCCATCAGTCAGTACCATGTCATTAAACCCCATCACTCTCTCAAATTTCTTAAAATAATCTTATTGCTGGTATAAATTGATTGAAGGATGTTTTCCTCTGTAATGAGTTTATCTTCAGCACTGACAAACGTATTAATTTTTTGAGAGGTCATTTTGATCCAAGGATAGTCGTTTTGTGTTCGATTTGTTGCAAATAATCAAAATAAATCCATAAATCGAGTTTATTTCACTATAGAATTTGAAAATGAATTTGTCTCTATTGAAAATCCAAATCGCATTGTAGTTTACGGGAGCAATCTTGCTTAATGATAAACCTGACGACACTCTTTGAGCAAAATTGAATAATTTTGGCCATAAATTATATTATAAATCGAGCTTTTTCTGTCAAAATTTGAAATGGCACTTCAAAATGAGAAGTCTTTGGTCACAAATCATCTTTTGTATGACTGGAATGAATTTGGAGAAAACAAATTTCGATCTTTGGGTTGGAGATTTCCCGGATAAATCCAAGTAAAGTCCTTCCCAACTTTTTCACTATTTAATAAGTTTGTGGGAAGGAGGGGTTGATGTTATTTGGGAGGAGCAATGCATACCAAAAAAAAAAAATTATAAATTTTGAAAATCAAACTTGAAACCCTAGAAAGAAGAAAGAAAAAAACTAAATAATAACTCCCAAAATAGTAAACTAAGCTAAAAATAGTTGTTATTTAATTTTAAATAAATAATGATAACAAAGAAAGGAGGAGAAATTTGTGTTGAGTTACCTTACATGGTAAAAAAGATAATGTAACAATCACTCCAGCTGGTATAAAGCTTGTGAGTAAAAAAAAACTTGTTTCTTTTATGCCCTAGTTTCCCTAGATGTGCCACTGGATGCCCAACAAGCGTCAGTTTACTCCCTAGGGTACGCCAATGTGACATCCTTTCACTCAATTTCACACAAGAAAATCATGTGATAGAGGAGAAATGCACTTTGGAGAGCTAAAATTTATTAAATTCAAGGAGAAACGAGAGTTTAATTGGTTTTCATGTGAATTTGAATAAGTCATATTAGCGATTTATCATAGTTAGGGCTAACCATGGGTCAAACTTGTGGTGAACATCAAACTCACATTATTGGAGTCAAACTCATGTTGAACATCAAACTCACATTGATATAATAAAACTTGGTCAAACTCAAGTTTGACTCAAGTGATTCATGAAATTAAAATTCCTACCCAATCCAAGTTAATATCATGATTTGGTGAGTTTAACTCGCAATTCTCATAACATTGGTGACAAGGATCATGATGCAGAAGCCTTCATAGAATTAGTATACATGAATACAACTTAAATTCAAGTCTTTGTTAAATTTTTCTTCATGCAAATACAATACTAGTATAGGGAAAAACTCAAAGCATAATAAGTAGCATTAATTACCCCTAGGAATATTTAATGAGCAACCTATAACTCTAACTGAAAAACTGGAGACCCAAAAGTAGAAATATTGGAGTTACACCTAATCCTTTTCCTAGTCCATTGTAGGAAATTCCCAATGGGCATAGAAATTCAACCAATGTTGAATCCTTTTTTAATTGTCTCATCTTATCACAATGAGGCTAAGCACCCATATTTAGCATTATAAGGGAATCATTAGCAGCATCAAGTTTGGTTACCTTTGGTTAAGCAATCGTGAGTGGGGGGTATCTATTCCACTAATGTTTCCCATGATTTGTACCTAGACCCAACCATTGTTGCATGCAGTGAAGTTGTGTGATAATGCGAAACTAAACCGAACATCACATAATATCATCATTTCATTAATGCATTACTCAACTTTTTTTTCTAAAAGGATTCCCTTGAAGTAGTGTGCCCTCCTCTTTTCCTAAATAACTATGAACTACACTACATGATGCATGTGATCAAGTGAACTCATTAGTGAGGTGCACTTTTCTAGATGAATATATTTCAAGTAGTGGTGCCCTCCTTCTTATCTACCTTGTTAAGAAGACCATAGAAATGCAAGAACTCCTCTATTCTACCAAAAAATCCCTATATAAAACTCTATCATTACTCAAAATAAATTGCTATATATCCCAAGAAGACCAAGATTTCACCTATTATCCAAAAAGAGTCAAAACAATCCATGATGTAGTATCATTTTAAGCATAGTATGTATGCATTATTTAAATGACAATGCATACCATTTGGAATTCCCCTCTCAACTAGGCATCCATGATGTTATCAATGTCCAAAATCTGAAATTGTATGAGGCTCTTCTTTTGGAGGACAAAGTGCAAGTTGTCCATCATGTAGATAACATTCCAAACTTCCAAATATTGTTTGGCATTCAAATACCTTATCGAAGATTCATACTTGTTACACCTAGCAGTAGAAACACCACTCCTATCTTGTGGCATCAAGGTTAGTTCCCTACTGAACCCAAATGGTTTTCGTAATCAATTTTTTAGACACAGTTCCCATAACTAGTGTAGAAAGTGGGGACATGTGCAATTGCAAAATGGAAGAGATGTGATTTCCCACTTATCTTCTCTTCTTGTTATGAAAACATATATTACAAGGCATCCACATACCAATTAACAACAAACATGTCAAACCAACAACATACAAGAAGTATTATAAAATAACTTTTTTTGGACATTTATTTTGAACCCTTTCAGCTTCCAACCTAAGAATTTGGTACATTGTTTTGGGGATTTACATTTTGTGAAATTATTTGTAATAATATTAATACAAAAAATCTAATTTAAGGTCACATCCTAACCAGACACCAAATTGTTGCATGAGAATTGTTCCTTGTGATATATGATAATTTAATTGCTACTTTTGTTATCTAAATCGTAAGATTGGAACATGATTGTCCTTATTTGACGTTAATTGTAAGCACACCCAAATAGAAATATGTATGGTTTATCTTCAGATAGCGATGGTTGCCCTGAACATATTAAAGAAGTGAAATCATCAAGTAGTACGTCAAGATCAACTAGAAGTAGCAATGTCATAAGAAAATATAAAAAACATATGGATGTCTTTATTGCTAAAGGAGGTTCATGCTCTTATGACAATGATAATATTGAAGACAAGGAAGTTCCATTAATGCACATACATTATTTGAAAAATTGGGAACCAAACCCACTTCTTAAAATAAACACCGATTTCACTTTTGATGGAAGAACATATCAAATTGCTCCATCTACTTTACATGGTTTGGGGCTCTTTACAATAGACTGCGTGAACATTCCATATAATAGTGAAGTGGAACTCTTGAAATATATTGTCCCAAAGTATGATTATGAGCATTGGGGTAGGCTAACAAGATATCTAAAGAGTATGCGCACATACAGAATTTGTGCAAATTATAATGAAATGAAAGAAAACAATCGACGTAAAGGATATTCCATATATATTAATGGAAGACCCAAATCCCGTCAAAATGTTGTTGGTTTTATAAATAGTACTCATCCTGGAACACAAACAAACTACCCAATTGTGTTTTTATTAAGGGTGAGGATAACAAAGTTGTGGTCAGTGCAATAAAATCAATAGCTCTAAGTAAGGAGTTGTTTATAAATTATCATTTGAATAGGATCTAGGAATCAGGTAAGTATGGCTTAGCAATCATGTCCATGATTTATTAAAAAGCATGTATATGGTTTCTTTATTATTTTTCATTATATATACTTTATGTTGTTAATAAATCATCTTTGTATCTATGATTATCAAANATGGCAGGTGATATATATATATATATATATATATATATATATATATATATATATATAATCCCAATGTGGAGATCCTTGTTACATTTATTATCATACTTATATAATGTTATTTTTTGTAGGATCTCATGTTGACGCCTTGTACCGATGAGGCTGACATGGAGACCTCAAGAGATTATGACCCTTTAGTAGCTCTCAAAACAATTGTTAAAAGAATGGTCGATTAACTAGATGGATTGGTATATGTGGAAATAATCCTAAAAATGAAAGGAGAACCAAATTCTTGATGGACTGCATCGACAAGTATAACGTAAGTTTTTAAAAAAAATATCCCATTAATTCTTTTAAAGAATATGACATTTTTTTAAAGGAATCAAAGAGCTTAACTTGGTGATTTCTATTTTCTTAGGAATTAATGAGGTGGGAAGAACCTCGTGTTGGAAGTAGAAGAGAAGCAACTATGGTTTCACCCCCTGCTCTTGATGTACATGATTTGGTGCCACGGCTCTTGGTATTACCAAGCCTGTCCCTGATTCTACACCTAGTGTTGGTTGGGGGAAGACCATGGCCCTGACTACTCATAGGATCAGTGTCAATTCTAGTACTATTGCTCCTCACTCATCAAAGGCTGATATGAGTTCCTTGATGCCAAGTGTGGTAGTGAAGAGCGCCAGTCAGTTACTAGTTGAATTACAAATGGACCATGATTTGGTGTCAGTAAAGGGATTAAAACTCCATGGTAATTACATCCACTCCATTGCAATACATGATTTTATAGAAATAATAATATTTTTATATTCATTTAATCTACCTATTCATAAATTTTTATTGCATTGTAGGCAATAACGTGTTCTACCAACATTTGCATGAAAATGAATTTTCCCTATTTGCACGAACATTTAGAACGGGTTATAAATATCAAAGCAACGACTTGAAGGAGGAGTTGTTGAACCACATGACCACATTGTTTGGTACTTTGTTCAACCAAAAGATGGTCCAACCCATGGATACTAAGTACTTGAAATATATGTGGGACAATTACTGGACTAATATCATTTGGTCGTTAGGTTATGAGTGTCCTGGACTAATTCTAGAACGTGAGTGGGATACATTAATAGAGGATTTCAAGGAGAAGAAGATGAGATTATATGGGTCCTTACCTCTAAGTGCGGTGGAAACACCAAGGTAGATAAAATAATGTGTCGAACATTGGAATTATAATTTCTATATTGCATTTGACTTGGATTTTAAAATCACATAAACATGTACTTGACCATTTTTGTAGGCTCAAAGACACAAAAAAGGCCATGTAGACCAGACTTGAGAAGATTGACTAACACAAACCTAGCCCAAAGGGATATGTTAAAGTGAAGGGAAAATATGTAAGTGTTAATATTTTAACATCAATAAGATATACAAACCCAATGGGTTTTGATTGAATAATTAATTATAAAGTAGAATTTTACATTGTGAGGTTCTAAAAAAATTCTACAAATGTTATTGTAGGCAAGACAAGAAGATATAGCTATCCCTCATGATGATCCAATTTTAGAGAACAAAGTCGGTACTACCCAACCATAGGATCCCCTACTGCACTTATAGGTACCATGGACGAGTTCAATGATAGAAATTCACTTTTTTTATTACTGCGTAGAATAAATAAGTTGATCAAAAGATGGTTTTCTTTAATTGTAGTTGGCATCAATTTGACAACTAGGAATCCTATACGCAGGTGTATCTTGTGTTTTGATGATACATATCAAATACCACAAGAAACAAGTCGATATGAGATTGAGGAAGTTGATTCTAGTGAAATAATTGTGGACTACATTAAGAAAAAAAACAAAAGAATAAGTAGGGTAGTAGAGATTGGCCACTATGCATGGCTGACACGTTTTTTGTACTATGCATAATTGCACTGTATATATATTTTTTCTATAGGACCTACATGTTCATAGCCTAAACTTGATTTGATTATATGCCATTTTTTATAGTTATCTACCTCTACTTTACATTTATAGTGTTTTTTGATCCTGTTCTATATGCGTGAAATTTATATGTCTATTATGTTTGTTGCTGTATATATGTATGCTCATTTTCTTTTAATTTTGTAATTAGCCTCTATATATGTTCACTTTCTTTACTTTGTTCATGTTGATGTATGAATTGTTGGGTGTAGGTCTCTTAGAGAAATAACATTTATGTCAGCAATGATGAAAATAGTGTGTTTCTATTCCTTTTTGCAGTACACAATGTTCATTTGTCATACTATGTCATATGACCACATATAAAATGAGCACTATCTTTACGAAAACACATGGAAACATGTATCCTCATTGCATTCATGAATACAAAACTTCTAGGAATTTCCATGTTCTAGTTATGTATGCCATGTAAATCATTTTGTAATAAGATTTTTTGTTTAATTTCTTTGAAATTAAAAAGTTGAATATCTAAATGTATATCATATTGTATCTTATTGTACTTAGTCTGAATTTAAGTTTAAATGAGTGTTATGTTTTATGTAGTTGTGTTTCTTTCAAGTATGTTATAGTTAATAGATTATGTGTGCATAATTGAGAGTGATGTGAGATGGGGAGGGGCCATATGAGCTTCTACCTTCACATGGTTGGCCTTGTTTGGTAGAGAATACATTATTCTCGAAACAGAGAGATTCTCTTGCAAGTATTCACCTTTGGTGTTTTTACAGTATGATACATTTCAGTTTGCATATTTATTTATCATTTTGTTATATATATAAACTTATTATTTTGTCATGATTTCTAGAGGTATTCACGTGCAACATAAATGTAACTAATAACTATCAGTAAATCCAGTGAATTCGGTGAGTAAAAGATATATGCGTTTTATTTACGCTTATGATTATTTAATGAATGTTTTGTTGATTTTTTTGTCGGTTTATGTTTGTATTAAAATAATTGTGCAATATGTGATCTAATTCTATTAGTTCTATTTATGTGTACAAATGATGCCTAGAAAAGCACTTCATCCACCTTGCATGCTCATGACTATGGGTAAGGCAATTTGTACTATTGTTAGAGCTTTAAAAGGGTAAAATTATTTAAGTTATGAAACCAATAAATTATTTTCTATGTTGAATGTATAACGTTGGAATTGCACAACCTCATGACATCTTATAATTGGTCCATGTGAACTGCCCCTCAAATCCACCTAGCTTAATCTCATACCTAGTTCTTTATATAAATTAGTTCTGAATTGTAAATTGGTTACATTTGTTGAATTGTACAACTTCAAAACATGAGAACTTATATCCACCCATCTCGATGGATCTAAAAAAATTTAGAATCCATCTAAGTACGATTTAATCATGGGTAGGGTATGAGAAGGAATTAATATTGCATCATGGAGAGAATAAGGTCCAAGATCATCCTACCTTGATAGGCCCAAAAACATGATAAAATCCACTTGAGAATCCTAATTGGGTCCTTGTAAGATATTGGAACTCTCAAAAACATCAAGGACTCAAAATTCCTTGTACTCTTAGATTCAAAAATGCTTTCAAATATAATTAAATCCCCTCTTTTTACCAAAAAATGATGGAATGGTGACAAGTTATAGAGTAGAGAATGGTATATGAATATTAGGATTTACCTACTACATGGAGGATGAGTACATATGAATATAAATTGTAAGATGGATGCTTTATGAGGCATTTCTCATACCATACCATATTTGCAATCTCGTAATTCAGTGTTTCACAAAACTTAGGAGTGATTTATCAAATCTCAATGTGAGAATAAATATAGTAGAACAAATTATGAAAATAAATAGTAGAACAAACATTAGAGTTAGATTAGCTAGTCTAAAAGACAAATTGTTGAGAAATTATATTCTGTTAAAAAAATCATTAACTAAGACCTAGTAGAGAGCTGTGAACTCTCGAAACATTGTAATTTGCAACATATGTATTCTAAACATTAATATATGTGCAGACCATTTCCCCATTATCATGGGATGGTTCTATGATTGATTGTATGCTTATTATGATAGATTTATCTTTATGTGACCATATAATTGCAAGTCACTACACCATAGAATTGTATGGCATTTGGATTCCATACAAATAGTTAACGAAAAACTCCTTAGCCACTAGTTGTAAACTTTAGAGAAACTATGAACTTCAACTTTGGATATCACTACAAAACTACAAGAAGAGTCCATTTAATATGGACTCTAGTCAAGAGGGAAATGTTCCATCTAGAGAAGTATCTTTCCACAATTATAGAGTTCTCCCAACTTAAAAGGTCAAATTTTGGCTTATTTATTGCTTAACTAGAATATTAGAAGATATTGTGTATGCAATGAACAAAAATGGTGCCAAACTCCCTGGAGAAATATAGGTGATATCATAATCATATACAACTTCCAAAGATGACTTGGGAGCTATTGATCAATGCTCACATTAGATTATGATATTTTATCCATTTGACATTGAGGGTTGTGAAACACTCCTTTCATTAGTCTTATTCTAGGTGTACAATGCATTGTGGATCAAAATGTGCACCAACATTGAAGAAACATGAATTTTGACTATTGTATATAGATTATAGGGCATCAAACAATATTACAATATTTTTGTGAATCTCCCCCCACCCCCCAAGAATTGAACACTTGGTAAACCAGCCATTTAGGGAAAAGTACTTCCTAAAACTTGACTCAAATTTAATTACCACCAAGTCAAATATTTAATAGATGACACTTAGAGTATTTAGTCCACTCAGTATTGCAAATGCACTATTGAAATGTCAAAGACTCATGGACATCAAACTTTGTCCTTATGTTGACAATTGTTTTTCTTATATACATTGATGACATTTTCATTTACAAAAAAACATGCACATAGCGCTTCCATTGTGTTTAGATGATACTAGAGGAATTCCAAAAACAATAAGTAAACCACCATAAGGGTTCATTTCTATGGACTCCATTGCTTCCGTATGCTTCATTTTCTATAGAGATAGAGTGCATATTGACCTAGTCAAGATTGAGGTTTTAACTTGTAAGAAGTCGTCCAAAGTTACCAGAAAGGTGGCATTTGGAAAGGACTATCTTCAACTATACCAGCATAAGAGATGTACCCAAAGTATGGTATTGATCTCAATAACCAGCAATAATATTACTCTCATAAAGTATGTAAACAATTTGATTATAACCAATAGTAAAATATTCAAAACATGCTCAAATTTTCTTAGATGTTATCAATACCCTTATCAACAGTATTAATGTCATTTGGATGGATGTAATTTTATGCAACAATTAGAGATCCATGGAATCCTCAACCATTGTTGCATGCAGTGAAGTTGTGTGATATTTCGAAATGAAACAGAACATCTCATAATACCATCATTTTATTAATGCATTATTCAACTTTAATTCTAAGAGGAATCCCTTGAATTATTGTGCCCTCCTCTTTTCCTAAATAACTATGAACTACACTACATGATGCATGTGATCAAGTGAACTCATTAGTGAGGTGCACTTTTCTATATGAAAATATTTCAAGTAGTGGTTTGGAAGAGGGGAGCGATAAATGTATAGGTTGATCTAGATGATATTCTTGGGTATTAATTTTATACCTATTATAACTAATAATTTTCATATCTAATGTAATTTTGCCTATTTAATCCTTACATGCCATATGAATCAACAAACTTGCAAATTTTTACTTTCCTTGAAAAAAAGTCATAACATATATTATTAGATAAAATATTACATTCTTCACATAATTGAGAATAAAAATCATATGTCAAAGAGAAAAATAATCCCTTCTTATCTACCTTGTTAAGAAGACCATAGGAATGCAAGCACTCCTCTATTCTACCAAAAATTCCCTATATAAAACACTATCATTACTCAAAATAAATTGCTATATATCCTAAGAAAACCAAGATTTCACCTATTATCCAAAAAGAGTCGAAACAATCCATGATGTAGTATCATTTTCAGCATATTATGTATGAATGGTTTAAATGACAATGCATACCATTTGGAATTCCCCTCTCAACTAGGCATCCATGATGTTATCAATGTCCAAAATCCGTAATTGTATGAGTCTCTTCTTTTGGAGGAAAAAGTGCAAGTTTTCCATCATGTAGATAGCATTCCAAACTTCCAAATATTGTTTGTCATTCAAATACCTTATCGAAGATTCATACTTGTTACACCAACCAGTAGAAACACCATTCCTATTTTTTGGCATCAAGGTTAGTTCCCTACTAAACCCGCAAATGGTTTTCGCAATCAATTTTTCAAACGCAATTCTCATAACTAGTGTAGAAAGTGGGGACATGTGCGATTGCAAAATGGAATAGATGTGATTGCCCACTTATTTTCTCGTCTTGTTATGAAAACATATATTATAAGGAATCCACATACCAATTAACAACAAACATGTCAAACCAACAACATATAAGAAATATTATAAAATAACTTTTTTTGGTCATTTATTTTGAACCCTTTCAGCTTCCAACCTAAGAATTTGGTACATTGTTTTGGGGATTTACATTTTGTGACAATATTTGTAATAATATTAATACAAATAATATAATTTAAGGTCACGTCCTAACCAAACACCAAATTGTTGCATGTGAACTATTCCTTGTGATATACGATAATTTGATTGCTACTTTTGTTATCTAAATCATAAGATTGGAACATGATTTTCATTGTTTGACGTTAATTATAGGCACACCCACATAGAAATATGTATGGTTTATCTTTAGATAGAGGTGGTTGTCCTGAACATATTAAAGAAGTGAATTCATCAAGTAGTACATCAAGATCAACTAGAGGTATCAATGTTAGAAGAAAATTTAACAAACATACGGATGTCTTTCTTGCTAAAGGAGGTTCATGCTCTTATGACAATGAGTCTCTCGAAGACAAGGAAGTTCCATTAGTGTACATACATTATTTGAAGAATTGGGAACCAAACCCGCTTCCTAAAATAAACATTGATATCACTTTTGATGGAAGAACATATCAAATTGCTCCATCTACTTTACATGGTTTGGGGCTCTTTACAATAGACGGTGTGAACATTCCATATAATAGTTAAGTGGAACTAATGAAATATATTGTCCCAAAGTATGATTACGTGCATTGGGGTAGGCTAACAAGATATCTAAAGAGTATGCGCATATACGGAATTTGTGCAAATTATTATGAAATGAAAGAAAACAATCGACATAAAGGATCTTCCATATATATTGATGGAAGGCCCAAAGCCTGCCAAAATGTTGTTGGGTTTATAAATAGTACTCATCCTTGAAGCACAAACAAACTACCCAATTGTGTTTTTATTAAGGGCGAGGATAACAAAGTTGTGGTAAATGCAATAAAATCAATAGCTTCAGATAAGGATTTGTTGCTCAGTTATCATTTGAATAGGATCTAGGAATCAGGTAAGTATGGCTTAGCAATCATGTCCATGATTTACTAAAGAGAATGTATATTGTTTCTTTATTATTTTTCATTATATATACTTTATGTTGTTAATAAATCATCTTTGTATATATGATTATCAAATCATGGTTTATGTTATAGGATGACCTGGGGAAAGGGAAAGGCATGGACGATGGAAGGTGAGAAATATATATATGGGTGAAATCATGAATCTGGGTGTCTATTTTAGGGGGGGTTATGAGAAAAGAAGTGTTGTTTTTGTAAGTTTGTCAACTTCGAGCAAAGAAAAATTAGATTTGTATTAAGAATTTCATTTTGTAGTAAAACAAAACTTGTAGAGAATTGTGTTATCTTTCTATCGGTTATTTTTTAGATTTTTTGTATTGGCATTTGATATGTCATTTTTGCAAGTGTTTGATAGTATGTTCTTAATTAATGAAATTATGATAAATAATCATGTTTTTAGACAGTAGTTTATTCATTATTCAACTATTGTTCATTAAAAACAAAATATGTTATGATGATCTAGACAAATTGTACTAAAATGTGACTATAAGTTTGTATCCAACAGCCACATACAATAATTATTAGAAGTTTTTGAAGTGGACCAATCTAAAAAACTAGCATAAAACTGACATGTTTATTTTGACACAACATCTTCCCTAATTTCCAATTCAAAACAAAAAAAATTGAAAGTACCGTTTTGAAGACAAGACATCAATGTTTTATACCATGATTTTTCCAAATTTTTTCATCGTGTCTTTAAGAAGTTATTGAATTTTAATTTCAATGAATTATATTAAATTTTGAGGCAATCCAGACACCTTCTAAGAAATATAATAAATAAAATTAGTGGATCACACCAAATTCAACAAAATTCGCATCTATAGAAAGTAGATTGAATTCTAATGGTATTATTTGTGAAGACAAATTCTAAGTATTTCATATGATCTGATCTCTCTTAAATTGGAAGAAGAGTCAGAAATGGGATGGAATACCATTTCTGAAAATCTACAGGTTTTCGACCGAAAGTTAGTTTAAATGGAGGGAAAAGAGTTCGGTCGAACTAATAGTTCAGCCGAAAAAACATTTTTTTTATTTTTTTAGTCGGCCAGAAAAAAACTTGAATTTTTATTTGAAAATCCATTTAGATTCATATTTATAAGAATCATGTTTACACATATTTTCGCATTTTTAAAAAGTTCACCTTTTTACACAGTTACAGACGAGGGGTAATTTTTCTGGTAAGTGTTCTTAAAACTTATCTTCTAAGATGAAGGCTCTTTTTCTTTGATAGTAGACATTCTTTTGGAAAATTTGTTATGGTAAAATGTTCTTAGAAACTATTTTCTGAGATGGAGGCTCTTTTTCTTTGATAGTAAAGATTCTTTTGGGGAATTTTTTATGGTAAAATGTTATTTTTAATGGTAAAATGTTTAAAGTAAAGTCCTCTTAGAAATTATCTTCTAAGGTGGAGACTTTGTTTCTTTAATGAAGATGTTTCTGGAAAATATTTTATGGTACAAATTTTCTTAAAAATTCTTCACCAATTTATTCTATGGTGATCTTTTTTTGAGTAATATTTTATGGACAAGTATTTTAAGGTGAGTTTTTTTCTTTGATGAATAAAGATTCTCTCGAGGGAAAATTATTCTAAGGTGAAGGTATACATTGAATAATCATGGACAACAAAAAAAGCGCGAAAGAGGAAATTTGATCGCACTCGAGATGATGGCTTACATAATGAAAAGCAAAGACTCAAATACCATGAAAAAAAGAAACAAAAGAGTACAAATACTGAAGACGTCGCTAATGATGATGTAATTAAAAATGATTAAATAATTAGAGATTTGGATCAAAATGTTGATGATATGAATGTTCAAAATCAAACTCAAGAATAAATTGAACCAGATATGTACAAACATTGTAAATTTGTTTAAAATGCAGTAACTAGTTTTTGTAAATGATTGTATTTTTTAAAATAATTTCCAAATGCAGATACAAATTTATGTCCTAATGTTGATCATGATGTTGAAGACGTTGAAGGCATTGAAGAATCAGAAAACGATGCAAATATTCAATCTAGTAGAGGTGTATATATATATTCGTTATTAAAATATTTTAAACCATGTAATTATAATTATATTTTTTATGTTTCAAGTTAAGTATATTTGAAATATGCTAAATTAGATTGAAATTGAAATGTATATATGTGTCTTCATCATTGAAGACGACATGTTACAGAATGTTGATAGAGAAAAAATCGGAAACACAAAACCTTACCATATTGTACAATATCGTGTTGAAAATATACATGAACAATTTCTGGAAAAAGAATCGGTGGAAACACAAGCTCAAATTTTGAGGTGTTTGTTAGTCTCCAAGAAGTCAAGGGAAGCTTGGTCATTATTGGATATTCAAAAGAAGACAAAATATTCAAAGGTGAAGCAAAATTTGTTCGAAAATATATATGATGTAATAAAACCTATTGGAAAATCCAGAAAAAAAAGATACTAGTGCTTCATGTAGAAGAATACAAACTACGATTATTTCATCTCGTACTAGACAAAAACATTTAACAATGCAGATCGCAAAATTTATTGGAACTTCACGGAAAACATTGTACAAATATAACAAATTTCGATTACAAATAGATGCAAATGATGAGCTTGCTTGTTGGGAAATTATTTGTAGACAACCCTATAAATATAGGGTCAGTGAAAGTGTTAAAACTATGATGCATGAATATTAGGTGGCAAATTCTCGTGTTTCACCAAATGCAAGGGATGTGATACAACAAATAATATCTCTAAATCAGTATGAAAGCCATCCAAAACATATATTGGAGATGAATCAAATACAGTTGTTCAATAAATTCAAAGATGAACACAGAGAAGTTAATTTATCAATCAATACATTCAGGGATGATTTTAAGAACCCCCACTAGAATTATATGTATAAAAATTGGGCGAATCTCTCCGATATATAGGAAAAGTTGAAGGCGATTTTATCAATAATATAATATGTATATATAAAAAATTTGGCGAATCTTTTATTTTATTATATAATGTTGTAAAATTTTGGCGAATCTTTCATTTTATTATATAATATTGTAAAATCTTGGCGAATCTTTCATTTTATTATATAATGTTGTAAAAACTTGGCGAATATTTAACTTCATTATAAAAAATTGTAAAAAATGGTGAATCTTTCACTGATTTATATAATATTGTCAAAATAAAAAAATAACAACATTATTCAAATAACATGAATCACATCATCAACAACAAATC
>LPNX010497044.1:192050-237712 GCA_001517045.1 Pseudotsuga menziesii | reverse complement strand
AGCCAAACAGGCTGAGCGGAAGGTGAAACCCAACCGCCATGTACTTTGTATAAATAGGCATTTGCATTGGAAATGGATATTGAATCGGGAGTTATTACCAACAACTATGTCATGGACATGGTGCAGTGTGTCCTATCAAATATATAGATTACCGATGTGTTGACTAAGCCTCTATCCACATCAAAGTCTGGATACTTTCGAAACAAGCTTAGTGTTGTTGAGAATGCCTCTCTTGCTGAGAGGGAGTGTTAAAGATAATGCAGCTATGAGAGCCATTCTTTGGGAGGATGGCACCCTAGTTAGTTAACTAGGGTTCCTGGTCAATTAACTAGGCAGAGTAAGTCCCTAACAGGTACCCTAGGGCCCAGAACAGTCTACAAGGGTTCTTGGTCTAGGACCAAGCAGGTTGATGCCATGGCAAAGCCCCTAGCATGTGGCTAGAGACCCTATCTGTCTCTAGGGCATTCTGGTCAAGGACCAGACAGTTTCTTGGTCATAAGGACCAAGCAGATCTTGCAGGAAGAGACAGAGACATCCTAGTCTAGGACCATGCAGATTCTTGGTCTAGGACAAAGCAGGTCCTACAGGTATATTCTTGGTTAGTTAACCAGATGGACCTTGGTCATTTAACCAAGATGATGATGTGTGGTGCCCTCCTCTCCTAGATGGTTGAGCTAGGTTGTCTCATCAAGGGACTGGCCATCCCTTGATGAAGTCACTAGCACTTAACCTTTAGGAGCAGTCAGGAGGAACAAAGGATCACATCATCTAGTTTGGACCTTCCTTATATGGTGATGATAAACTTCGGGTTATTGCATGGAACACTTGTGGACCACAGACATTGAGAGTGAGAGATAAAAGGTTGTTTTCCCTTCCCTGTGGCTAGAAGGGTTGTCTTCCCACCTTCTTGTTGGTTAGAAGGGTTGCCTCCCACCTTGTTGTTACACCTTTGGTCTTGTGGGTCAAAGGGTTGTCTTCCCACTTTGTTGTGGCACCTTTTGTTGACTTGTGGTTAACATTGTGTTTTGCTTGGTCTTGTGGACATTTGTTGTGTTAGCGCCCCTTTTTGAGTGTGGTACCTTAACCCTTGTTATGATGTCTTAACATTAATTTATGTTTTATATTTAGTAACTCTCTCTCTCTCTCTCTCTCTCTCTCTCTCTCTCTCTGGGGTATATGTTTACCCTCAAGTAAGGGTTAATTACTTGTTCCATTTATTGACTTGTCTCTAAGAGACAAGATCTGATCTGAAAGTAAATTCTAAGTATAAGGAAGGTCAACTCTTCAAGTAAGCTATCAGATTTATTTTGTTTTGTTAGTTAGATAAATTTACTATTGTTCATGATTTTATTAGTACTATTTTACTGCTTATGTGTTTAGTAGTACTTTTGCAGTGTATTTCCACAACTATTATATTTTGTTTCAAATCCAACTTTAACACAGTGATCCTTATTGAGTGTTCAAGTTCAAAGAGATTAAAATTATATTTTAATTTGCTAGACTTTTTCTACTGTTGTACTTTTACTTCAGTATTATTTTTGTATTTTTAATATACATTAGAGTACAAGTTTTTAATTTTGTAGAAAAAGCCATAATTTCAACACTCGCAACCAATGAGTTATCAAACTAGGGCATAGGGTGTATACCACCAAACGTGCTTCAATGCCAACTTCAATGGGCCTTGACATCGTCCCTTTTGTTTGGCATTGAGACCCTTCAACCTCTAGCATCTTTCTTGCACTTACTTCTTATCTTACATCCTATCTTAATTAACATTTGGCTTTTCACTAAACACTTAGTTTTTTTATCTTTCGTTGCTTTTGGTGTCGATCTAAGAATTGTTTTAGGGTGTATACCACCAAACGTGCTTCAATGCCAACTTCAATGGGCCTTGACATCATCCCTTTTGTTTGGCATTGAGACCCTTCAACCTCTAGCATCTTTCTTGCACTTACTTCTTATGTTACATCCTATCTTAATTAACATTTGGCTTTTCACTAAACACTTAGTTTTTTTATCTTTCGTTGCTTTTGGTGTCGATCTAAGAATTGTTTTTGCACTCCCACTTTGTACTTGCACTTACTTCTTATGTTACATCCTATCTTAATTAACATTTGGCTTTTCACTAAACACTTAGTTTTTTTATCTTTCGTTGCTTTTGGTGTCGATCTAAGAATTGTTTTTGCACTCCCACTTTGTACTTGCACTAGATTAACCCTTTTTGTCCCATCAACCTACTTTTGGGGTGTTTGGTTCACGAAGTGTACCTTTTAATGCATGGCATCATTAAGTCGAGGAAAATCATTACAAATGGATTGGTGAAATGTACAAAAAAAGCAAGTACATGATAGGATTTATTACCAACCATAGCAATGCCCACGGCATTTTCTGCAGTCACTCAAAGTTGGAGTTATTAAAGATAGCAAAGACTAGATTTGCTAGCTACTACCTCACCTTCAGGTGCCTTTTGAAGGTAACAGAGGCATTGGCTTGTTAAAGTTAGTGCGGCTACGAGACCCACTATCAGAGAGGATGGTACCCTAGTCTATTAACTAGGGTAGAGTAAGACCCTAGAAGGTACCCTAGGGCCCCCAGTAGTCTCATGGGGTTCTTGGTCTGGGACCAAGCAGGACGATGCCATAGCAAAGTCCCTAACATGTGGTTAGGGCCCCTATATGTCTCTAGGGTATTCTGTTTTGGGATCAAACAATTTCTTGGACACAATGTCCAAGCAGATTCTGCAGGATGAGACAAAGACTTCTTGGTCTTGGACCAAGAAGATTCTTCGTCTAGGACCAAGCAGTTCTTGCAAGAGCGCTCCTGGTCAGTTAACCAAGTGAATCTTGGTCAAGTTGACCAAGATGATGATGTGTCCTCTCTCCTAATCGGTTATTACTAGGTTGTTTCTCAAGGGATTGGCCACCCCTTGATAGTGTCACTAACAACTTATCCTTAGGAGCAGTATTGAGGACTAGAGGATCACATCATCCAGTTTGGATCTTCCCCTTATACAGTGATGATAAAATATATGAAACAATGTACCTTGAGAGAGAAAAGATTAAAGTCCTTGGTCTTGGAGTTGTTTGTCCACCTTTATGGTTCATCTTGATCTTAAGGGTATGAGGGTTGTCTTATTGTGACCCCCTTTGGTTGACTTATGGTCATTTATCTTACTTGGTCCTAGCACTCTGATTGTGTGTACCTTTCTTATGATGACTTTTACCTTATGGATTTTATTTTTGTCTATTGGTACACTATCCTAAGTCAACTTTAATTTTTCATTGTTTAATTATAAGACCATTGGACCATTTATTTTATGGTTTTATTATAAGCCCATTGGACCATTTAATTTATGGTTTTATTATAAGCCCATTGGACCATATATTTTATGGTTTTATTTGGACCACTTTATTTTTATGATTTTATTTGGTACCTTTTTTTAAGCTGACCTAATTCTTCATTATGTTTAACCAACAAGTTGTATCTCATTTACCTGTGGTTGATTGCTTCTAATCGAGACTACCTTCCTCCACTAGCGTGATTGGTTTCTCCACCCTAGCATAATTGGGTTCTCTCACTCAACGTGACCGTGATTCCTCTACTGCTCCACATCACTCTTCTGTTGATCCTATGTGATTGTGTCTCTTACACCCATGCGACTGTGTCTCCACCCTAGCATGAATGTGTGTCATTACTCAACGTGACCGTGACTCCTGTGAATTTGTGTGTGTGCAGTCTTTATTACTTTTTCACTTTTAACAAACAACTAATTCATCAATGCATTATTCTACCATTTGCATAATCATTTCATAAACATCTTTCACTTCACCATTTATAAATCATAAGCATCTGAATCATGAAGTCACAACAAGAACCATAGCACAAGAGAACACAACACCATATGATTTTGTAATCTTTTTTTATTTGTTTTGGAACGGCTACAACCGTGAGGTAAGATCAGCACCTACTGATACAAAAAGCACCTACTCTTCATCCAAGACCCTACCTGGTTTTCTTAGACCCTGCTAAGAAGGGTTTGAGGTATCCTAACCTCAAAAACAAGACAAGCTTGCTTTTTCAATTAAAGCTCACTGTCACATCATTTCATCAATCACATCAACATCACCTATCTCTTCAATCTGTTTTGTTATTGGTCAATCTCTGCTGCTCATCCTCTTCTCTGATCATCATTCTTCACCGCTGGTCATCCTCTTCTCATCATCTCTGCTCATCAACGCTTGCTTCTCATCACTACTGTTGGTCATAGGTCTGCTCATCAACCATGTCATCAATCCTGCTGGTCACTGTCAAGTTATCATACAGCTGCTACAAAGATCCGCTCTCAAGCATCATCTTGATCAACATCTCATCGTCATCAATAGATAGGCATCAAAACAGTATCATCATCCACATATACATGTGTAGGGTTTATCTAGGTCAGACTTCAACTCTGCAAATTATAGCAGACTGTATAGCATGCACCATCAACATCATTATCAATAGCTCTTATCAATCATAGCGCTGTCAAAACACTATCATCATGCATTTACGACTGTAGCATATCACTATGTAAACTTTACTGAGCTGAACATATCACTGTGTACTGAGCATCTTACTGATCACATCTGAGTCTACTGAACATATCACTGAGCATACTAAGCATATCACTGACATCTCACACACATATCTGTATACATATATATATCACTGTATATTGTACATACCTTTCACTTCACTGTACTGTATATACACTATACATTCATGCTTCACTTTACATTATCATCATACTGCGTAGGCTTACATTACTGAGTGATCACTGAAATTAGAATGAGTCATTGTGAGTAAGTGTATACTAAGTGTTGACTGGGTACCATACCTTTTCCTTGAGATGAAGAAGATAGTCTATGCTGAGATAAACCCTTGTGGTTGTGACTTTAGAAAAGTTGTTACCAGCTGTGTATGATTTCTCCAAGCCTGTGTATGACTCCTCCAAGCTTGGGGCTGCTAAAAACTTATGCAACTCGGGACTGCTAGCTGTCAAATTTTCATACTGTGTTAGCAGCAGTCTTCTTCCTGTAGACTGGTTCGACTTTGCAACAAAGCTTGGACTGTGATTTCTCCAAGGTTGACAGGCTTCCCTTCTTCAAACTTCTGGAAAGAGAATGACTTCAAAACTGCAGTTCGCTACTGTGACAAGGAGCTAACAAACTTCTCCTTTAAATCGTGACTGACTGAGATAGGGGCTGACAAACTTATCCTTAAAACTTCTCCTTTAAGATATTGTTTGCTGCCACCGAAAATTTTATTCTCAAAAGAATTTCACTTCATCTTTATGTCCTTTAGACAAAAATAAAAATAAAAATCGGAGATAAAACAATAGCTTCATATGAAGACTTTATCTTCTACTGCAACTGCTGTAGATGCCCACGAATTAACCTCAGTTGACACCAAAAATAAAAAACAGAGCTAGACCATCATTCTAGCCATATCTAGGACTGTTTGACAACTGTGTAAATTCGGGACTGGTGTGAGAATGCTGATATAACTCAATGCAAGTCCAAGAGTGGACTGCTCAACCTCCTCTGCTGCTGCAAAAACAAAATCAAAAAACAAAAATTTTACTCTAATTGACTGCTCCTTCTCTGCAATTTGGGAGTGTGGAAACCCTCCAACAGTCACCTCCGAAATTCCTCAGTCTATCCTCAGCGAGTTTACATCTTCATCTTCATCATTATTGGGATATCAACAGTGCAAAACTTTGGTCCTCTTCTTACTGCTCCGAATTTTAGTGTGTAAATGACTCATGTGTATATATATACAAAATCGTGGACATAAACTGGGCCGACCTGTCCTTTAAATGATTTATTTTGAATTTTTGAATTTTTATTTTTGAACTGGGCCGACCTGTCATTACTTTGCCAATTAAAATTTTTATTTTAATTCTTGTTGAGCCGACCTTCTCATCAAAAATATATCCACGTCATGTGGGAGGGTTGCTTGACATTAGTCTTATTTCAAGGGTTGTTAGGTCCTTCATATGGATCAATAATGAGCTTTGTTACCCTTGCATGAGATTTTTTAACTATGATCCATGTTGGAACCTTGATTAAGTAGTCTATTTGCAAAGAAACTTTACTTCAAGAGTTGGGCACCAAAAGCTTCACACACATGAGCCACACAAGGCTTGTGGGCTTGGCGATACCTCAAGAACTCAAAGACCATTTAGTGCAAGGGGCTCCACCTAGTGCAAGATATACAAGGGCTTTATGGTCATCATGTCTTAGGGTTTGTAAGCCATTAAGTGTCTTGTCCCCAGAACATCTTCACCCCACCTTCAAGGGTACAAGGATCATCATCAAGTCCAAATAAGTGTGCACAAGTGTCCAAACGCCATCATATGTGTGTGGGTGCCTTCATCATGCCGTCTAATCACATCAAGAGCAAGCAATGGGTTTCATGATCTTTGTAAGGGCATCAAGGTCATCATCAAGGGTTCCAAGTCTTCATTAAGTCATCAAAGACCTTTAATCCAACAAATGTGGGTCCAAAAGCTTCTTCATCAAGCCAGAGGCATCATGGGCACCAAAAGCTTCACACACATGAGCCACAAGGCTTGTGGGCTTGGCGATACCTCAAGAACTCAAAGACCATTTAGTGCAAGGGACTCCACCTAGTGCAAGATATACAAGGGCTTTATGGTCATCATGTCTTAAGGTTTGTAAGCCATTAAGTGTCTTGTCCCCAGAACATCTTCACCCCACCTTCGAGGGTACAAGGATCATCATCAAGTGCAAATAAGTGTGTACAAGTGTCCAAGCGCCATCATATGTGTGTGGGTGCCTTCATCATGCCATCTAATCACATCAAGAGCAAGCAATGGGTTTCATGATCTTTGTAAGGGCATCAAGGTCATCATCAAGGGTTCCAAGTCTTCATTAAGTCATCAAGGACCTTTAATCCAACAAATGTGGGTCCAAAAGCTTCTTCATCAAGCCAGAGGCATCATGGGCTTCTTCAATCACCTTAGTCACGCAAGTGAACCTCTATGGGTCAAGATCCATCATGACATCACCTGTGGGGTTGCCAGACCTTCTCTTAGGGTACCATGACACCATCAGAGCATGAATGACCACAGAATGGGTCATTAATGCTTCTCCAACCCTTCTAGGGCTTCTCCAACTTCTGTAAAGTCTTCAGTACCATCTCCAAGGTCTTCAACGTCTTCAGCAAGGTGGTGGCATCAAGATCCAAGCTTGTGGGTACATGGACCCAGTGTTTTAAAACTCGGAATCGGTCAAGGGTCAACTCGGAATCGGTAATGAATCGGTAACGACTCAATCGATTTGAATTTAATGACTCGGATTACTCAAAAAATACATAAAATATTAAATTTTAAAGAAAAAAAATATTTTAAAAATTTTAATCCATGCTTGCAAAGCATTAGAGACAAAATATCCAACGTCTACTCATGCATATACCATATAAGTGTGAATATATCAAAATGGCATCGAGTGTACTGTGCAATACATATCTAGAACAAAAAACATAATCAATGAGGCCTAAATGGCTTGTAGAGTCCAAAAAACAACATGCTATGATGCCACTACATCATATGTCAATGATCATACATCTCTTTTTGTTTAGCCTTCTCCTCTTCAAATTCATCAAACTATTGTTGTAACTCCAACCTAATCTCACCAATAAACTCTAAATCAGCTTCCCATGGGACAATATTTCCTCTAACAGCAGACCACTGTTGTTTAAATCTATTAATGCCCCCTCCTTTAATCCATGTCTTGCAACACTTGCAATACATTTTCCCTTCAATGACATCAACATGGATCCATGCCTGATCTTTTCCTTTTGGGGCCATTCTAGAATCTAAATGCAAAGCAAATCTAAACATGCAAAGAAAAAAGAAAAAATTTCTTATTATTTTGGCAGCAAACAATAGAAAACAGGACTGATATTTCTCAATTTAATGAGAAAAAAAGAAACAATGGCTAGCTGGAAGCTAACATACATCTAGGTAACAGAAAATTGGTCTCCTACAGTCCAACTCCTCCAATCATGTTGATTGTTCTTCACTGTTAGGGCGCTCCTCCAAGCCTCCATGAATCCAAACAACAATAACGCCAAATGCTCACAAACATCTTACAGCAGAAGTGTGAAGCAAATAGAGGGGCAAGGGGTCATCTTATGGCCTCAAGTTATGGTTAGAATAAGAAAAATATTAAAAATAAAAAATAAACATGTTATTTTGGAGTCTGCCTTCTTGTGGGTGTCTGCCACAGTTGACTCGGCTGACTCAGGTTGCAACTCGGCCAACTCGGACCCCAACTCGGCCGACTAAGTATAAAATCGGCCACCCGAACCGAGTTGCAGGCCGAGTCAGCTCGGCCGGGGGTCAACTTGGCCAACTCGACCAACTTGGACTCGGACTCAGCTGGTTTTTAAAACACTGCATGGACCTTGTCAACCAGGTACAAGGTGCTTCAAGGCACAAACCCACTCTGTTTGGGATCCAAGGCACTGCAAGGTGCAAACCCACTCTGTAAGGGGTCAAGGCACTATACGTGGGACTTGGTGGCATCAATGACATCCTGTGGGGCCATTGCAAGTCCATGTTGGCATCAATGACAATTTCATCAACAAGCATAACTTGGAGGATGTAGCCTTAGGTTTAGAGCGCTTGGAGGAAGAACTTTTGGGTGATGATGATGACAATGCAACAACGCCACCACCATCTTCTACCTTGTTTCCAGATGCACTATCTTTTCCTAGAGGTTCAACTTCAAGACCTCCATCTGCATCAGTTACGCAGGTCATGCAAGACCGAGTCTTGGACGTGGCTCAACATCGATGACTACTGGGGATGATAATCCCATTGTTCAAACTCATAGAGCACAGGAAAAGAAAATAGAAATTTCCCATGTCAAGAGGAAAATTTATCTTGTCTTTTCTTGTTTACAGTACTTTCAAGTTTCAAGTTTTTGCACTATTGACTCTTTTATATTTATTGTGGTATATTTTGAAAACATTAATGAATACATGGCAATTCAAGTTTGAAATTTGATGTTGAACCTACCTTTGAAGTTCACTATTTGTAACTTTGCATAATTGAGTCATTGACAGTGGACTACATAAAGTATATTATACCTCGTTGGTAATGAATATGATGCTTCATGAATTGTTTCAACTTTCAAGTTCTGTTTCAGGGTTAAACCATTGATGTTCTATAGAGTCTAGACTATAGTTTGAACTTTGGTTACAAGTACTAGTAATGACAAAATGTTATATATTGAAAATTTTGATGTTATAGAATCATGAACACTGGACCTATGGTTGACAAATTCACTACTAGATGATTGATGATTGATGAATGATGTTATATGGTATTATAGTTTATTTCATGCTTTTATGCTTTCCATAACTAATTCAACATTCTACATGCATTTGTTGACATATATGCATCAAAATAGTTATATATATATATATAACACTTCTAAACTGGAAGCTTTTGAAAATTTCGATTTTCACTCCCGCTCCTGCTTCTGCTCCCAAGTAACACAGCTTGTGGGCATTTGTTGGACATTACTAATTTTATATTATCTTGTCTTATCTCTCCACTGTCATATATTATATAAAAAACACTTCCGAAACGCTTCCAAACCGGAAGCTTTTAAAAATTTCGCTTTTCGCTCCCGCTCCTGCTCCTGCTTCCGCTCCCAAGTAACACAGTTTGTGGCATTTGCTGGACGTTACTAAAATTATATTATCTTATCTTATCTCTCCACTGTCATCTCTATAATGATTGTATGCACCCTAAATTATTGCAGATATACCATTCTCATTTATAATGTCAATAAAAGGATTTCATGAAGTATATGTTTAAGAACATATAATCTGAACTCCTTAAAATATTTCTATTTTCACAATTATAACTTTGCATATCTGAATTACACTAATGATGGAGAGAGAAAGAGCATGTTTCTGGCCAATAAAAGCAACTAGAGACAAAGAACAAACAATTTAAACTAGAAATGTTCCTATTTTGAGTCTCAATCAAAACAAATGAAAATTCTCAATCACTAAAAAGAGATACTATGAAATTGAAAATACCCTGTTGTCAAAGAAAATGCCTTGACTTTCATATGCCCTTCGCTCTGCTTTACACCTATCAATAACTTCAAAGCTACAATTTTTCTTCAGTGTTTCCAAATCACCCTGCACATTCAATCAAAACCATATAGTTGAAACTTGCATGCCTTGGGATATCACAGCCTCCATTCATGATAGAAAGTTTCCACTATCTACAATGCTCTACTGGCACTTACCTTAAGGTAGGCCTGAAGGGTAGGCTTAACAATCTCCTGCACATCTGCTATAAAATCTGGCAAAGAGAAGAGCCTACACAAGATCATAAAATCTCAGCATCATATCACAATACTTGTGTAAAACAGATAACTAATTTCAAGAAAATATCTGAAACAAACTAAACCATTACTAGCACAAACATCTTACGGGTCACGGCGACGTATTTCCTTGTATGATATTGCTGTATCACTTTCCCCAAAAATAGTTGCATTCAAACTGCAGTAATAAAATTCAAATGAATTTAACATCCAAATAGATAACTTATGACCCTCTGATCTCAAGATTAAAAATATATAAAAAAGTGTTACAAGAATAAATAAAAATCAAAGCATAGAAAGCAAATACCACAGCTTCTCAAAACAAACATATAGCACTTACTCTTGAATCTTATGAACAACAGGACTATCACTGGTTTCCCACCGCTCTCTCATATCCTCTGCTAACTATGAAATAGACCACATAACTAGATGAGTGGGACAATGTAACGAAAAACTTACAAAATTATTGCATCCTCAAAGAAAATTGTACATACACACCTCTTGTCCCTTTGCAACAGCTGGATGCTCACTGATCCCGCTGACACGCTTAAGCAGAGGGTGTCCACGAGCCTACAATCATATAAACAATATTGTAACATAGAACCAAGGAAATAAAGTACCATACCAGGCTTTTAACACATATATAGACGAGCATGTTGAAACATAAATGAGCAAAGAACAATTAAAAGCATATAAAACAATAAAGCCAGCAGCATGTTACCTTCTCTTTAAATTCTTCCCATTTTTTCCCCCAGCGAGTCTGCTTTACAGCTACAGGAACAATGCTAGTTGCACTACTCCTCTCCTTGTAGGCTGAGGCTGAAGCTGCATTCTGCATTCTCCGCCTCCGAGATGGTGTGGATGTAAGTTCTTCTTTAACAATATCATAGCCCTTTTTTGTCACATCCATGATTTTGGTTTCCTTCAAAGATTTCAATGCTGCTGCAGCTGACGAGGAAGCAGTAGATATTCCCTTTCCAAACTTGCTAAATAGTGTTTCATTTGTTTCAGTAGATTCTTGTGAACTAGTAGAGCCAGCACCCTCAATTCTTTCAGCTCCTGGCTCAGAATTATTATCAGACTTTACATTATCACCTGCATTACTCCCAGCTTTTTCTGAAGACCCATCGGATCTCAGCTTGAGATTTTCACTTAACCCCTTTGCCTGCAAGGAAGGATAAACATACAATCAACATTTCTTGTCTAGTGCCACACATTTCTAAGACCATCTTCTCTTACAAGAGTATATTATATGTTTACCTGTTCAGTTGCAGCTGAGATTTTATCCTTCATTGCGGCAGACACCTGGCAATGCAAAACAGCTGAACTTCAGCTAACCACCATATTGATTCATGAAGCATTTTAGATTAAACCATTAAGAAAAAAGAAGGTCAATTTTTTACAAAAAAGGAATCAGCACCATCAGAAAAAGCCAGATTATGACCATAGACCATTATTTGAGAGCAAGCCAAAATATTGATTGGAACAATTTAAACAAATCAAGTAAACGGAGAAGGTAGTAAAGAAGCAGACATGTCTTATAAGTAACGGACAACAGGAAGGAATGGTTAGTTTGTGACCATTTTTATAATTACTCAATTTTCAATAGTTTGTTATTTCCGTAGATGTCATATCCATTGCCTTTGCTGATGTGGTTATTTATTCAGGCCATGAGAAAAGTTAGCTTTGTTGATAAAGCATAACAAGGGTACCCTAGTTGAAAAGTCGAGTTAAACAATTTCACACAGGGTTCCACTCCACTCACAAAGGATACCCTAGTTCGCATTCTGCATTGTCAACTGACAACACTTTTCTAGGCAAATATCCATGTCCACCTGAACATTAAAATTGGAAGGAGAAACTACAGGGACAAAATGGCAACCAAGCACCCAATCTAAACTTAATTGATTCATGAAGCATTGCTGCTTAAACCATTAAGAAAAACAGGCATCCAATTTTTAACAAAAAAGGAATCAACGGTGTCAGAAAAAGCCAGATTATGATCACAGATCATTATTTGAGAGCAAAACAAAATATTGATTGGAACAATTTAAACAAATCAAGTAAATGGAGAAGGTAGTCAAGAAGCAGACATGGCTTACTTACAAGTAATGGACAACACGAATGAATGGTCAAGTTGTGACCATGTTTATAAGTACTCAATTTTCAATAGTTTGTTATTTCCTTGGATGTCATATTCATTGCCTTTGCTGATGTGGTTATTTATTCAGGCCCTGAGTGCAGTTAGTTTTGCTGATAATGCATGACAAGAATACCCTAGTTCACATTCTGCATTGACAACTGACAACGCTTTTCTAGGCAAATATCCTTGTCCACCTGAACATTAAAATTGGAAGGAGCAACTACAGGAGACAAAATGGCAACCAAGCACCCAATCTAAGCTTATTTGAACTGCCATAATTCTCAAATATTAATAGGCTAAGTTTGTGCGGACTGATGCTTCAGAACTTTGAAAGGATGCTTGGCTTAGAAATTAGAAGATAGAAAATTGAGAATTGTACCTATGGGGATTTCAATTTTTTTCATTAGATATTTGACATGAAGTATTTATTCTTTCATGTTTGAGATGACCAAAAGTTGAAACATTGACTGTCAAAGAGCCTTGCCACCCAAGACAACCCTTATTGATATGCCTGAATATTGATAGAATTCTTTGTTGATCGCATACCTGAATCATGGTTTGGAAGCTAGACAAGAAAGCATTGAAAAATAGATGTTCTAGAGAGAGGCGTTTTAATTATATAGTTGACCAAAGGAAATTGTTCTTTAACATTTAGAGCTACCAGAGTTCTTAACGTAGAACAACGCATATAGTCTCATGGCCTGTAAAGAGGCTTGCCATTTCCAACTATTCATTTAAAATATCATACATTGAAAAAACTATATTTATGAAACTATAGTATAGGTTGGTTGGAGGAGTTTGGAAAAAATTTCGCTCCAAGAAAACGTTTAAATTTTTTTGCAGGTTGGTCTCGGCTCTAGCCCGCTCAGCTTGGGCTCTGGTGTGGTTCTGAGGCACGATCCAGTGTTTGGATGTGTTTTGAAGCTTCGATCTGTTTGCATCTTGGAGCTGTAATTTGTTTTCTTGCGTGGTGCAGGTTGCAGACTTCGGTGGAGATCCTGTCTGTGATATTCTTCTCGTCTCCCTGCCTGCCTGGTTTTCCCAGTAGAGGTCTGTTTGTGTTTTGCTCGCAGGTACTCGGTGCTGAATCGGTGTTCTGGCCTCTTGATCTGCTGAATGCAGGGGCCTCTGGCAAGTCTTTTTTTGTTTGTTGCTCTGTTGGACTTGGTGTACCTCCTGTATCCTGCTTCTAGTTGCCTTCCTGTTCGAAGGTGGTTGGGGGTCTCGTTCTCCTTGCAGGCTTGATCTCTTGATTTTCTGTTCTTCCAAGAATCTGAAGTGCTCTGCTATTTAGAGGTTTCTTCCATTTTTCTTTTCAGCAGATCTGTCTGTGGTTTAGACCTCTCTTTCGGCCCTCTCTGTGGCTAGTTCTCATGGATGCCGAAGGGGATCCTCCTCCCCCTCTCCCTCCTGAATTGGATGCATTCAAAAGACTGGTTGCATCATGTGGCAAGAGGAAAGGGGGTTCTTATTCTCAGAGATTTGTGAAGAAAGTTGATAGTCCTTCTGTTGAGCTGCCAGCTGAAAGGATCTGTCGAACGGCTCTGAATCTTGCTGAGCGTGGACTCATCGAACAATTCACAGGTCTCTGGCCTTCTCCTAAGGCTATTGATGGTTGGGTTCAAAGAAATTGGAGGCCCTTAGTAACTGAAGGCATCCGAAACCACTTCGTTGGCAGAGGCTACTTTGTCTTTGTGTTTGATTCAGTAGAATACGATCTCATATTTCGTAATGGTCCTTACTTCATGGGCTCTCAGGGTCTTTATCTTAACAAGTGGACTCCTGATTTTGACCCTACCCAAGATGTCCCGTCCACAGTTCCTGTCTAAGTAAGGCTCCCTCACTTACCTTTACACTGCTGGAATCCAGATTCTTTGGAAGCCATTGGGAACAAGCTTGGTAAATATATTGATAGGGGAGAAAGGAAGGACCAATTTTCATGTGCAAGAACCTGCATTGAAGTAGACGTGGAGATTGGTCTTCCAGAGGCGATCAAGCTCACAGTAGCTGATTGGTCTTACATCCAAGAATTGGACTATGAGCAAATTCCTTTTAAGTCGCTTTTGTCATGGTTATGGCCATTTCGCCAGAAATTGTAAGAAGAAATCAGAAGAGGATCTTGAAAAAGAAAAGGATGACCAATGGACCCAAGTTCAGAAAGTAGGAGCTTCCAATCAGGAACCCGGAACTAAAGTTAAAGATGGAAAAACTATGAAAGGTTTTATTGTTGCTGGAAAGAATCTCCCTAATCCTCCTACTGTAGAAAAGTAGTCTTGCAATCATTTTGCTGCTCTCAGTACTCTTGAAGCTACTTCCCTCGAAGAGGGTAAATTACCTCAACTGGAAGGTCTGGTCGAAGTTCCTGAATTGAACACTGGAATATTGGAACAATTCAAAGTATCTAACTCGGAATTTCCTAGGGAAGGTAAACCTTTGCATCACTCTCCAATTGGAGTCAATGCTTCTCCTTCTTATGCCGATATAACTAGGAAGAAGCAGGCTGAAAGCTCAGGCTCTTATGAAGATGACTCAATCGAGCAACTTTCTAAAAAGGCTGGTAGGAAGTCTCGTAAGGAGGCCCGAGAAGAAGAGGCTGAGAGGCTTAAGATGCAAGGCAGTCGGTCCACCATTGAAATGTCATTAGGAAGAAGCAAGAGGACTAGGCCCCCAAAGGAAGTTATCACTCCCTCCCACCTAGGTAAGTAACGCAGATTATCTCCTGGAACTGCTTTGATTGGGGAATCCAATCAAAGCTGAAGCAGTCAAAGATTTGTTGCGGATGGTCCCTTCTGAAATTCTCTTGCTCCAGGAGACAAAGATTGAGGAGGAAGCTCTCCTTCTCCTCAGCAAAACAAAATGGAAATTGAATTCTGGCAGAGTTGTTAGTTCAAGAGGTACCTCTGAGGGATTAGCTACTCTTTGGTGTGATGAAAATTTTCAGTTAAAACGATGGTTTGCCACTCAACATTGGTTATTTACAGACCTTTATCATATCTCTAGTAAGATCTCTTTGTCCCTCTTTAACCTTTATGTTCCAGTCAACTACATTGAAAAAAAATATGTTGGAAATCGATGTCCGAGTTTTTAGAGTTTAATTCTCCTACTAATACAGTAGTCGTTGGAGATCTTAATATATCCTTGGCCCCAAGTGAGGAAAATGGTGGGCTTCGTGGCAAGGACCAATTTCAAGACACGGTGGAGGAGTTGATACTTGCCTACGAATTGAATGATATAAAACCCAAGTCTAGTCGTTTCACGTGGACTAACAATAGAGTGGGCTCAGCAAACATTGCTTCCTGTCTCGACATGTTCCTAGTTCACAGCTCGTTGTTGGATGGGAATTCCATTATATCTTCAAAAATCTTACCCAAACTCTCGTCTGATCATCACCCTATCTCTCTGCTTTTAGAAAAAGAAGAAAATCTTGGTCCAATACCGTTTTGGTTCAATCCACTCTGGGCTAAGAGAGATGGTTTTTTTGCTACTGTGTCTCAAGCATGGTCCCAATATGTCGATGGATCCCCGAGTTACATCTGGGAACAGAAGCTAAAAAGAACTAAATTTGCTTTGAAAACTTGGGTTAAAACACCATTGAATACTCCTTCTACCTCCAGGCAAGCGAGAGTTCTTGAGTTGTCAGCGATTCAACTTGGAATGGAAGACAGCGAAATTACAAATTCTCAGTCAGCGCTAGAAAAGGCTACCCAACTTAAAACCACTCAATCTTTTTGTCAAGAAGAGGAATTCCTCAGGCTGAAGTCTCATAGCCTCTGGTTGCAAGCTGGTGACAAAAATTCAGCCTTCTTCCACCGCCAATGCAGGGCCATACTGTCTCAGAATCACATCTTGGAAATCTCTATTGGTGAGGGGGTTATCATTAAAGGTCAAGATCTGCTGAAACAGGCTGCAAGTAGACACCTTCAGCTCTTGTTTCAAGATGATGGTGAAGTGACTGCAGAATTTTTGGACAATGTACCTTCTCTAGTCAACACTAAAGAAAATCAAGTCTTAATGAAACCCTTCACTGAACATGACATCTTGGATGTCATTTGGGCAATGGAACCAGATAAAGCTCCTGGGCCGGATGGTTTTTCTTTCCACTTCTACAGAGTCTGTTGGAACATAATTAAATCAAATCTGATCCGTATGGTGCCAGCCTTCCAAAAAAAAGCTATAGTGGGCGGGTGTACAAACTCTACATTCCTTGCTCTGATTCCTAAGGAAGTAAATCCTTCTTCTTTCGACAGGTTCCGTCCTATTTCGTTGTGTAATGCCTCTTACAAGATACCAGCTAAACTACTTGCCAACAAACTCAAGCTTTTGTTAGGTAAGTTGATCTCTCCTCTTCAGGGGGGCTTTGTAAAAGGCAGGCATTTAGTTGATAATGTTATCCAAGTCCAAGAAGCTCTCCACTCAAGCTTCCAACGGAAAGAGAAAGGAACGCTAATTAAGTTGGACATGAAAAATGCATTTGATAGTGTAAAACTCCCCTTCCTCTATGATGTCCTTCTTTACTTTGGTTTTTGCTCTGAGTTTGTGAACTTGATCAAAGCTTGTACTGACAGGTCTTGGATTGCACCTCTTGTCAATGGCAGACTAGCAAAAATTTTCCATGCCGCTAGAGGCCTTCGCCAAGGATGCCCGATGTCACCTTTTCTTTACATCATAATGGCAAAAACTCTTAGCAGAAAACTTTCCGCTGAAAAGGAACCTGGATTCATCCCGAGAATCAAGATTGCTAGGGGGGTGGACCCTATAAACCACGCTCTCTTCGCGGATGATTCTCTTCTTCTTGGTGGGGCCTCATTGATTATTGCCAGGGCCTTTAAAGTCATTCTTGAAAAGTTCTGCTTCATTTCAGGCACCTTAATCAACAATAATAAAAGTGCAGTTTATGGCTAGAATGTAGATCTTCTTTATATTCTTCGAATAGCAAATTTCTTGGGATTCCTTGGCTTCGACAAGTGGGAGAAGATAAAGTATTTGGGGTTGCCTTTAACTCTTGTCCCAGCTCCCCCTTCTCTTTGGCTTGAAGTGTTGGCTAAGATGAAAGTTAAAATTGTTTCTTAGGGTGGTCAATGGCTAACTAAGGCGAGAAAATTGACTTTGATTAAGTCAATTCTCTCAGCTCTTCCTATCTTTCAATCCTCTTTGTTGCTCGCTCCCAAGTCTATCTCGGCTCAGTTTTCTAAACTTTTGCGAGACTTACTCCGGAATGGCGCAATGGAAATCAAAATAAAATGCACTTGGCAAGCTGGGAAATCCTTAAAAAACCTATTTCTGAAGGTGGTTTACAGATACGTGACCCTGGTCTGGCTAACCTGGGAATGGGTGGTAAACTTATTTGACAGCTCTATGCAGACAAAAATCATCCTGTAAGTAAGATCTTCTGGATGAAATATCTCAAGGGAGGCTCTTTGAGAAACATAACTTCGTCTAATACACCCACAGGAACAGCTATCTGAAATTCTTGTAGAAAAGGTATTGACAAGTTTAATCGACAGCTCTATAGAATCCCTGGCAATGGGAAGAAGATCCTTCTCTTGGAGGACAAAATCTCAGGAAACCCTGCTCTTTCCTCTGTCATTTTGCCAGCAGAGATAATGGACTGGTCTCTTAACAAAGGCCAGCTCCATTTGGATGATATCTGCTCTTGGGACAGCGTTGGAAATTGGGCGAGATGGTCTTTTCCTGACCTTCCTGTCTGTCTTGGCTCCCAAAAAAATTTGTTGCTCACCTCTCTTTCTGGTCTTGCTCCAGTCCATAGCTCCTACAAAGACAGTTGGGGTTGGGGTAGCTCTGGATCGTACTCAGCTACTAATGGTTACTTTGATCTTCAAGCTTCTCTCTTCTTTCCTCTCCCCAGCAATCTGGAAATCAGTCTGGTCTTCGCATTGCCTTCCCAAGGTAAAAAAAAATTCATGGCTGCTACTACATAACAAATTGCTCACTGGTGACAATCTGCTCAAAAGTGGCTTTTATGGCCCGTTTAGATGCTGCTTTTGTAACTCTGAATTTGAATCGGCAGACCACATGTTTATCCGCTGTGCATTTTCAAAAATGGTCTGAGAACTGGTACTCCACGGCACATGCTTTTCTATTCCTATTCAATCCTCTGTAACTGATTTATATCTCTCCTGGAACGATCGACGTCCTCAAAAAATTGGTTCATACGCTGTCTAGCATTCAATTCCCAAGTTCGTTTGGTGGAAACTGTGGATTTCCAAAAATAATTGCATTTTCAACCACATGCCACTGCATTCGTAGCAAGTTGCTTTTAAAATCAAAGTGCTAATCGTTGAATCAGCTGGCTGTTTGTTGGCTTCTACTCCTCTGCCTTCTGCGTTTTCAACGTGGCTAGGTATTAGTTCTTTTGGGATGAGAAAATCGGTTTGTCCCAAACCTGTCAGTGCTTCCCCCTGGCGTTTTCGTGGAACTATTGAAGAATAAAAAACATTAAGGATGAGTTCTTCTTCAGCGGTAATGTTTTTCGATGGAGCATCCAAGGGGAATCCTGGGACCTCAGGTGTCGGGCGTTTGATCATCTGTCCAAACAGAATGTATGAATTCAGTTTTAGTTGGGGTCTTGGAACCATGTCAAACAACCAGGCTGAAAGCTACAGTCTTCTCATGGCGAGTCAGATTGCCAAGACTAAAGGATTCAAAAGTCAATTCAAATCTTCGACGACTCTGAGATGTTGATTAAAACATTAAATTCAGCTGATTCCTTCAATAATTCTGCTTTGAATATAACTCTGCAGAGAATTTGAAATACTTTGAAAGAATTCGACTAGGTTGCCTCTTTCCACATCCTTCGGGATCTTAATATTTTTGCAGATGCCCTTGCTAACAAAGCTTGCCTGCTGTCCCAGGGGCTCCTTAACATCAACGGAGAACCCAGCTGTCTTCATGCAATTCCTTAATCATGTCTCTTTAAGCTGAAATTGGTCTTTTTGGGAGTCTTACTCCTAATCTGTATGAAATTGTACAGTTTCCAGTCCCTCCGTTGTACTCCTTGTTTGCATAATTTGGTCGATTGGCATTTGTCAAGTCAGATCGTTGTATATTTTTTCTCATAAAAATAAAAATATATATATCCGTTTTGGTTTTTAAAAAAAATACGTTTACAGTGCCTGAATTGTCCTTCGTAGAGATTCGAGAACATCTTATGATGCTGAATATGAGCTAAAAAGCCCTTAAAACACCATCAGGTTGGAATAAGTCTCGTTGAGGAATTTGCTCTAGATACAACAGCCATGCTTTGTCATTTGTCTATCTTTTCAAAGAATTCAAAGACCAGTTCAACAACCAGTATGATTTCAAGTGCTTCGTTAAATGAGCAGTCAATAAGCAACCTGATGATAAATAAACTACCATAGATCCATCTCAACTCTGGATCTACCAAGCACCAAGAGGGATCAAATCCCTCAGGGTGCAAAAGGTTTAAACCTAGAGGAATTTGATCCCTCTTGACACTTGGTAGACATCCAAACTTATGAAGGATCAATGCTAGTTTATTTTATTATAATGATTCATTTTTTTATTTTTTTTGTTTTCTATTTTTTATAAAGTCACTTTTTTTCTATTTAATTTATTAACGTTTGATGTGTGACAGATAATTCTAGATGCATCTATTTACTCTCTGTGCAATCCCTACACCTACTTACTCTAGGTACAATGCCCCAGACTTACAAATTCATTGACTACAAACAACAAAGAGAAACAGCAAAGAAAAATATCAATGAGATTCAAGAATTATTATTATTACTTTATTTTCAGATTTGCAAAATATTATATTGGAATTGGGATCGATCTTACAATCTATTCAAAATCTGGCTACAGGATTTAACATGAATTTATTTATTCAAAAAAAATTTAAGCAACAGTAACATTATTTTTTATTATATACTTTAAAAAAAATTAACAAAATTACCTTAATGACACAAACTAATAAATAACACCTACCCACATCATGATGCAATATACACCCACCATGATTAACTGCAATTAAAATACAGGTTTATGAATAGGTTTCAAAGTTCAACCTCTCTACAAACTCACAAAAATTGGGTTTATGAACAGGTTTCAAAGTTCAACCTCTCTACAAAACAAAACAAAAATCTTAGTTCTACTGTCAAATTTAAAATGAATCTAATTACGAATTGTGTTTTATGTTTGGAAAATTTAATAATATCTTTTTTTAATTTTAATTGTGAGCTTACATAATATTTTTATAATAATTGTTTTTTAAGTGGACATACATTACAAACATGAGACATCTCACCCACCTGGGTTGTAGAAAG
This sequence comes from Pseudotsuga menziesii, assembly GCA_001517045.1. Lineage (NCBI taxonomy): Eukaryota > Viridiplantae > Streptophyta > Pinopsida > Pinales > Pinaceae > Pseudotsuga > Pseudotsuga menziesii. The sequence goes on along the minus strand of LPNX010497044.1, from coordinate 216,851 downwards.
GGCCTCTCAGCGCAACAAGCCCCCAAAATCAAAAGCTCCTTTTCAAACCTCTAAAAGGGGCAAACCAGGTACTTGAACGATAGAAAGTTAACAAGCCAAAGTGTCCACATCAAGAAACTGACATTTTGCGAATATAATCTTGCTTGGAATCATTTTCCAGACTAGATAAGCCATTGGAACATATACCCATGCTTAAGAATAATGTCAAGCATTAGAAACTCAAGGCAGTATTTTCTGAACAAGAAAAACTTCACCCCATAAGCATTATGTCACAATGAGGATTCACTTGGCAATAGCTTATAACTCATCTTCCCCAGAAGTATCTACTGATTCTAAAGTACAAAATAAATATTGACCTCTAATTATTTCAAGAAGAACAAAATAGAGAATTAGACATCTGACGTGATACTTGGCCACTAGAATGACAATCAGCATGCACAAGACCGATGATTCAGCATCCAGACTTGCTTGAATAACATCCTCAAGAAGTGTATCTATGCCTAAGCATAATTACAAGTTCTGCAGAATCGGGCCAAAAAAATCGAGAATTCGGCAACAATTTGGTACCGCCAACTTATTTAGTTGGAATCTATTTTAGGTCTGTCAACTGCAACTGACAACAGTTAAGGTAAACAGCATTTCACACTACCAGATAAAATAAACCCATTTGCCTCTTCTAAATTCCCACCCATCCCTGTCATGACTCCCAGCCAAGCCTGCCATGTTAATCAGCTCTATTGCTACCAATTCAAGGATAACATTTAGCAAATCCGCGGTTATAGTTAGTAGCTTTCTGTTGTTGGACAGGACATTTTGCTTTTGAAGTTCTGGTTGAGAAGTTGGGTATATAGCTTTTGTTAAGATCTCTGTTACAAATATCGGTGATTTCTCGCCAACATCGCAATATATCGCAAGTCAAACTCCTCGGCAATAATATCGCCAAACATCACCGCGATATTAAGGCGATTTTTCCTAAGATAAAATCGCAATTTTTCAGTAAAAATCGCAAGTCGACATTTGAACATGTGTTTTTTTGCATTTCTCTCCATCATTCGAGCTGCAGACAGAGGACAGCGGACAGTCTTGGAGAAGAGCACTCGCAAGGGTTTTGAGCAGTGATAAGTTTGATAACGTTAGTCTGTGGAGGAGAACACTGGTCCAAGCCTTGGCCCTCAAGATATGTGTATTCAACATTGTGCATTGATTAAGTTTTAACCATTAAAAATTTAAACTTTAAACCCCCTTCGTTTATTTCTTTGAAGTTCAGTCACATTTTTTCGATGGATTAATCATTAAATCATTAAAGTTTTAAAGTTTAAACCCTCAAGGTGCGCCCTCTCCTTCAATGGTGACTGAATGGCGCACCCTCCTTCACAAGTTGAACACTAAAACTAAAAAATACCCTCATTTTTCAGTGCGCCCTACTTCACTAGTTAAAACTTAAAATTTTGAAAATTAAAATTACAATTAAAGTAGGCCTGTCAAAGTCAGTCAAACAATCATTTGATGCATAGAGACTGCCCATAATTAATGATGGTTGCTTATTGGGGGTTGAAGAGTGCCCATTTTGCCCTTGCCTCTTAATGCTTGTTTGAAACTTTGAATCTTTAAGGTCAAGACTCAAAACAGTCCGAAAAATGCTTGGAAAATTCAAAAGACTTGATCTGCTTCATTACAAACATTTTAAATTGGTAGTTTAAGTTTAATTTTAGAAATGTAAATTTTTCCTATTTGTCTAAAATTTGAATTACAATTTTTTGCAATGAAATATGCTAAAAAAGCCTATGTTACAAGTTCAAAGCCGTAAACTAGTTTCCATATTACAAAGTTACAAACATGCCGAAGACTTTGGATCCATTCTAGGAGTATGCAGAGCTTGTTGATCCACATAATCAGCAAAAGGTTAAATGCAATTTGTGTGGGAAGGTGATGACGGGGGGGGATAAGTAGGCTCAAATACCAACTCGCACAACTTACGAGGCATGAGGTGGATATCTGTACAAACTCCACTCCTGAAATTATTTATAGGGGCAAATTTGCAATTGAAGGTATTGGCAAGAAGAAAGATGAAATGGAAGCTTTGAGGCAGGTACTTGGAATGCGAGCAGCATTAGAATCAGGGACAACCGGACAAACTTCGAGGGAGGGGGGAGTGAGACCTTATCATTATCTTCAGCCATGCCTTCAACTACATCTACTTTCTTTATTCCGAGATCTGGGCCTAGTGGACAACCAGGTATAAGGTCAATGTACCAGATAAAAGAGAAGAATGAAGCAGACAAACTTGTGGTTCGATGCCTTTTATGGAGTGATATTCAATTCCACTTTGCAAAGAACCCATTCTATGTGCCTATGTTTGAGGTTGTTGCTATTGTTGGGCCAAGGTATAAGCCCCTCACTTATGAGGAGTTGAAAGGGCCCATCCTTGATGATGAAAAGGCTGATTGCACTTCTAAGTTGGAGGAGCTTCAAAGTTCATGGGAGGCCACATGATGCACTGTGATGTCAGATGGTTGGACAGATACAAAGGGTAGGACCCTTCTCAACTTCTCAGTTCATTGTCCTAGGGCATAATGTTTATAAAATCCATGGATGCATCTGCACAGGTCAAAGATGCAGCATTACTATGTTCGTTGTTGCATGGGTTCATCCAAGAGATAGGTCCACAGCATGTTGTCCATGTAGTAACAAACAATGCTGCAAATTATGTAGCAGTTGGCAGGATGCTTATGGACAGGTATCCTACATTGTTTTGGACACCTTGTGCAGCACATTGTATTGACTTGATCTTAGAGGATATGGGAAGATCGAGTTATCGAGGATGTCATTGATTTAGCAAAAAGTGTTACCAAATCTATATACAATCATGCTTTTGTACTTAGCTTGATGAGGCATTTCACTCATGACATGGAGTTGGTTCGTCCTACCATCACTCACTTCGCCACTTGTTTCGTCTCTTTTCAGTCTCTCCTTTCAATTGAGTGGAGTGCTTTATCAATTAGCACTAAACCAAAGGGACATGCCATATTCAGGTTAGTGTCATACCAAGAGAGTTTATGGGATGGGATGAAAGATGTGTACTATTTGTGAATCTTTGGTAAGGCTTCTATGCTTGGTTGATGAAGACAACCATGCAATGGGCTACTTGTATGAGGACAAGGATAGGGCCAAAGAGGCCATTCATGCCTACTATGAGGACAAGGGGTATGGGGGAAAGCGAAACAACAATTGATATGGGAGGTGATTGATCAGCGATGGAACAATACACTTCATCACCCCATTCATGCTGCAGGGCTATTCCTCAACCCTGCATTCTCTTACTCCTGTGGCTTCGGGTTTGATGCAGAGGTAATGGATGGGTTCTTGGAGTGTGTCCAAAGGATGGTGCCAAGTGCAGCTCATCATTCAGAGATTTCCAAAGAGTTGGAAGTCTATAGGAGGGCCATGGGAATATTTGGATTTGATATGGCTATCAATGACAAGAAAAACATAATGCCAAGTAAGCTTCACCTTGTTTCAAAATTTAATTTCATTACTTTCTTTGTTTTAAATTTCAAATTTTCAAAGTCTTTTCTTATGTTTCTTCAATTCATTATAGATGCTTGGTGGGAAACCTATCGCAAAAGAGTACCCCATCTCCAAAAGCTTGTTGTTCGGATCCTTAGCCAAACATGTAGCTCTTCTAGCTGTGAAAGCAACTGGAGTGTATTTGAAAAAATACACACCAAGAAGCACAACAGGTTAGAGAATTTGAAATTAAATTCTAAATTCATTATAACTTGTAATTTATGTCCCATGGGTAATTTATGTATTCTAAATTCTAATTTGATAAATTTATGGTCCTCATACAGGTTGGATACCCAACGCCTGAATGATCTAGTGTACATCTCCTACAATATCAGGTTGTGAGTGAAGCAGCTTGAGAAAAATCCTGAGGTGGAGGCCATTTTATTGGATGCCATTAACACAACCGTTGCGTTGAGAGAGGAGATTGAGGAACCTATTATAGAGGCATCCCCTGATTGGTTATAAGATGATACACAGGACATGGAGAGTGAGACATGGGACGATGAGTAGTTAGATTCATTTGAGATTGTGCCACCACCAAAGCCACCAGTTTCAATTTCACAGCCACAGTCTCAATCAAAGGGAGCCAAATATTTGGGCAGTTGTAGCAGTAACATTGGTAGAGGACTTGATGAGGGTTTAGTACTTCATCATTCTTCTAGTTCTTCTAGAGTACATCAGTTTCCAGGCACTTCTAGAGGACAACATAGTCCACGACGACCCCCACGAACGCCTAGGCTTTCTAGCTCCAAAGGAAAATCCATTACTAGAGCGATTACCTTTGCCCGTAAAAGGGGTAGAGGGAATCCATAGTTTACTTTATTTAGTTGATTTCATTGCATATGAGATACATTGATTGTATTTTTTTGGTATACATGAGTCAAGGACTCAATGTCCAGTACACGATTCATTTTTTATGTTCGATGTCTCACTAGACGTCTTATACATCTTATATATCTGTTTTCTTTCGATATTCAATGTCATATGGCAATGTGTTTATTTGATGTTCTTGTTGCTTTGGATGTTTAGAAAATAGAAAATAATGAATATTTTTGTTTTTTGTTTTTTTTCCAATATATTGTCGATGTTTGCCAACATTTTCAGAGATAAATCCGATAATTTCTTTTTGGACCCTCGGCAATATATTCGCCGACACTATATTTGTAACACTGGTTAAGACTCATGAATGGTTGAAGATGTAGTTTTTCTCTAGATGCCATTGGGATGAATAGTATCATTGGGATCTCTTTAGAAATGTATTTAAATTTCTATCTGGAAATATAAATATGCTTTTTTCTGAGGAAAAAGCATTTAGTGAATCTACCGCACTCAAGTCATAATTGAACAAAGGCCTACAATTAACTGTGAATATCCTCAAAAATCTATGATAAATCTTTTGAATTTCTAAAAGGAAAATAAAAAATGGATTTTTATCATTGAGATATACACTACCAAATTTTTTCCATACTAAATTTGTACTATCCAAATTATTTTCATATTGTACTGAAATAAAATTCAAATTTGAACTTGGTAACTAAGTGTTTGAATACTTTTAAAATGAGGGTTAAATCAAATTTAGTTCCATAAACTGCATTTGACTGCAATTCAAGTAAACAACATTTTGCACTGCCAAATGAAATAACCCCAATTCAACACTCAATTCCCACCCAAACTAAACCTGTTTTGACTCCCACCCAAGCCTGTTATGTCAATCTGCTCTATTGCCACAAATTATTTTCATATTCTACTGAAATAGAATTCAAATTTGAAGTTGGTAACTAAGTGTTTGAATACTTTAAAGATGAGGGTTAAATCAAATTTAGTTCCATTAACTGCATTTGACTGCAATTCAAGTAAACAACATTTTGCACTGCCAAATGAAATAACCCCAATTCGCCACTTCTCAATACCCACCCAAATTAAACCTGTTTTGACTCCCACCCAAGCCTGTTCTGTCAATCTACTCTATTGCCACAAACCAGGGTGATAAAAACAAGGAGAATTCCAACTGCTGTTTACACACAGCCATAGAGAAATTTCATCAAACAGTTTATGAACCACTGATATCAATCAATAATAATAAGCCAGCCATACTATACTTCACCCAAGCATAAATAAACCTTTTCTAGCACTAATATACTGTTCATTCAAACAATTTGCAGTGCAAGAATAAGATATATCAGCAAAGTGTAAACACAGTTAATGCACAGGAATTTTGGTCAAAAAATAGACCCTAGAAAAACCCCACACCTTGGGGAAAACTAGTCAACAGAGTTTATTTTATTGAGCTTCTTATGGAAATTTCAGAGATTACAACTAGTTGTAACATCAATTATTTAAGATTATCTTACACCTTTAAAACCATGCCCCAGCACCTAAGAATCTGAGCCAACTTGACTATGCAGATTGTCAGTTCCAGTACAGCTGTACGGACTGCTAGAGTTTCCTTAACTAGCATGCCAAACTGCGAAATAAAGTGTAGACAAGACGGAATTACCTCTGCTATTAATGACCTTGAATCCTGTGCATATAACTCGGCCTAGAAATTTGTGCCATCAACTCTACAGTACGGCTTGTCACCATCAGCAATACAGCCTCTGTTTCAGAAGTACAGCCTATCATAAAACTCAGCAGTACAGTTTATTTTTGCTGCTACAATCTTGTCATGGGAGTTGTGCCATCCCAAATATCTTGGGAAGTGCGCCCTTTCTCAAACTATAAATCTGGAAATGCGTGCCAGTTCTCTGCCTTCTTCCTCTCCTTGAAGTGTGTGCTAATTGGCTACCTCTTCCATACTCTTCTCCATCTCTTCTCAGCTCAATCTCTCTCTCTTTCTTGGAACTTGTGCCTTTCAGCTTCTCTTGAGATATGTGCAAATGAAGTCTCATAACTCTTTTATTTCCCTCATTAGGGTAACTTACATGACTTTTCAAATTCCATGGTTGAGATTAAATCTTGATCTCAAGATCCATGGCTGGGATCTAATCTCAAGTTCACTTAAGTTTCCTAAGCAAACTATACACTAAATATTTTCTTTCCAAAAAGTCACTTTTCCCTAAATATTATAAAAGTACACTTTATGACTTAAAGTCACTTTATAAGCATAATAAAGTGCAACTCAATTTTAAACCATAAAGTCACATCAAAAAGGTACTTTAATAAATGCACAATAATAAAGTCACTTAATGACATTAAATGAGACTTCACATCACCTCAGACTCCTGCGCCTAGACATTTGATGCACTAGTACATCCGAGCTACAAAATGGTAACACTCCTTAGCGAGGGAGGTACTGTTGGTATCAGCTCCACCTAGATCACTCTCCAATCTACTCCCTCCAACTGCTGAAGTTGCACCCTTGAATTTGAATGTCATTCAGATGCTTGTACTGGATTAACAGCTAAAAGTGTGTGCCAAACCACTCTAAACTGAGAGTTCTGCTCATCCTCTAGAGTCATCTCATACTAACTCGGTCTCCTCACTGAGCTGCAAGAATCCTCTCCACAAGCTGCAATCAATGCTGCCACTGAGTCTAACCTCCCACCAGACTCATCATCTACAAGTTGTCCTCTCAACCTGTTTGCATTTCCCTCCCGAGTGCCAATAACTCGTGTTGCATTTACGCCCTCACTCACTGCATAAATAATAACCCATCCTTGCACATGAAGCACTGCATATCCGTCATCTTCCAGAACCGATACTGAGAGCAAGTTCCTTCTCAGCTCTGAGACAAACAACACACTACTAATCTCCAAATAACCACCAAACTCGAGTTGGAATAGGACTCTTCCAACTCCCTCTGCCGCATACCCATCCTCAGTAAGCATAAATATGTCCAACTCTGTCAACTCCAGGAACATAGCTCGTGTCCCTGTCATATGGTGTGTTGCTCTGCTATCAATGTACCATGCTCCACTATCCTCACACTCGGCCACATTGTTGCTTGAAATAACTGAGACTAGTGAGAACTCCTTCTCGAATTTCCTCGCAAACTCTTCCACTTCAGCGAAAGTGGCAACCTCATACTCTTCTTTCTTCTTGTTCTTCTTCTTGTGAGGACACTTCCCAGCATAGTGTCCATATCCCTGGCAAGCAATGCATCTCACTTTGCTCATATCTTTCTCAGACTTGATTCCACTGCTCGAGCCACCCTTCTTCTTCCTGCCCTCGGCAGCAAGAGCCACATTCTCTTCATCAGCTTTTTTTTGCTAACCTGTGGAAGTGGAGCTAGATCTCAGCTCCTCCTTAGTGAAGTCATCCCAAAGTCTAGCCCATGAAGGCATATTCTCTCTGGATACAATTGCACGCACAAAGCCATCCCAAGGTTGTGAGAAGCCATTCAAGGCTGCTCTCACCAACTCTGCATCATCCACCTTCTCGCCAAGAACACACAGCTCATCACGAGCCTATGAAATGCGGGTCAAGTAAGAAGAAACATTCTTGGTCCTGGTCATTTTGGTGTCTCTCAGTTTTTGCCTCAAAACCATCTTCTGATTCTCATTTGAGCTCTAGTATAAGCTAGTCAAAGCATCCCACATCTTAAATGCACGATATTTACCTAAGATATGTGGAATAGCATGGTCCTTTACCACATCAAGGATGATCCGTCTGGCCTTGATGTCCTTTTTGTTAAAGGCTGCTCTTGCTTGTGCATCGATGGAAGCAGGAACTTGAATTGGATTCACTTGGGTGTTATGCACCACTTCATCCCAAAGTTCATTTTCCTTCAAAGTAAGCACTATACTAACCTTCCATGGAACAAAATTCGCTGCTCCATCTAGTCTATCTTCCAACCTCAAACCGGTGGCCATTTTTATGAAATACACAAACGGCTCACAAAACAAAGCGATCTCTGCTCACCTATGAAAAACTCACTTCTCAGCTGTGACACCCAACAAATCTCTTGCATATGCAGTTGCACTGAACCAGCACTTCTCATGCAAATCACTTGCATTCTCTGCTGCTCCAACAGTCCACTGAAACTCAGAGCCCTAGCTCTGATACCACGAAGAAAAAAATTGATATTCCAACTCTTGTTTACACACAACCATAGAGAATTTCCGTAAAACAGTTTATGAACCACTGATATAAGTCAATAATAATAACCCAGCCACATTATACTTCACCCAAGCATAAATAAACCTTTTCTAGAACTGATATACTGTTCATAAATACAATTTGCAGCAGAAGAATAAGATATATCAGCAGACTGTAAACACAGTTAATGCACAGGAATTTTGGTCAAAAATAGACCCTAGAAAAACCCCACACCTTGGGAAAAACCAGTCAAGAGAGAGTTTATTTTATTAAGCTTCTTATGGAAATTTCAGAGATTACAACTAGTTGTAACAGCAATAATAGAACACTGTCTTAAGCCTTTAAACCATGCCCCAACACCTAGAAATCTGAGCCACATTGACTTTATGGACTGTCAGTTCCAGTACAGCTGTACGGACTGCTACAGTCACCTTAACCAGCATGCCAAACTGAGGAATAAAGTGCAGACAGGATGGAATTACCTCTATTATTAATGACCTCGATTTCTGTGCATATAACTCAACCTAGAAATCTGTGCCTTTAACTCTGTAGCACGGCCTGTCACCATCAGCAGTACGGCCTCTCTTCCAGCAGTACGACCTGTCATAAAACTCACCAGTACAGTGCCTGTTTTCTGCTACAATCTTGTCTTGGGAGTCGTGCCATCCAAAATCTCTTAGGAAGTGTGCCCTTTCTCAAACTATAAATCTGGAAATGCGTGCCATATCTCTGCCTTCTTCCTCTCCTGGAAGTGCGTGCTAATTGGCTGCATCTCCAATACTCTTCTTCTCTATCTCTTCTCAGCTTAATCTCTCTCTCTTTCTTGGAACTCGTGCCTCTCCTCAGCTTCTCTTGAGATATGTGCAAATGAAGTCTCATAACTCTTTTATTTCCCTCATTAGGGTAACTTACATGGGTTGAGATTAAATCTTGATCTCAAGATCCATGGCTAGGATCTAATCTCAAGTTCACTTAAGTTTCCTAAGTGAACTATACACTAAATATTTTCTTTTCGAAAAGTCATTTTTCCCTAAATATTATAAAAGTACACTTTATGACTTAAAGTCACTTTATAAACATAATAAACTGCAACTCACTTTTAAATCATAAAGTCACATCAAAAAGGTACTTTAATAAATGCATGTGAATAAAGTCACTTAATGACATTAAATGAGACTTCACATCACCTCGGATTCCTGCACCTAGGCACCTGATGCAGGAGTACCTCCAAGCTACAAAATGCTAACATAGGGATAACATTTATTAATCCCACCACCAATCCACCGAACAAACCAAAGCCTACATGTAGATGACTAAATATTTACCAAATGTTGGAAAACCACCAACCTACTGCTGCTCTCAAGCCCTGGTCGAACCAAGACCTACAAATCAATAACTAAATATTTCCCTAATACTAGAAAATCTAGATTAATTATTTTGAATTTATAAAATATTAAAAAATTAGCATTTTTTATCACAGATGTGAACTGTCAAAAATTTTCAACGCTGATTTTTTAAACAGAATTTTTTCAGTATCAAACTGAATCCAGATTCAAACTTGAACTTGGTATTATCTGTTTGAACACCTACAAAATGAGGCATAAATCAAGGATGAAGCTATATACATAACTAACTCCCTTGCAAGAAAATATGATAGGCCAACAACAACCATAGTAAATGAACAGCTAAATATTAGCTAAGGTAAGGTCCCTTGTTGACCAAAGCAGACCTAAAAAAGCTCTATTTATTTTAGGAGATACATTACAAATGCTCTAATTAGTCCCAGTGCAATGAAAACCTCCCCCATTAAGAATATTTAATGTTTCAATTGAAAATAATGCAGCAAAATTCATCAATACCATTAGTCAGTAGAGCACTTCAAAGTAAGATTAGGCCATTGATGTTTGTCATCAAGATCAATGACAGAACTCAAAATAGAGTTGCTACTTGCCAAACCAATGCATCCAAGCACAGATTTATCTTAATCCCAGATCAAAAGAAAATGACTGAGCAAAGTTTTACCCTCACAACAGAGGAAGGATGATTTCAGCCATCAGAATCACCCGTGAGTTCAGGCAACTGTAAAACAAAATCATTCTCTCTCAACTTTATACCAAACCATGGAAAATGATCATGCTAAAAAGTTGGGATGTGATCCCAAACATACTAGTTACATTGCTTCAAAGCTTACAAGGATTATCTCTATCTCCTAAATGTTGATACATTTTCACATAAAAATAGCAAAGAAGTAAATCTTGAGTCTAGATGACATCACTGTGACTACTTACAAACCACCTGAGAATAATCTATCCATAATTTACCAAGGTCATATTAAGTCATAAAGTACTTTAAAGTCCCCTAGCACCCTATTAACCTAAACTTGACGACAAGTAATAAGATTCCATAGGAGATTCAAAAGAAAATATCAATAATACTAGCATAGACATCAAACTCGCTATCAAAGTTGGGGATCAAGAGGTGATTCTCAAATGCATGTCATCAAATTACAGCTTAAAATATGGCCAAAAGGAACAAAAACTTCCTCCCTAAAATTATAACTAGGGAAAAGTTGATACTATCTTAGTCAAGGGAGTAAATATATCATTGAAAACTTGATAATTGTGTTAAAGGGAACTTCCCTTGTGCCTTAGATTGCACTATCCTGATTGTTTGCTTCTGAAACAAAAGGTTCAGTCTTGACATTCTAGTAAAACATGCTGCTACATAGCACCAACACTCAAGACACCAACTGATAGTGTGATTTCCAATGCCCATGATATCCAAGAAGGTGGAACCTAAAAGAGTGCAACGTCTTACCAAAATGCCAACAATACTACACTCTCCATCATCAATAATAGCGACTGTCTCCCATTAACCCTAAGAAGTTCTTTTAAAATTTCTATGCATTCCTGTTTGATGGCCTTGCATTCCCTCACTATAAACATTTAACTGTGATAATGAGAATAAAAACAAGCAATTCTATGGGATAATATGTTCATGACCTTAGTTCCTATTCTAATACCAGATTCACACCCGATGTTGAATGTAATTTTGAAAACAGGACAGAAATAGAATAAAATAAAGTTACTCACATGCAACCTGCAGATTCCTCCAATGTAGCTAGTTGTTAAAAAATAGAGTACAAACCAACATGACACACGACAGTTGACAACAAGAAGAATAGAATCCACATCAGCAGTGGCCCTTGTTAATATTAAGCGATGATTCAAGAATGAAGACAGTAGTAAAATGAACCAGTTGCTGAAGGTGCTATGATAGATTCATTCAGACAAGCAACTCCCTCTAGGCTCTATTACCCTCTCCTCATTTTCTTTTCTACACATATCTTTATACCCAGGGGACAGGGATAATAATTATCAATTAAGCCAACGGTTGGTTGAGGCAAGTGACATTGGGCCATGTGACTTGGTGCATAATCCCCATAACATCAGCCCCCATCTGTAGGTACAGCACAATCTTTGTAATTGACTACCACAGCTAGCACTTCATCTTTTACGTTGCGATTACGCCACATTAACCTTACTGAGTCACCTGTCACACTACATCTGTAACTTAATCTCTAGCCAAGAAGAAAAGTCCAAGGCCATGGCCATGATTAAAAATAAATCGCCTTGGACATATAAAAATAAGAGACTTGTCTTCTGTCTTGCCATTAGTGTAAACAGTAGCTCCGATTTCTAGAGTAATGCCCTTAAGACATAGTTCGTAATTTTTATAATAACTGCTCTCTAATTTCCAGTACAATTCCACTGTGGGGTATTCAATGTTCTGATTTTAATATAGACAAGTTTATTACTAATATCATAAGAGTTTTAATGATGTAAATTTTTCTTTTATCAATACGAACAATGTTTTACCTGATCCATTTAACACATTTATTTTGCCATGTATGCCTCTCTCAGGCTAACGTGCCCCCCCAAGAGGGGCATTGATTAGTGGATGCCATCATCACTGTTAAGTTGGGACGAATGGTCACAGAATACTATAATAAATGTATGGAAGTGCCCACCTCTTGATAGGTGGGGGTTAGTGCTCATCACCTAGTTAAAGGAAGCTTATACAAGTTTCCATTTGTATAATATTTTCTGTTTTAGTTGAAGGAAGCTTATTCAAGTTTCTATTTGTATTATAATTTCTGTTATGTCCTTCTGATGTACATGTCTGGACTCAGAACCAAGACTATCAGTGGTAAGCCTCGTCTTCAACCCTTTTCCTTGTACCAGTTTTCTGCCTAGAAAAATATTTATCTAAGAAAAACAAAATATTCAAAGCTAGTTAGTCAATGCAGTCAAAGGAGATCGGGTAGGTATTCAACAGATTTTACCACGGCATGTTTCACCAGTACATATTAGAAAGCTTTGGGGAAATTACAAATGCAAACTTTTGTTTTGTTCCCATACTCTACTCCTGCCATCAGAGATTAGACAAGAGAGATGCTTGACTAGCATAAAAACGTTGATCAATGTGAAAATCAAATTTCAAGCATCTCTAGCAGATTTCTAGTTTTTCATCATAATAAAAACCAACAACAAGATGCTAGAAAATAGCAATCCCTTATTAAAATCTGAAACATGATATATTCATATATTGCAGTTATTCAGAAACAAGTACTCAAAGGACTTGAAGGCTTATCAGGATCTCTAGACAATGCTCATAGATTGTCCTTAAAGTGCAGACCCGAGCCACTTGACTTAGAGACACCAATGTCTGACCTGCTTTGCCTTGGCCTCCGCCTCCATACGAACTGCATCAGCATGCTTGTACAAATGTTCTCTCGTCTGCTTCGTTCTGCATGCGCCAGGGTGCCATCTCTTCCAAAATCAGGGCCTCCTTTTGTAGCATGTCTGTGCCTTGACATATACAATATGTCTCAGCCTATCAAAAAAAACTTTAACAACATTCTATGTTCATGGCTAGGACAGTATGCAAAGTGAACTACCTGGTTTTGAGGTCCTCAGTCATTCCTTTAAGCTCGCCTGCTTTTTCTTTAAGCTCTTTAAGCGACTTTTGTAGCTCTGGATTGCTGCAAACAAGTACAAAGCTAAAAATGACCAAGAGATTGAAATTTTGTCCGAAACGATAGAAAGTGCCATTCAGAAGCTCCAATTTTTCACCAAAAAACTAATTCTAAATAGTTTGTAATCATCCTCAAAGCATAGTTAATACATACATATGATAAGGTAAGGTAATTCTATTAATGTCCAACAAATAATCACATAATTAGGTAAATGGGACAAAAAGAGTACAATCAATGTAATATGTAGTCGGAGTGCAGAAGCAGCTCCTCTAGCTACGTGAACACAAACAAGAAAAGATTCAAGATCTCAAAACAAAGCTGCAAAAAGCTAAAATACTAGCTCAAAGAAAGAAAGATTCAGAGTGAAAAATGAATACATAAGCAAAATCTCATCAAGAACATGTCAAGTTGTGCTGACACTGAAAGAGAGGGGAGAGAAGAAGTCGTCTCCTCATCCAAGTGCTTAATCACATTGAAGGGGCCAATGCACAGTAGAGATAACTCGATAGGATGTACTATAATGAGCATAAACCACACAGTGCACACTTTACAAAAAGCAGGAAAGGTGTAAGGTGAACACAAGAGAGTGCATTCTTCTGGAATCTGAGCATTAAACCATCAATGCAGCAAAGGTCTTATGTACACAATTGTACGTAAAGGTATAAGTTCCGAAAAAAGGAACTGAAATTAAACGTGACTAAATTTCACTAATTGGAAGAAGTGCTTTAAAGCTGTTAATATATAAAGCAGAAACAAAACAAAGAAAATTTTATGGTGACAACTTCCAAATGGTATAGTTGACTGTTTCCTCGTTTTGCAAATGATCAAGATAAATATTTTCTCATCTCAAAATCCTATTTTTTTCATGGTTGCCAATATAGTACACTCGGTTATGTTACCTGAATAGCTTATGTTTCTCATTTTATGAACTTGACATGACGGCCAAACACAATATATATATGTTAAGATCCCAATGTTTTCCTTAAAAGAGGATTCCAGTTTATGCCTGCGCTAAGTTGCCCTAACAAAATAAAGTGGAAAGGCAAGTTTATCCTTATATTAATATTGCATTGTCGATAAAGTGCACAGACAAGTTTATAGTGATAATAATATTGCATGGTGTCCAAAAGACTACTTAAAGAGCATTTAATATTATAAAGCTTGTCCTTTGCAAGAGAAAACTCTCAAGCATACGAACCTTTGCACTTCCCCCTTGACGCGCTTTGAGAACTCGTTAAAAACGCTCATATGCCGAGCATGTAAACGACTTTGCACAGTAAATGCGGACCCTCGATGGATTGGACCCTGCAAATAAACGAAAAGCAACCATAGCATCAATTTCGCCAAGTAACTTCGGCTATAAAAATTTATCATTAAACTATTTCTCTATAAAAATAACAACGCGAAAGATGCATATCGCAACAAAACCTAAGGAGATCATTTACGATTTCTCCCCTTTTTTTGCATTATCTTTCTCGTTGAGACGAATAAAAAACTAAGTAAACATTAAATTTGAAATATTGCAATATGGAGATTCCTGAGATCACAACGAGAGATACAAATAGCTGAAAGCACAATAAATAGATAGCAGAAATTAAAGGCGATGATAAAACCTGTTGCCGTAAACGATAAATAGCGAAAATCTGCTTAGACGACTGCATGATATCGCGACCTGACATTCTGCTTCCCATATTCCAGCGCCTTCAAAACGAAATCGAGCAGCAATAGTTTAAGCAAATACGCGCAATTCAAGCCTCCGAGAGGCAAAACAGCTGATTCGAAGACAAAACGCCCGATGAAAAATCCAGTGGTCTGGAGCGGTCAGATGGCCTTTAGCTCCGAAGTAAATGGAAAACCAAATAAGTCGAGCTATCTCGTTTATTTAAAAGCAGAAGGGATCTATTTAGGCGCAGGCAAGGGTTATAAGGTAGGGTTTGAAGACGGCCCTGCCTTATTTTCGTGCACAAGAGGAATTTCTATAATCCTGTTACGCCTTTTTATGGAAATTCTAAACTTCGAGAGGAGATATGCTTAAATTGAATTTGCGTGTAAAATGGGATTAGCATGCTTGAATGAATAGTTCTTTGAGATAAAGATGGTGTTATGATGCTTGCTCTTTCACCATCTATTTTATCATTGGTTTTTGGTTCTTGTTTTCTCGATAAATTTTTAAGCTATCTTTATTATTTTTGTGTATTTTGTATACGATGAGTAATATGTTTTGATGTCGGTGGATACAATTTAAGTGTGATATTAGATTTTCATCATTTTTGCCATGCTTTGTATTGTATTGACAATTGGTTGGAAGATATTGACTGTGTTGAGATGTATGGAGTGCTAACTTTTTTTTAGTAGATGTAGGTTGTCACTTTTGGGTGGCTCTTTTTGTTTTGAGCAGTTTGTGCAACTTACTATGTATGTAATTATGACACAACTTTTATATAATATAAAGTTGGTTATTTTTATGAAAAAAAAGCGGTAAAATAGTATTTCTGTGTGGTAGTTGTTTTCTATTTTGATACTAGTTTTTTGTTTTGTTTTTTAAACTCGTATTTCATTTCAATAAGGGTTTGAATTACATTCATGTGCATTAAAAGTCGTGTTTGTAACTAAGTTATATAGTTCTTAGATTGTTTTAACGAGTTTGAATTACATTCAGGTGTATTAAAAGTTGTGTTTGTAACTAAGTTGTATAGTTGTTAGATTGTTTTAACTTTTCGGTATCAACAAAAATCTTTACTCCTTTACTAGTAGCTTATGCATGGAGATAAGTCTTAGTTGATGCATGGAGAACATGGTTCTCGACAAACAACCGATTTAACTAGAAGAAGGCGAGGGATAACATGTCGCTAACTTATGACCTATCGGTGTTCATCGGCCACAAGTTAAGTGGTTGTGCCATTTAATATTATTTTTTAGTTTATAATTGTTTATTTTGAATTTGGAATGACTGATATAAAATCAATTTGAATAGTACACTTGTCTCATCCTCGTGAAATCTAGGAAAAGCATAGGTGCTAGTCCACCCCAAATTCTAAGATATAAACAACTATTGGTGTAATTAGTTCATGGTGCAATCAATTGAGGCAATTAAATTTTTGTGATGCTTCAGATTGACAATTGGTTGGGAAACATTGACTTTGTTGAGATGTATGGAGTGCTAACTCTTTTTTAGTAGATGTAGGTTGTCGCTTTTGGGTGACTCTTTCCATTTTGAGAAGTTTGTGCAACTTACTATGTATGTAATTATGACACAAATTTTATATAATATAAATTTGCCTTTTTTGTATGAAAAAAAAAGCAGTGAAATAGTATTTTTGCGTGGCAGTTGTTTTCTATTTTGATACTAGTTTTTTGTTTTGTTTTTTAAACTCGTATTTCATTTCAATAAGGGTTTGAATTACATTCAGGTGCATTAAAAGTCGGGTTTGTAACTAAGATATATAGTTCTTAGATCGTTTTAACGAGTTTGAATTACATTTAGGTGTATTAAAAGTCATGTTTGTAACTAAGTTGTATAGTTGTTAGATTGTTTTGACTTTTGGTATCAGCAAAAATCTTTACTCCTTTACTAGTAGCCTATGCATGGAGATAAGTCTTAGTTGATGCATGGATAACATGTTTCCTGGCAGACAGCCTATTTAACCAGAAGAAGACGAGGGATAACATGTCGCTAACTTATGACCTATCGATGTTCACCAGCCACAAGTTAAGTGGTTGTGCCAGTTAATATTATTTTTTAGTTTATAATTGTTTATTTTGAATTTGGAATGACTAATATAAAATCAATCTGAACAGTACACGTGTCTCGTCCTCGTGAAATCTAAGAAAAGCATAGGTGCTAGTCCACCCCAAATTCTAAGATATAAGCAACTATCGGTGTAATTAGTTCATGGTGCAATCAATTGAGGCAATTAAGTATAGCAACTTTTTGTATCTCAAAGCATTAGTTATCAATTGAAGATGTAGCTTGATACTTCTAATACTTGGATCCTTGTAGATATGGTTGTCTTAGTTATTAAGTAGTTTCTTATTATAGTCAATTTAAGTAGGCATAATGGTTAAGAACACTTGTTTCTTCCTTGGAGATCATAGATTCAAATCCAAACGACAATAAGGTATGTACATATTTGTAGACTAAGTAGTCAAATTGTTGTGTAAAAGGGGTCCTTGTCCCATAAACAAGGGGATCTCGTATATAAATTTGGTGCATGGCTTTACCATGACTTTAAAATATATTATATTTATTATTATTATCTTACATGGTTTTGATTATTCCTTTTGTGTTGGCTTCCTCGTCACCATGTCATTTATTCTCTAATTTGTATTGTTATTGTTTGTCGACTTCAACTACTCTCCCATTTTATTGATCTTTCAAAGGGGACCTGCATTTGATTCACAACTATCCGTCCTCACATTGTTTGGCAATCATTGTGGCGAGGGTAGATCAATCCAAGCCAATACGATCAAGGGAAACCAAAAAAACAAAAGGTAGCATTCTCTACAAGTTGACAGCAAGGGTGAAGAAAAGGGTATCTTGTCATTGTTAAGGTTCCTTTTTATTGGTACAAGCCCCTAGATCTAGGCATCAATTAGGAGTAGAAGCTCCTAGTTGTGGGAAAATATCCTTTAATTATTAATTAAGACAAGCCTATGAGTTGCTTGCTTAGTCATTAGATTAACTAAGGCAAGCAACCATAAGATATAAATAAAGAATGATTGTAATGTAATTTTATGTAGAAGATGCTTGATATTAGGCTTGGGTAGGAGAAGAGAGGTTGATATATTTTGATTGCGCAAAGGGATTATGTTGATGTAAGGAAGAGAATATTATTGGATATTGAGATAAGTATTCTAACTATTATTGAAAGTGGGTATTCTTGCCTTAAGAGAAGAGGTTTTCCCACTGCAATTTATATGTCATTGATTGCGATGTTCTTCTATGTCAATTTACATAGGATGTGTTGCTCGGTTTAGTTTTTTTTAAATAACAAATTAAATTAATTTTTAAAAAAAGTTGTAGCATAGTTGAACAACGCTTTAGTACAATGAAGCATGAAAGCTTGGGAAGGTATTCTAAAAAATCTTGCAACTTAATGAAGCTAATATACGCCACCTCTTATTGTAATATATCTAGGCCTGTTGATTGGATGGGGTAGCTTTACGCTGATGGGATCGGATCAGCTTGGTCCTCTGTCTGGCGCAGGCCCTCTTGGCTGGTGCAGATCGCTTGCTGGTTGAGCTTAAACTTCATTGCATGCTTTTTCAGTGCATGCAAAACTGAGTTTGGCTATGGCTTTCACGATCTAGAAGGAGGAGCCCTATCCCAATCGGTTTGCATGCTCTTGGATCTTGGAGAAAGGTTCTATCTGAATCGGATCTGGCACTTTGGACTGGATCTGTTTCCTGGATCAGTCCCTTCTTAAAGGTGGTGTGCAGGGTGATTCTTGGTCTGTGGTGATGGGAGGAGAACCTCCCCCAGGTTCTCACTCTGATGCATTTGAGAAGCTTATCTCATCCTATAGCAAGAGGTCTACTAAAGGAGCACCTCCAAAATTTGTCAAACGAATTGAAGATGTGCCGGAAGTTGCTCTGCCCCCGGAGGATACTATCCAGGTTTCCCTCTCGTTGGGAAACCGGGCTTTGATTGGGCAGTTTACAGGGCTCTGGCCCTCGCCAAAAAACACTGACAGCTGAGTTCACAGGAATTGGCGACCCCTAATTGCAAAAAATGTAGCTTCCTACTCAGTTGCTCGAGGATATTTCTTGTTCGATTTTGAGTCCAAGGAAGACAAAGATCTTATATTCAGAAATGGACCCTACTTCATGGGGCTGCAAGGCCTCTACCTAAATGGATGGACCCTAGATTTTGATCCCGAAGCTAACACTCCCAAAGCTATTCATGTTTGGGTTAGACTTCCAAATCTACCTATGCACTGCTAGAACCCAAAATCTCTTCAAGCTATCGGGAATGCCTTGGGGAAATACATTGACATGGCCAGCCCTAAAGACCAATATGCTTGCGCCCGCATCTGTGTGGAGGTCGATCTAGAAGCTGGGTTACCGAAGCCCTAAAACTAACTGTGAAGAACTGGTTTCACTACCAAAAACTTGACTATGAGCAGATACCTTTCAAATGTAGAGGATGTCATGAATATGGGCATTTCATTTGAAATTGCCCCAAAAAATCAAAGATCCAACAAGACAAGGAAGAAGGATGGCAACCAGTGAAAAAGAACAAGACCAAATCCAATAGTGGAGTAATGCAGAGGAAAGGTGGGGGGAATAAAGACCCTTTAATAATCCATGTGGAAGGAAGTCAAGAAATGAATAAAACCAAGGAATCAAGAGAAGAAATCAATGCCGCAGAAGAGAAAACTAACAATGAAGAAATCAAGGATCCAGAAGCAGAAATATCGGAACAACCTGAGAATGAATGCATTATCCCGATCCTCTCAGACGTAGGAGAACAGGTGCAGAAAGAAGGAGGAAATTAGGAGAAGTCGGTGGAAGAATCAGACTCGGAAAAATAAGAAGAGGAAGAAGGGGAGATCGAGATGTCTACCCCAAGAAAGAAAAAAGCCAAAGGAAGGAAATCGAAAAAAGAGGTAAGGGATCAAGCTACCTATAAGGACAAATTGCAAAGTTCCTAGTTAATGTTGGAAAAGCTGCTGAAAAACACAAGAAACACCCGTCAACATGGGGCATCCCAGAGAGGGATGCCTTCAACTACCAAAAGTAAATAATGAAGGTACTCTCCTGGAACTGCAGGGGGCTTGGCAGCAAAAGCAAGGAAGAAGGTATGAAACATCTAATATCTTTATCTCAGCCAGACATCTTACTGATCCAGGAGACCAAGATGGA
Organism: Pseudotsuga menziesii; assembly: GCA_001517045.1. Classification (NCBI taxonomy): domain Eukaryota; kingdom Viridiplantae; phylum Streptophyta; class Pinopsida; order Pinales; family Pinaceae; genus Pseudotsuga; species Pseudotsuga menziesii. The sequence continues at coordinate 196,345 of LPNX010497044.1, read as the reverse complement.
GAAAGAGGCATTTCTCCAGGTTAGTGCAAAATTTTGGAATAAAGGAGGAAGTGCGGCAATTAGTTCAAGGGGAGCCTTTGGAGGCATTGGAACTTTGTGGGATGAGCAGAAATTCGAAGTAGCTGACATCATTTACAGCTCTCACTGGATCCTCACCGTACTTCTGCACAAAGAAAACAAAATACTGGTAAGAATATTTAATATTTATGCTCCCAATTCTTACACTGAAAAAAAAAATTGTTGAAATCTCATTCGAGAAGAAAGGAGCAACCTTCATGGTAATGGTATCCTCACTGGAGATCTTAACATTACTCTTAACCAAGATGAAAAAAGAGGGGGATCTCTGGTTAGATACCCCATCAGAGAACTTGTTGATGAGTTAATCTTGGAATGGGATCTCTCATATGTTATCCCGTCCAAAGGAAAGTTTACTTGGAGCAATAAGAGGCTAGGCCCCGGGAATATAGCAGCCAGGTTGGACCGGTTCCTTGTTCAAGACTCCTTCTTATTGATGGGTCTAGATTCTTCATCCAAAATCCTGCCATATGGGGGCTCGGATCATAAACCAATTTTGCTAGAGATGAGGAATGACAAAAATATGGGACCGATTCCTTTTAGATTCAGTCCTCTGTGGGTCGATCATAAAGGCTTCCTAGGGATTGTGACAAATATATGGGCAACCGCGATGTCTGGATCTCCCTTCTTTGTTTGGGAAGAGAAAATTAGAAGATTGAAAAAAGCATTGAAAATTTGGACAAAAACAATAGATTCTCCAAGCAAAAGGAAAGTCCAAGCAATGCAAGCATTGGACACTCATCAAACTGAAATGGAATTGAACTCATAGATAAAGAAGATATTAATAAAGAAATAAATTTGCAAAGAGAGCTTCCCGTGGCCTGCAGGCATGAAGCTGAAATGTGGAGACAAAAGGCAATATGCCACTGGCTAAAGGATGGTGATCAAAACACTAGTTATTTTCACAAACAAGCTTAAGCTAGAAAGAATTTCAAAACTGTCCAAGAGATTCATACACATGACTCTGTCATCCACGATTTTGAAGCCATTAAAGTGGAAGCTTCCAGGTATTTCAGTGAGTTGTATACAAGCCAACCTACCAACGCTAATATTTGTCTTTTGGAGCTAATCCCAAAGTCTGTTAAAAGTAAAGATAACAGAAAGTTGAACCAGCTTATCACGATGGAGGAGATCAAGGAAGTTGTTGAGGATATGGAGGATGACAGGGCACTTGGACCTGATGGGTTTAATGTTAACTTCATTAAAGCATGATGGGAAATCATTAAGAAATATTTATTTAAAATGATAAGCAAATCACAGAGATGTAATAAAATAGGAGGCAGCACGAACTCAGCCTTCCTGGCTCTTATTCCCAAAGAGAAGGATGCCACTTCCTTTGACAGATTTCAGCCAATTCCCTTGTGTAACATAGGATACAAAATTATCACTAAAATTATGGCAAAAAGGCTAAAAAACATCCTTCCTGATCTCATCCCGGTAAACCAAGGAGGATTCATAAAAGGCAGGAAAATTTGGGATAATATCATACTAGTTTAGGAGGCAATTCACTCAATCCTGAAGAACGGGGAAAAGGGAATGGTGGTGAAAATTGATTTAGCAAATGCCTTTGACAGAGTCTGCCACTCTTTTCTTTTTCAAGTCATGTTGAGATTCGGTTTGGACCCAAATTTCGTCAAATGGGTCAAGGCCTGCATTAGCAACCCTTGGATCGCTCCTCTTATCAATGGAAGACCAGGCCCCTTCTTCCATGCTTCGAGAGGTCTAAGGCAAGGTTGTCCTCTCTCCCCATTGCATTATGCTATCCAAGCCTCGGTGCTTATCTTCCAGTTGGAGCAACCCAGGAGGGATCAAGATCTACCGGGCATAAGAATGGCTCGAGGCACGAAAGATATCAACCACGTGCAGTTTGCAGATGATACTATTTTGCTTGGAGGAGCTAGTTAGATTATAGCAGGAAGATTCAAGGATGATCTAGACCGTTATTGCCAAGCTTTAGGAAGCAAAGTTAACATTGTGAAAAGTCAGATATATAGCTGGAATATCAATCCCAGGGAGATGTCCGGAATTTCTCAAGTTCTGGACTTTGAGGGAATGACTAGTTGGGATTCCTTTAAATATCTTGGGGTTCCAACCTTCAAGTCCAAGCCCAAAAGCTCGGCTTGGAATCCTCTTGTTGAAAAAAATAAAAAAAAAATTCTTGGGTGGGGTGCAGTCTAGCTTAGTCTAGCCGGGAAGCTGGTCTTGATAAAAGCTGTATTGAACAACTATCTCCTTTATCAATGCTCTCTCGTATTAGCCCCCTCCAAAACAATTGGAATGATCGAAGGTCAGCTGAGATCATTCTTCTGGCAAGGAGGGAATAAAGAAGGCGGGAAAAAGTTTGCTCTGATCAGCTGGAAGAATATTAAATTACCAAGGATGGAAGGAGGTCTGCAAATTAGAGACTTGAAAATTCAGAATATGGCTATGGGAGCTAAACTGCTCTAGAATATAGTAGACTCCAAGCCTTCCTGGTGTAGTCATGTTATTAAGAACAAGTACTTTTCTGGTCCGAGGCTTCGATGCCTTAACAACGAACAGGAAAACAAGAATGTCTCCCCTATCTACTCTCTTTGTAAGAAGTCGCTGGCTAAATTCAAGGAGGAGTTGAACTGGATCCCGGGTAATGGTAAGCTGATTAACATTTGGGAGGATCCCATACTTGGAAATTATCCTCCTATCCTTCCACGATTCAAGCTCTGGTTGGACACGTAGGTCCTAAAAACGATTTGGGACATCTCAGCTTGGGAGACTGAACCACCAAATCGATGGGACGGCTAGCAAATTCCTGAATGTCCGGCAGATCTCTATGATGAAAAAAAACAGTTGATCCATCATTTATCTGGCTCTGCTCCGATTTCCAGAAGACTAAAGGACCGACGTGGTTGGGGAAACAACTCTGGCAAGTATACTACAATCGATGGTTACAAGATTTTTGCTGATGTGCCAAACGTGCCAAGAGACCCTGCGATTTGGAAAATTTTCTGGGAGTGCAAGACATTACCCAAGTTGGATTTATTTTCCTGGACTCTGATGCATGGCAAAATTCTTACTGGTGACAATCTGATGAAGAGAGGATTCAAGAGCCCTTTTAGATGTCCTATGTGCTCAACTGCCAACGAAAATATATAGCGCATCTTTTTGGACTGTCCCTTTGCCATCGCTGTCTGGAATGAAACAATGAAGCCATGGGAGATCAAGTTCCATCTGCCGAGTAATATTCATCAGCGCTTCCTCAACTGGGACAAAATGTATAAAGGAGATCTGGCAAAAAATAAATAAAATTGACTCTGTTGGATGAAGATCCCAAAAGTCATCTGTTGGTGCATCTGGATTGAGCGTAACCAATGAATATTTAAAGATAAAGCTCATCCACCATGGGAAATTGCAATTAAGGTAAATAGTCTAATGGGTGAGATTGTAAGTGTGCTGAAGATCCCCAAAAACAAAGCTAAATTGACAGATAAAGAAAGCAACTGGTTTCAAAGTTTCAACATCTATGTTGAAAGTTCCTTGGCCACAAAACAAATGGAGACCTGGGAAATTAGGATGGACAAATCCTAGTTTGAGAACTGGCTGAAAGAAAGGAAAATTTTCAAATTGTTTTTCGATGGAGTTTCCAAAGGAAATCCAATCCAGGAAGAGCGGGAGGCAGAGGGGTTGTTATGTGTCCGGAAGGGAAAATTGATTTAGAATTCTATTGGAATATTGGACAGGATTATAACAATATGGCTGAAGCATATGGACTCTGGCAAGGTCTCAAGCAGGTGAAGGGAAAAGGAGTGGGTGAAATTATGGTATTTGGAGATTCTCGGTTAATCATTCAAGCAATGAATGGGGAAAGCTACTTTAGGAATTTAAGATTGGTTAGACTGATTAATAGAATCAAATCCAGGCAAATTAAATTCTTTCATATCCTTCACGAGTTAAATGCTCTGGCGGATAGTGCTGCTAATAAATCCATGACTAGGGGTAGAAATGAACTGTATGTTAATCAGTTAATAAGCATTGATGTACCTCCTTATCATGATTTTGGGTTAAGTGGAGCGTCTCTCTTTTTGGAGGTAGTAGTCTGAGCTCTGGTTTACAAACCAGTTTGTATTTTCAACGGCTTCAATGCCGAGCTCTATTTTATAAACATATATGTTTTTGTCAAACAATATATATATATGGAGCGTCTCTCTTTTTGGAGGTAGTAGTCTGAGTTCTGGTTTCCAAAC
>LPNX010497044.1:159080-191947 GCA_001517045.1 Pseudotsuga menziesii | reverse complement strand
GTTACATTTGATCGTATAGATTCTACAAAAGGTGCCAAGCAAAAAACAGTCTTACAAAATACAATTGCAACAAGTTTAAAAATGAGCCAACTTACTCATGGTATCATCTTGGGCTTGGTTCGAGGGTAACAAATCCTACTTGTCAGTCTCCATACCTACTTGAAGCTAATGGGCGATCTCTTCTGCCTCGAGCTCTATGGGGAATTAGCCAATTATAGTGTTCATGTTGAGCATTGAAGACGATGAGTCTTTGCAAAGGGAAATAACCACAACTTTAAGTTTGGTACATTCTTCTTCAAGATCCTACAATTACCTCTTTGATGCCACTATAATATCCATTGTAATGGCATTTTGAGGAACATGTTGTTCCAATTCATAGATCCTAGTTGTGACAGAGAATATAGAGGTTCTATTGACATTAATTAGGTCTTCCTGTCTCCTCGTGAATCTTCTAAATTCTTGTATGTCATTTGATAGTTGTGGGGATGTGCATCCATATCCCCCCCTATCAAGCATGAATTGAGTTTTATTTGTCCTAAACTCATATTGTTAGGATTCAATTTGAGATTACCCAAAATATCAAATTGGTCACTTATGAAACCCAAGGTGTCCACCTCGTTCACAACACACGGATAACCAACATAGACTACCTTCAACATTCAAGCGAACACGTTGTTTATCTAAATTCCATCCACATTTCAAACATTCACAACACCACTCAATACTCGAGCACCCAATAATATGAAAATAAAGCGAAGGTGACCAAAGCTAACTTACTAGAGACCAAGCTCCTTGACCCGAGCATTCTCCCCAAATATCATCAACATTAGATCCAAAACACAAAAGGGGATGTTCCTTGACACCCATAAGTTAAGCAAAATGCATAGTGTTGCGTCCCTCAGCTCTCGAGTTCTAGCAAACAAGACCCAGGAGTGGCAAAATGACCCAAACCTTGTAAGCCACCTTTGTCATTGTTTGACCTCTTAATCATAAATCCCATATGCATAAGACAAACATATCCTCATGGTTTCAAAACCTTGGAGCATGCAATAAAATGGAGTGTGCGAGACCTAGGCTATGCTAAATGCCATGTCCCTTCGTTAAATGTGGAACTTAATACATGTGCTACATGTCATGTCCATTAAATTCACAATTTAGTGGATAACAAACATCATGGGATTGGATTGAATACTAACACCCCATTTGTTAGCATGCTTCTTTCGTTGAGCCTAGTGGCTTGATTTGCTAGGTTCAAATCTCTTAGGATGGGGAAGAAAATCACATCCTGAGGGGCTTGGATTTCTTTTCAAATTCTTGAAATGGTGTTTGTGAGAGCATCATCTAAGGGCAATTCAAGCCCCTATAGGCTTTCACTATGCTTTCACTATATTATTGGCATCGTTCCTAATCCCCATGCATAGTTGTTTTCTTGAGTTTCTCTAAGATCAAGAATGATCACCCTTACACCTGCCACTTAGTTGCTTTTGATGTTTATGGATAATAAGAGTTGTTTATGGGATGTTATGTGAATTTAATTGATATTCATACCATTGTGACTAAATAATTAAGACAACATTTGGGTGCCATTCCGCATTGAACATAAGAAGTTTATCCTAGCCTATGCATTTATTACAAATTAGAATCATACATTTTTAGTCCACATGTGTACTTGTAATTTATATATTGATGATGTAATTTTTGTGAATGGGGAATTGCTAAGCAAATGATGCAATATGCATTTGATATACATGTTCACTGGGATACTATGGATTAGGTCCTAGGTTAATTATTCGATTGACCCTAAAAGTTGTGAGAGGTAGAGATAGAGTCCATTGAGTATATTGAATATATGTGTTTATTACTTGTCTCTTGGCATGGCATGCAGATGGATAAAAAGTGTGCTCTTCTTCTTTTGTATGCAAACCTCTTTTGATATCAAGTTTACATAATTTGTCTAATGCACACATCTACATGTTCAATAAAGCATTTTGTATTTATATCACTGGCACTCAAACAAATGTTGTTGTTATGGCAATAATCTACGCCCATTGGATGAGCTACTACAAAAATACAAATAAAATGCAAATTTTGAATTGGTGTTCCTAAATACGATCACATCCTATATTTCATACCACAACCATGTACATAAAACTAACTAAAGTCTCACCTTTTACTAGTGATCTACTCCCTATTAAGTGATATTAATACATGGAAAAAAGAGACCAAGTTAAATACTATTAGGGACTTTTAGCTTATTCAAAAAACTGAGACATTTCATAGATATTTAAATATGCAATAAAAAAATTTCCATGTAAATATATAGTAAAATATATTTTACTATAAACAAGTGGTTTGTCACATCCCATGGAAATGCCAATATTAAATACAAGAGTGAAATCAAATCAGCCATTGTTTGACGACCAATAGTCACCATCATTTGAAGCCTCTTCTTCTTCTTTAGGTTGTCATAAGAACAAAAAAATGATACCTAATACACTTCAAATTAAAGATAATCTAGTGCATAGTCTTGATAAGAAGCATTTAATACTCACATTGAAGATAAAACTAATCATAATTTACCTCAACTTCTATAGGTTCCATGTAGTCCAACATCTTAACCTAACCGAAATACCAAGTTTCGATTAAGTGAATCTCATTGTGAAGGCGGCTCGATACCTCTACTGCACAAAGATTATCGTGAGCTGGGTGATCTCATCGAGGGGCTGCGTGCTCTGAAGGGCGTGGAGGTGATTGTTTGGGGAACAGGTTAAAGCAGTCTGAAGGCCGAGGGTAATTGGCCAGCGTTGAGGGAGATCCAAAGCGTGTTTGGCTGGGCCCGAGGCTGCATGCATGCTTTGCTTGTAGATCGTCTCCTCGTTCAGCTGTGCTGGACTGGCTGGGCATAGGAGGCCTCCATGCTCTGAAGGGTGGAGCAAAAAGATGGCCAAGGAGATAGGTGATGACCCACCGCCTAACAGATCGGAAGCCTTCGAAAGGCTAATCTCTAAACCTGTCAACAGATCTAGTAAAAGAGAACTTCCGAAATTCGTCAAGAGAATAGAAGATGTGCTGGTGGTAGCTCTCCCACCGGAGGAAACAATTCAGGTTGCCCTGTCATTGGCAGACCATGCTTTGATCGGGCAGTTCACAGGGCTATGGCCCTCCCCTAAAACCACTGATAGCTGGGTTCAACGGAATTGGCGACCGTTAATAACTAAAAATGTTGCATCCTACTCCGTCGGCAGGGGATACTTCCTCTTTGATTTCGAATCTAAAGATGACAAAGACCTAATCTTCAGAAATGGGCCCTACTTCATGGGGCCGCAAGGCCTGTACTTCAACGGCTGGACACTAGACTTCAACCCTGAAGCTGACATCCCTAAAGCTGTCCCAGTTTGGGTCAGATTGCCCAACCTTCCTATGCACTGCTGGAACCCTAAATCTCTATAGGCTATCGGGAATTCCCTGGGGAAATATATTGATATGGCCAGTCCAAAGGATCAATATGCATGCGCCCGCCTCTGCGTGGAGGTTGACCTTGAAGCTGGGCTGCCAGAAGCAATAAATCTCACGGTGGGGAACTGGTCTCATATTCAAAAATTGGACTATGAGCAACTCCCCTTCAAATGCAGAGGATGCCACAAGTACGGGCACTTCCTCCGAAATTGCCCTAAAACACCGGAAAACCAGCAAGAGAAGGGGGAAGGCTGGCACAGGGTGAATAGATCCAAATCCAGAACACAAGCAGGAGGAGGCACCAAGAAAGGTGAGGGAAGTGGAGCTAATCCACCTGAAAAATCACAAGAGCCCTCAAGGTCTATAGAATCAGTGGAAGCAAGGGATGAAACTGCTGAAACAGAAGATAGAGCTAGCCATGAAAAAATCAAAGAACCGGAAATAGTCATCTCGGATCAAGGGAGAGATAATGAGGAAGATACAACAGAAACTAAAGAAGGTGAAAGTCATGGGAAATCGGATGAAGATCCGAATTCGGAAGAGGAAGAGGAAGAAGAAGGGGAAATTGAAATAATAACCCCAAGAATGAATAAAACAAAAGGGAGGAAGTCTAGAAAAGAAGAAAGGGAGCGAGCAACCTACAAGGACAAGCTAGAAGGGTCCCAGCTAACCTTGGAAAAACTGTTGAGAAACTCTAGAAACACTCACCAACACGGGCATGCCTCGAAAGGGACGCCCGCGACCACCAAAAGTAAGTAATGAAGGTAATTTCCTAGAATTGTAGAGGGCTCGGTAGCAAAGGTAAGGAAGAAGCTATGCTAGATCTAATATCCCTACATCAACCCGACATCTTGCTGATCCAGGAAACAAAGCTGGAGGAGACTGCATTCCTCCAAATTAGTAAAAAGTTTTGGAAAAAAAATGGAACTGCTGCTTTAAGCTCTAGGGGAGCATCCAGGGGTATAGGAACCATCTGGGATGACAGAAAATATGAAGTTATGGACATCAAAATCAACACCCACTAGATCCTCACCGTGCTGAGACAAAAATACACCAACTCCCTGGTAAGTATTTTTAACTTCTACGCACCTAACTCTTATGGCGAAAAAATAAACTGTTGGAATCTTCTCCATGAAGAATGCTCTAATCTGCAGGGTAATGTTATTATGGCCGGGGACTTGAATATCACCCTCAGCCCGAATGAAAAGAGAGGAGGCTCTAGATCCAGAGACCTTATCACTGACATGGTGGAAGATATCATTATGACCTGGAATCTCATCGACATCAAGCCTGCTACAGGGAAATATACCTGGACTAATAGGAGGTTCGGTCCCGGGCACATTGCGGCTAGACTCGACCGGTTCCTGATTCAGGACAATTTCCTCCTACTAGGCATGATTATCTCTTCTAAAATCCTTCCCTTTGGCGGCTCTGACCATAAGCCCATCCTTCTGGAAATGGAGCAAGAAAAAAACTTGGGCCCAATCCCATTCAGATTCAACTCCATGTGGGCCAAGCATGAGGATTTCTTAAAAATAGTAGCAGGATCATGGATCTACCCGGTCACCGACTCCCCCTTCTTTGTCTGGGAGGAGAAGTTGAGGAGACTTAAAAAAATTCTGAAGATCTGGGCCAAAATGCTTCCAAAGCCAAATGACTCCAAACTCCATGCTGTCCAAGCGCTGGGGGCGCACCAGGATGAAATGGAAGATAAATTGGTGACTATCACTGATATCCAAAAGGAGACAAATCTGCACTTAACCCTCCACGTGGCCTGCAGGCAAGAGGCGGACTGGTGGTGCCTCAAATCAAGAATTAAATGGTTGAAAGAAGGCGACACAAATTCCAGCTTCTTCCATAAGCTGACAAAGGCCAGGAAAAGCACGAATAACATCTCTGAAATTAAAGTTAACAATCAGGTTTTTAGCCAATTTGATGAAATCAAGGAAGAAGCATCTAAATTCTTCAGCGAGCTGTTCACTGACCAACCCACTACCAGCGACGCCCAACTCCTTGATCTAGTCCCCAGTGCAATCACAAGTAATGACAACGACCTTCTAAATAGAATCATTACGATGGATGAGCTCAGAGAAGCCATCGCTGTCATGGAGGAGGACCGAGCACCCGGTCCTGACGGGTTCAATGTGAATTTCATCTCAATTTGCTGGAACATTGTTAAAATAGATCTGTTAAAAATGGTCAGAAAGTCCCAGAATTGCACCAAGATCGGAGGAAGTATGAATTCAGCCTTCTTGGCCCTCACCCCTAAGGAGAAAGACGCCAAGACCTTTGACAGGTTCCGACCAATATCTCTGTGTAATATTGGCTATAAAATCATCACTAAGATCATGGCCACCAGATTAAAGCTTATTCTGCCAGGCATTATCCCGGAGAACCAAGGGGGGTTCATCAAAGGAAGGAAGATTTGGGATAATATTATCCTAGTACAGGAAGCCATACATTCTAGCCAGAAGAACGGAGATAAAGGAATTGATGCAGGCCATTCCTTTATCCCCAAATTCGTCTCCTGGGTCCAGGCCTGCATCAGCAAGCCCTGGATAGCCCCCCTCATCAATGGCAGAGCTGCCCCATTCTTCCAAGCTACGAGAGGTCTGAGGCAAGGATGCCCGCTCTCGCCCCTCCTTTACGCCATTCAGGCTTCGGTTCTCAGTTTCCAACTGGAACACGCCAGACTAGAGCAAGAGCTCCCCGGCATAAGGCTGGCGAGAGGAACCAAAGACATTAACCACTCATAGTTTGCAGATGATACCATCTTAATGGGAGGGGCCAGTCAGATTATTGCTCACCGGTTCAAGAAGGAACTGAATCGTTATTGCCAGGCCTCTGGAAGTAAAATTAATTTCAGGAAGAGCCAGATCTTCAGTTGGAATATTAATCCGAGGGAAATGTTAGTTATAACCCGAATATTAAATATGAATGGAGTTGTAAATTGGGACTCCTTCAAATACCTAGGGGTGCCTTTTGTTAAAACTAATTCCAAGTCCTCAGATTGGATTCCCATAGTGGAAAAGATTAAAAGGAAAATAACAGGCTGGGGGACTGTTTGGTTGAATCTGGTGGGGAAGGTTGTTTTAGTTAAAGCTGTCCTGAACAGCTACTTACTCTATCAATGCTCCCTGCTCCTAGCTCCTGCCAAAATCATAAGCCAAATTGAAGGATTACTGAAATCCTTCCTATGGAATGGAGGGAAAAAAGGAGAAGGCAAAAAATATGCTCTGATCAACTGGAATACTATTAAGCTTCCAAGGAATGAGGGAGGCCTCCATATTAGGGATCTCAAAGCTCAGAATTTGGCCATTGGGGCCAAACTACTCTGGAATATTCTCGAATTAAAGCCAACCTGGTGTATAGAGTCCTCAAAAACAAATACTTCCCAGGAAATAGACTCAGATGCTTAGAAGGAGATCACATGAGCAAAAAGGGATCCTCCATCTTCAAGCTTTGCAAAAAATCGTTGTCTCACTTCATTGAAAGGTTACACTGGATACCAGGTAACGGCAAAGCCATAAACCTCTGGCAGGATATGGTCCTTGGGAAATTTCCCCCTCATCTGCCGCGTCTGCAATCATGGATGGAGGAGAGAGGGTTGATCACGTTATGGAGCATCTCCAAATGGGAAACGAATTACCCTTATCGCTGGACAGAGTGGGTGCTGCCGGATTGTCCCCCTGCGCTGGAGAATGAGGAAAAATTGCTGAGTCATCATCTAGCTGGGATAGCTCCTATTTTCATCAATTTGAAAGACAGACGTGGCTGGGGCAACAGGTCAGGCTCCTACACGACTGCTGAAGGGTACAGCGAGTATGCTGCTACATTCAACGTGCCAGTGAATCCTGCGATTTGGAAACATAATTGGAACAATAAAACGCTGCCAAAAATAGATGTGTTTATCTGGATTTTAATCCATCAGCGTTTGCTAACAGGAGAGAATCTGGAGAGAAGGGGGCACGCAGGCCCATTTCGATGCCCACTCTGCGTTGCAAACTCAGATACTATTTCTCATTTATTTTTTAACTGCCCATATACCATATCAATCTGGAATGAAATAGTGCAGATTGAAGATGCCGGATTTCATTGGAATGGAAGTAACCAGGAATTTTTCATTCACTGGGAAAAAATGTATAAAGGCGAGTTGACTAAGAAGAATGGTGTGAGAGATTGCTGGCTGAAACTAGCCAAAATTGTTTGCTGGTGCGCCTGGAAAGAAAGAAATCAGAGAATTTTCTAGAATCGGCACCAACCAGCATGGAAGCTAATTGTAATAATCAATGCTCTTCTTGGTGAGGTGGTAAGTAGATCCATGATTCCGACTAATAAAGCTGAGCTGACAAATAGAGAAAAAAATTGGATGCAAAGTCTCAAAATTCAGGAAATTAATAGCATAGTTGTCAATAAAAATGGAGGAATGGGAAATCCGAATGGATAATTCTCAGTTCGAGAATTGGTTAAAGGAAAGGAAGATTTTCAAATTATTTTTTGATGGAGACTCAAAAGGGAACCCAGGAAGAGCGGGAGGGGGCGGAGTAATTATAAATCCAAGAGGGAAAGCTGAAATAGAATATTCTTGGAGCATCGGACACGAGTCTAATAATATGGCAGAAGCTTATGGGCTTTGGCAAGGCCTCAAGCAGGTTTAGAAAGTAGGAGCGGATGAAGTTGTGGTCATTGGTGATTCACGGCTAATTATTCAAGCATTGAGTAGGGGAAGAAGAGGGAAAAATGAGAGGATGGACAGATTGTTAAAAAGAATAAGATATATGGCTAAAAGCTTTAGGAAGATTGAATTCTTTCACGTTCTTAGGGAACTTAATATGAGGGCGGATGAAGCAACTAACAAATTCATAGATATAGGGTGCTATGAACTCATGGTAAACTCGATGATAAGTCTGGAAATCCCTCCATAAATGACCATCAATCTTAAGATGGAGTCTATTAGTGGTTCTTTGTATTCTTGATCAGCGATCTTTAGCTGAATCTTTCATAATAATATAACCGTTTTTGTTTAAAAAAAACATATTAACCTAACCATTCTTCGAGGTATGATTCAATTTGTCTAGGGTTGGTTCACATCCATCTTCCTCCCACTATTTTTCCACAAGAGAAAATCATAATTAATATTGTCAATAAACTAGTACACAGTCTCTTACCAATTATTGTTAATGAATACTTAAAACCAATAGAATGATAACTATTTTTTATTTATTTTTTGTATTTTGTATTTTATTTGTCATGAAAATATTATTGTTGGTGTTGTTGTTGTTATAGGGCATGTTTCAATTTATATAGGGTTGGTTCACACCCATACTCCTCCCACTAATTTTCTATAAGAGAAAATCATAATCGATATTGTTAAAAGGTTATTACTCCATCACCTACTAGATATTGTTAATGAATAATTAAAATAAATAATCGTAATTTTGTTCAACATCGATACAAAGCTATATAATCTTAAAAGGTTTTCATGTTTTATAAATAGGGTATTTCCTTATAGGTCGAACACTTAATGCAACCACTCACACAAACATATAAAAAACAGTACACCAATGTATTGCATGTCTAAAACCGTCAAAGAGGGGAACATTCCACAACCCCACCCATTGTGGCCACTCAAGGAAATATATTAATGCAAAAACCATCAGTGTATAGGAGAATATGAACCATTAGATCACGTTATGTCTATAACATAATTGTGACCATCAAACTAGATAACTACAAATGCACACTAATACATACTTATTGAACACATTGAAGAAACATAGATTACCTAAAGACTATAACATAATTGTGACCATCAAACTAGATAACTACAAATGCACACTAATACATACTTATTGAACACATTGAAGAAACACAGTTTACCTAAAGACACATTAGACCAAGTTGATTGTAACTAACTCCTAAGTGTCTAAATATCCTAACACCCCCCGCTTAAAAACAACTTGGGATAGATTATTGATATTGATTGTGGATAGGAGAAGAGAGGATGATGTATTTTGATTGTGTAGAGGGACTATGTTGATGTAAAGAAGAGAAGATTATTGGATATCGAGATAATTATTCTAACTATTATTGAAAATGGATTTTTTTTACTTTGAGAGGAGAGGTTTTCCTCTTGTAATATATATTTCATTTATTGGGATCTTTTTCATTATGCATTTATATGGCATGTGTTGCTATGTTTATTATTATATATACATATATATATAGCAAGAAAGCTTAAATTTATATTAAAAAAAGTTGCATCATAGTTGAGGAACAATTTAGTACAATGAAGCATGAAATCTTGGGCAATTATCCTAAGAAAAATTGCAATTTAATGAGGCTAATATACTCCACCTCTTATTCTGGATGTGGGTGACCACGTGGACTTGGATCCACATGCTATGGATCATGTGGAGGATGGAGGGGAAAGAGAAAGACACGCAGTTGGCTCACAACATGTCGACAACAAGCAAGTTTAATACGAAGTGTGCGGGTCGGAACCATTAATGAAGAGCATAAAGAATGGAACTACAGTCACTAATGTGTACAAGAGAAAACAAACGGTGAAGGGAATGAGGGGATGCCATAATCCTGTCATTCCCATTGCAACCAAAGAATTTAGTACAGGTCAAGCATGAGAATCGACATCACCATGAGGCGCATGAGGCACGGCGATGGAATGATACAGGAGTTGTAGGTTTCGAGTTTCAATGTCAACCTGAATTTGATGACCCAGTAGAGCAAGCAAGAACCCAAGGGCTGCTATAAGATGACCCTTTATAAGCGCTTTTGAGGGTGGCAGGTTATCTTGGATAGTGACGGACCTGGGAGGAGAAAACAAGAAGAGAGAGTAGGGTGTCTACAACTTTGTAACTACTGAAAGAGTAACAATGGAACTGCATCAAAGAATGTGCAGCCGTTGTGGTGGGTGAAGGAGAGAAGACAAGAGACCAATGGAGACTGACATGGAACAAGAGTATATGGAAAGCATCCCCACTCACATTGACGAGGCCATCACCTACATAAAAGACGAAGAGATGTTGACTCAGATGGAGCAGAAAGGGACGACAACTAGGTTGCAACCTCACTGGCTTTTGTGGAAAATCCTGGCCAAGACCATGATGGAGAGGGAAAGCTTCGGAGACCTGGTTTCTCAAATTATTGATAATCTCAAAGAGGACATGCTGAAAAATATCGTGGATATGGACCCACTCAAGGACCTCGCAGCCCCTCCTTCCAAGCAGAAAGCGAACCATGCCAGCCCCCATTCACCATCGGTAGCTCGAGAAATACCAGTGCATATAGAGAAGGAACCCGGAGAGGGATCAAGCCCAGTGGTAAGCGCAAGGTAATTCTGAAATTCCAGGTCTGGGGTTTTGAAGACTCTATTGTTGTGGTTTTATGAAAATATTTTAATATGATCGCAGGAAAATGTTGCATTATGTTTTTTTTTATGGAGATTATGAAAACGATGGCCCGGGAGATAGATTAGGCCTTCAGATAGGGATAAATTTTGGGAATGTAGCAGCAGTTGATATGTTTAGGGAAGGGAATGTTGGGATAATCATTCTTTAATAAAACTTCTGTTCATCTTATGGGTTTGGCCTAATGTTGTAATTTTTGTATATTTTCAATTTGTACAATAATAATAAAGGCTCCAACATCTTAATTATAAAAAAATACTCCACCTCTTGTTATAATATGCATAATCCTATTACATTTAATTGTTTAGATTTCGCAAAATGTGCCAAGCAAATAAACATTATTACAAAAAATGATTGCAACAAGAATGAACATACTTATGAACACACTTGCCCATGGTATCATCCTGGGCTTGGTTCAAGGAAACAAATCCTACTTGTTAATCTCCATACCCTCTTGAAGATAATGGGCAGTCTCTTCCTACTTGAGCTCTATGGGGAATCAACCAACTAAAGTGTTCATCTTGACCATTGAATAAGATGAGTATTTGCTAAGGGAAATAACCAAGGCTTTAAGTTTGGCACATTCTTCTTCAAGATCTTGCAATTGCCTCTTTTGTTTCACTATAATATATATCGTAGTGTCATTTTGAGAAATTGGTTGGTCTTCCAATTCATAGATCCTATAAATGACAAAGAAGATAGAGCTTATATTGCCATTAATTAGTTAATCTTATCTCCTCGGGGATCATTTCATTTATTGTATATGCTTTGATAATTATGGGGATGTTTGTCATGTATTCCCCTCTATCAAACACAACTTGTGCTCTGTTTGGCCTAAACTCATATTGCATGGGATTCAATTTGAGATTACTCGAAATATCGAATTGGTCCCTTGTGAAAACCATGTTGTCTACCTTCATTTGGAACAGACAGACAACTAAATAAAGATTACCTTCAACATTCAAGTCAACACATCACTTATATGAATTCCACCCACATTTCAAACATTCATTACACCACTCAACACTCGAGCACCCACTATTATGAAAACAAAATTAAATTGACCAAGGCCAAATTACTAGAGGCTAAGATCCTTAACCTAAAAATTATCCCTAAATCTCAACAACACTAGATCCAAAACGTGAAAGGGAACATTCCTTGACACCCACTGGTTAAGAAAATTGCATAAATTTGCATCCCTTGGCACCAGAGTTCTAGCAAACAAGATATAGGAGAGATAGAAATACCCAACCCCTGTAGGCCACCTCTTTCCTAGTTCAACCCTTGAATCATAAACCCATATGTAGAAGATCGATGTATTCTCAAGGTTTCAAAACATTGGAGCAAGCGAAACAATGAAGTGTGTAATACTTGGGCTATGATAAATGTCATGTCCCTTCTTCAAGTGTGTATTTTAACCTGTGCTACATGTCATGTCCATTAAATTCACAATCAAGTGGATAATAAACATTAGGGATTGGATTGAATACCAACACCCCATTTTTTAGTATGGTTCCTTCGTTAAGCCTAGTGGCCTGATTTGCTAAATGATCAACATCCTAGCTCAAAGCTCTTTGGATGTGAAAGGAATTCACATCCTCAAGGGATTTTATTTATTTTCAAATACTTGAAACGACGCTTGGAAGAGCATCATCTAAGGGTAAAGTTATTATTTCTTAAGTGTTGAATGACGATCAAGGAGTCTCCAAAAACAAGTATGGTCTTGATTTTTGCAATAGTAGACATCTTCACTCCTTGGAAAAGATCGTATGATTCCCCCCGATTATTGACACTATTCCTAGTCCATGAGCGTACCTACTTTCTTGATTTTCCCTAAGGGATCAAGAATGATCCCCCTTGCACCAACCACCCCTTACGTTTAGTTAGTTTTGATTTTTATGGATAATAAGAGTTGCTTACGGGATGTTATGTGAATTAAATTGACGTTCAAACCACTATGACTAAACCAACATAGATCCAAATCCTAGGCTCTATCAAGTGCCGAGATGGATCAAATCTTTGGAGGTGCAAACCTATTCTTAAGTATTGCACTTAACTATCAGCTTTGGTGTGATTCATACCAAAAGACACATCTTTTTTATTTAAGGTCGACATATAATATTTTTATTATTAATATTTAATACTATTTATGGTTGACATATAATATTTTTTATTATTTTTTATTGTGTTAGGAAAGAACATTACAACATCTCCCACATACATGGTTTTAAAACCATGTGCAAGGCCCTCCTAAAACAATGGGTTGTTTAGGAGGCATTACACTTGGTCTTAAAATCATTTGCAAGGACCTCCTAAACCATGTACAATAAAACCATGGGTTGTTTAGGAGGCCTTACACATGGTTTTAAAACCATTTGCAAGGCCCTTCTAAACCATGTACAATAAAACCATGGGTTGTTTAGGAGGCCTAGACCAACTTTTTTTTTTGCAGATAATTCACATCTCCCCCATATTGTGTTGTTTTTCTGACTGACTTTTGTTATGGCCGATAATTAATTAATTTTTTATTGTTTTGTTAGGTAGGAACATTACAACATCTCCCCTCTCTTGCATGGATGCCTAAGGGGATCCTAGAACAGATCCGCAGGCTGTGTTTTGCTTTTCTGTGGAGAGGTAAGAGTGATCATAGGGCTCTGGTGTGGGTGAGGTGGGAGAAAATTGCTGTTCCAAAAGCTTTGGGAGGGTGGGGGTTAAAAAATATTTTTCTTTTTGCAAAGGCATTAGGAGCAAAAGTCTCATGGAGACTTATACATACACAGAGTTTATGGACTCGAGTGGTGTATCATAAATATATAGCTCCTCTGACTCTCATTGAGTGGATTCAGATGGTAGACAAATCACGGACAAATTGCTCAGTGGTCTGGAAAGCAGTGGTAAAGCATTTTGATTTGGTTGGCTCTGGTTTGGTGTGGAGAATTGGTAATGGGCGAATGGTTCGTATTGGGATTGATCCTTGGATAGGATGTGGGGGAGATTGTATCCTGCCGGAGGAGCTGAGGGTACACTTGGCAGCAAGGGGGTGTCTTTATATTGCTGATATTGAGGATCAGGAATCTTCTTCGTTATGGCATCAAGGCTGGATCAGTGCTCAGCGACTGGAGATTTATGCTGATCTGCAGGTGGTTTGGGGGGGTTATATAAGAAGACTAAGGGTTTCAAATGTCAGATTGACTAACCGGGTCGATGAATTGGTTTGGGACTATCATCCTTCAGGTTGTTATACTCCTAAACATGGTTATATTCAGCTCAATGTGATGGCTCATAATCGAGAATTGGTTTGGTGGTGGAACCAGCTGTGGAAACTTAAATGTCCGGGTAAAGCCAAATTACTCTTTTGGTCTATTCTGGATAATAAGGCTCCGACTTGGGACATATTACAAAAGAGATTTCTTGAAGGACCAGGCTTTTGTGCGCTGTGTCAGAAGAATGAGGAATCAATTCATCATATTTTTGTTCAGTGTAGGTATTCTCAAACTATATGGACTGAGGTGGGTAAACAGATGGGTTTCATTGGGGGGTGGCAGGGTGATTCTGTTCTCCAAGCTTTCCATAATTGGTGGTCGGGCCATAACTCTCTTCGAGCTGTTCCTTGTATATTTGCTTGGGGGATTTGGATCACTCGTAATAAGATTATTTTTCAGGACTGTAGAATCCCGATGGAGTCTGTTGTGGCACAAATAGTTGCAATTATTCAACATTTCAGGGAACCTGTGAAGACTCTCAAGAATAGGCCTGTGCGAGAGGAATTGATTGACAAAGCTATTCCTTGGGGCTACTTTGATGGAGCCTCTTAAGATCGACAATTGAGTTGTGGTGGGGGTAGAGTTATTTACAAATCCGAGTCTCATTTTTTCCATTTCTCGGTTGGTTTAGGGAGGGGATCAAACAACTATGCTGAATTAATGACACTCAGGCTTCTGCTTTTATTTGCTTTGGAACAGGGTTGTTTGTCTTTTCAGGTTTTTGGTGACTCTATGCTTGTTATTGAATGGGCAAAAGAGACTGTAAAGTGCCATGTGATGATTCTTTTACCTATTCTGGAGGAGGTGCTTCGTATTAAACAACAGTTTATTCATATTTCTTTTACTCATGTCTATAGGGAACGGAATGGGGTGGCTGATCAGTTATCCAAGGAAGCAACGCTATTAGAATATGGCATCTGGAGGATAACTGTTCACTCTAGAGAGGGATCATACAACTATTATCATAGGCCATTTCATGAAGCTGTTTTGGGTCAGTATTGAGATGGCTGTCCTATCATATACTCTATTTTGGGTTTGATTACAGTCTGGTGGTATCTGCTAGGCTGGATCAGTTTTTTTTTATGATTATCTGGGTCATCTCTTATGATTTGGTCTTGATCTTCTTGTTTTCGAGCTGAATTACAGTTAGGTGATTTGCGCTGAGCTTAATATTTGACAGGCTGGGACTTTCAAACAAGTCACCGGTCGTTGGCTACAGTTTTGATTTGCTTGAGATTTGGAGTGATATGTCATCTATTTTGACAGCAAAGTTTTGGATACTTTCCAATCAAGGAGTTTCCAGATTTTATTTTGGTTTAGACAGTCGTAGCTTCAGGATGGGTGCTGTCCTATCATATACTCTGTCTGTTAGGTGATTTGCGCTGAGCTTAATATTTGATAGGCTGGGACTTACAAACAAGTCACCGTTCGTTGGCTACAGTTTTGATTTGCTTGAGATTTGGAGTGATATGTCATCTATTTTGACAACGAAGTTTTGGATACTTTCCAAACAAGGAGTTTCCAGATTTTATTTTGGTATTGCGCTGAGATTAGACAGTCTTAGCTTCAGGATGGGTGCTTGTTGGTGCATCTGTCCGTGTGATTGTTTCGACATGCCATTGTGGATGACAGGCTGATCCATCGAATTGATTACGTTTTGGTGAAAATATACCAATTCATTTTGGTATTTTATGTCGGGCTGTTTTATGATAATCTGGGTTATCTCTATATGGGATTGTTTTGGTGAATTGTAGTTGAACTTAATATATGACAGGTTGGGTCATATAGTAACAACAAATTTGTTGTATTTTAGGGGACACCGGCCTTATGATTCAGTTTGCTGGAGTTTTGGGCTTCTGAATTGGATCTTCTGTGACAGAGAATTGGAATCGTTCCAGTGACCTGACATTTTGGATGACAGGTTGATTAGTTCGAGACAACAATAATATATGTTGTTTTTGTTCCTAGCTTATAGGCTGGGACAGTTATGTAATTGTTGATAATTTGAGATTGAAATTTTTTGACAATGTAGGGATCGTTAGTGGTCTTCTTACATGTATAGATGTAATTTTGTTCTCTTTGAAATAAAATTAGGAATTTTTCCGAGGAAAAAAAAAAATTACAACATCTCCCCCATATTAGGTTGTTTTTATGGTCGATATTTATTTTGGAGGATAATTAATTTTTTTATTTGTTATAGCCGAAATTTACAAGAGTAAAGTTACACAAGGAATGTTACGTAACGTTACATAACATTACAAGATCTCCCCCATACTGGGCTGTAGAGTGCCTCTTGGCGCAATTATTAACCAACACTTGGGGGGGGGATATTCATTAAACAACAAAAGCATATCCTTTTTTTTAACAAAAATGGTTGAGAGTCTTTTTATATTTATAAATCAGGTGAAGTTTTACATTATGCCATGGTAGAACTGTTTCCCGGGTTGGACATTGTCCAAAACTACGTGTTCAACTTTGGCATAGTTGAAATTATTTCTAAATTTTCCTATTCTATGGAGACTATATCTCCTTACAAATTATCCTAGAAGAACAATGTAAAAACAATTCATTGCTGCTGAGATCTTATTCTCTTCTTGATGCAGACTCTTGATTTACTCATTTCAGTCCCCATTATATTTCCTTCCTGCCTCCTCCAGTTTTGATTAAATCTTAATTTAATAGGATAATGTTGCTACCTCAACCGAATCTTCAGCATATTGGTAGTGCTCTCCACACTGATTTCTTTATTTCCTTTTCTTCCATTTTTTCGATTTTTTATCCATGGAATTGGTTGATTGTTTGTCCTGATTTTACCAACAAATCTACCTCTCCATCTGACTAGTTCATTAACTGCCCTCTCTCCATCCTTTAACATGGACCTCCCTTTATCTGTTCGTCTTATCCATTCTTCAGTCGTTGGTTGTGTGTTCCTTGGAGCATTACTCCACCTACCGATCTCATTGACAACTCTTTCACCCTCTTTTGGCATGGCGTTCCCTTTGTTCATTTCTATCATCCAGTCTTCATTCTCTGGTTACACATTCACTATACCATCATTCCATCCTTTATGGAATCCTAGATTTTTCTTCGTTTCCTTGTTGTCGTTGCTTCCCATCTTTTGTATGGATGACACCAAGTAATAACCAATCCCTCCCTTCTCCAAGATGGGTTGGTCGTCAAGGGATCCAACTCCTTTGGTATCCTTCTCCATTGCACGTAAGTATGGAATAGATTTAAAGTTTTAAAGTCGATGACTAAATAATTGAAGGTGTAGTGCAGTTTGATTGACGAACTCTTACGATTGTTGATTAGTTTCCTTGCTTCTCTTGTTGCCATGAGAGAGTCCCTAAACACTGTCAGCTCCTCTATTATGTAGTTGCTCGCTATCTCCAAGCCTTTGATTAGAGCGATCCACTTTGCCCCATTGTTAGATTCCTCCCTATACCCAAGGCATATTCCTTCTTCTTTCTCCCTTTGGTGTCAAATATAACTCCCCTTGCCCCTACTATTCTTGGATTGCCTTTGGAGGCAATGTAGAAAAATAAAGAATTGTATCCAAGGTTTAACCACCATCTGTTGAAGTCTTCATTACTCATCCTCACTTGCTAATTTAATGAACGAGGCCTACGACCAACTGCTCTCCAGATGTGAGCAGGAGATGGGGCCAAAAAGTCTTTTACCCATTCTTTTTCCTTCTCATTCAGTGGCTCATTTTGGGTATGGTTCACCCCTCTTGTCAGTAATGCTTCAACCTACATTGCTTTTGCAACAGTGGTTACTTTCCGGTGACTAGTGGCCTCTCCTTCAAAGATCTCTTTATTCCTTGCTACCCATATCTTCCAACAGATATATTTTGGGAGGGAAACCGATGCTCTTGCGAGGTCTGGTTTTTTATAGAGTGACCCTTGATAGTAATATTTTTAGCAGCCAAACATGTCATTCCAGTTTGTTGTCAAGATCAGGTTCATATGCAACTCCTGGATGGCATGGCTCCACATCAATTGAGAAAACTTACATTCCAGAAAAAAAGGTGCTCTAGTGTTTCTTCAGATTCTTTACACAGTATACAGCGTGAGGGTCCCTCCATGCCCCTTTTTCTCAGATTTTCAGCTGTCATATTTTTCATGTGTTGCAGCATCCAAAAGAAGACATTAACTTTGGAAGTTCATCTTTGAACCAAAATTTAATGCACTTGTTATCCTTTTTGTTATTTTCCTTAATATTGGAGATGAGACGATATCCTTCCTTCACGGTACAGTGTCCCGATTTTCCCCAACCCCTTTTATCCGCGAGTTGGTTGTGCACCAGCGTAGATCCATTGAGTAGAGCTAGGAATGCCTCGAAGTCTAGTTGGACATGGTCTGACACTTCTAGTTGCTTCCATCCCTTCCACCTTCCACTGTTATTCCAAGAGGAAATATCAAACAGAGTGTTAATGTTTGATTGTTCCATCCATTGCCTGAGTTCTGAAGGGGCGTCTGAGTGGTTCGAGGGAGAAATGATTCCTATGTTATCCTTCTAAATCCCAATAGAGTTTGTCTTTAATGATGTTAGCTGCCATTTTACATAGATTCCATATTTTCATTCCATTCCCTTGCAATGGGAGCTCATCCATGTGGGTTTTCCTAGTTCCTTTCATATACTCTTTTTCTTCTTCAGATTATCTCTTTCCACCATGCTTTTTCTCCATAAACCACTCCCCAAAGGATTTTTTCTCCTAAGATGAGGTTCATTATACAAGGATCTCTTATCCTAGCTCCTCCACAAGTTTTTGGGCTGCACACAATGTCCCAGTTAATGAGGTGAATTTTTTTTTATATGTTTGATTTACCTCCTTGCCATAGAAACTTTCGGATCTCTTTGACAATTTCCTGCATTGTTTTTTTTGGAGCTAGAGAGATTGAGCATGCAAAGACAAGATAAGCTAAGAGAATGGAGTTAATTAGGGCAATCTTTCCCGCTGGGTCGAGCCACCTCACTCCCCAAGAGGAGTTTTTTTTTAATCTTGTCAACAATTCCTTGACATTTTGCTAAGTTATTTTTACCTTTGAAAATGGCCATCCCAAGCTAGTTAAAGGAGTTCAAATCAAGCTTACATTCAAATCATAACACCCTTGCTATCCTATTCAAGTCCTGGGCTCACAATTCCATCCATAAACTTTGGATTTTAAGGTGTTCACCTTGCCATCAAAATATTTTATAAAAGTCTACAACACATCTTTAAACCTTCCTACTATCACAGTAGAAGCCCCACCTAAAATAATTGTATCATCTACAAACTAGGCGTATGTAGTTGCTTTGACTCCCCTGTAATTCTTAATTCCCTTTAATTCTCCAAGTTCTTGCATGGCTTGCAATTTCCTACTCAAGGATTTAGCTACTAGCATAAATAGATAGGGAGACAGGGGGCAACCTTGCCTGAGCCCCCGAGTGACTCGAAAAAACCCAATTGGTCTGCCATTTATTAATGGGCCAATCCATGAGATGCTAATGCACGCTTTGACCCGCCTAACGAACCCTTTGGTGAATCTATGCTTAAGCATGATTTCAAACAGAAAAAAAAAATGATTAACCCTATCAAAGGCGTTAGTCATGTCAAGTTTTATAGCCATACCTTATTGCTTTCTTGCCAGGATGGCATGGATGGCTTCTTGGACGAGAATGATATTGTCTAAAATTTGTCTCCTTGCAATAAATCCTCCCTGAGGTTCCGTGATCAATTGCCTCATGAGATTTTTCATTCTGGTGGCTAGGAATTTTGTGAGAATTTTATAAGAGGTGTTACAAAGGGAGATTGGCTTGAATCTCTCTAACGAGGCATGTTTTTTTTCCTACGGGATCAAGGCCATAAATGATGTATTGTTGGATCCTCCTATATTGTATTTTTTTCTTGTCCAGTTGAGCATTCTTCTAAGGTCTCCCTTGATGACATCCCACACAACCGGATAAAAAATGATTATGAATCTATTAGGCCTCGGGGCCTTGTCTAGGTGCATGCTCTAGATCGCTTCCCTAATCGCATGTTCCAATATTGGCCTTAGCAGCTTGTCATCCTTAGCATCAAATATTTTTGGGTGAATGACTTAGAGTAGTGTAGTTTGTGCAATAAGATATGTTTCTTCATTGTCATATTAGATCTCCCTTAAGTGTTAAAGAGCATGATTTTTTATATTTTCTTACCCTTCCATCTTACTTATGTCGTTGTGTTTCATCTATTTTATAATATTGAATCTTAGTATGGATTTTGATTGCTTGTAAAAGTATTCAGTATTGTTGTCTTCTCCTTTCATCCAGAGTTGCCTAGACTTCACTCTCCACTCTTCTTCCTCATCCCTAGTTGCATTTAATATCCTCACATTCAAATATTTTTCTTAATTCAAATATTGGATAGTTACTTCCTCTTTTTCCATTTTTTTTGTAGAGACGCCAACTCTTCTTGATTTTGCTTCTTATGAAGGGTCGACCCTTTGAAAGACCCTTTTGGCCCGTTCTTTTGAGCCCCTCGTACTCCTCTTAGCTTAGATTCCCATATATAACTATGAGATCCCGTTATATTGGATTTCCATGTTATTTGGATTATTTCTATAGCTTTTGCGTCATTTAAACAAAGGGGGTTAAATTGAAATGGTATTGGTCCCAGTTTTTTAGAGGTTGATAATTGTAAGGAGATGGGTTTATGATATGAGGTTGTTGAGGGAAGAGCAAGGGAGGTCAACAACAGATCATTTTGGAGAAAGAGGAGCTTATCATGAACCTGTCCAACCTTGCTGCGATATGTTCAGGGCATGTCCTTTTTGTTACTCCAGGAGTACCTCCCATTCTTGAGAGGTGGTTCCATTAGATCTAATTCTACCATAAGATCTTCCATTTTCTCACCAAAGGGGTCCCTTACGATCGAGCCTCCTCTCTTTTCTCGTTGTGATTTGGTGACCTTGAAATCTCTCGCTATAATGGATTCTTTACCCTGTAACTCATCCCTCAATGAGCTAAGATCCTCCCAAAATACTGTTTTGTCCCTGTAGTGAGTTGGTCCATAAACGCTACATGCAAAAATAGTGTTTTTCTTATCATTGTTTTGAATCTTTGTCAATAACTAGTGTCTATTTTCCTTCACCGTTTTAACTGAGTAGTTATTCATATTGCATAAGGTTGTTATCCTCCCAGATGCGCCTCTGGATCGAATGTCTTCCCCAACATAGTTTTTCCAAACAGGGAGTGCCATTACATCCTCTGTTGCCATTTATGTCTCTTGGATTAGCATAATGTCTGGTTTATGAGATTTGAGAATGTCTTTGATTGCTTCTGCTTTGGCTAAGCTCCCCAAACCTCTCCAATTTTAAGAGAAAAGCTTCATTATTTCCTTGTTTTTTGAAGGACTGATCTTGACTTGATGTTCGTTCTTGCTCCTCTTGTATTTCTAGTGTTTTATATAAGATTAGCTTCCCCTATACTCTTTTGCCTTCCCAGCTCTAATTCTCTTTCCACTTCCTGTTGCTTGTGGTGTCTTTGAGTTTTTCTTCCCCTAGTGGATGGTGGTATAGCTTGTTCTTGTATTTCTTGAGGTCCTTGTGAAGATGAGACTCGGGGAGATCACCATTGTGCTATTTTTGGTTTGTTTCACCATCGCTACCCAAGTTCCTCCTGGGGATATGAGTCCCATTTGTTCATTCTCTGCCCTTTCTCCATTCGTATTCGGGTATGTGTTGGACCTTGGGTCCATGCATTCCTCCCTTTCAGTGTTCTCTTGTGGTATGCTTATTTGGGAGGATCTCTCCTTCTATGGGTAGGGCTTGGGCCTTATCATTGGTGGTTGTTACCTTACTTCTTAGATCCCGATCCTTTTCTAGTTGGGGTTTACTTGCTACATCAGTTGGGTTAACCAACATCTTTCTCCCTCTTTTTACTTATTGCCAGCCCTCCTCGTGGTTTTTATCGGGGATCAAGAGCATTATTGTTGGACATTTTTTTGACAAAATGTCCATATTCATGGCACTTCCTACATTTGAATGGCAGTTTCTCGTAGTCCAACTTTTGTAGGTGCTCCCAACTGCCCATGTGTAGATCCACTGCTTTCGACAACCCTTTCTCTAGTTCGACTTCCACGCAGATCCTTGCGCATGAGAATAGCGGTCCCTTTGGCTTAGCTTTGCCAATGTATTTTCCGAGCATATTCCCAATTGTCTGTAGATCTTTGTTATTCCAACAATGTAGGGGTAAATGAGGGAGTCGTACCCAGACCAACACTACTACTGCTGAGGGAATGTCTTTTTCTGGGTTGAATGACAGACTCCATTGATTAAGGTACAGTGCTCTCGGTCCCATGAAGTAAGGTCCACTTCTAAAAATGAGATATTCGTCCTCTTTATTATCAAATAGGAACGTAAAAAATCCTTTACCACAAAAGCAATGTTGCAGGCCTTTAGAGAATAGTGGCATCCAGTTTTTGTCGATCCATAACTCCATGGTTTTTGGCAAAGTCCAGATCCCTATGAATTGTCCTGTCAATCCATTCTCACTCAAAGATAGAGCTTGTAATCATGAAGCCGACGACATGATCTGGATTCGGGGAGTAGCAATTTGTTCTACAAAATTCATGGCCCAAGTTTCTGAAGCTAGAGAGGCCTATGTGGAAGCTACCAGATCACTGAAGGCCTCATTTAATCTATTTATTTTCTCCTTCGGAGGTGGATTCAAGGGAGGATCCATGGCAGCGTGGCCAGATCCAAGAGATGGTGAGAAGTTCACTTGTCCTCTCCTTGTGCACAACGGTCTATTCTTGTGCACTTCACCTCACTCCTCGTGCGCTCGCGTGCTCCAACAATTCAACCTGAATCCCCTGCATCCCAAAAAATGAATACTCAAATCCCCACAACAAAAGCATATCCTAGCCTATGCATTCCTTGAAAAGTAGAATCATACATTTTTAGACCACACTTGTACTTGTAATGATATTTTTTTTAATAGCAACGAGTATTTTTTGTATTGATTTGAAAAAAAGAGGATGTAACCTGACCGAACATCCTTATACAATGGATTTAATATATGACTTTACATACAACTTTTACAATTCAAATATGGTATTGGCTATCCAAGTTGTTTCTATTGTACTACCATATTGCTACCGATATACCTTTATAGAATAAACACAACAATATTTGCCACAGAGGAGAATACATTTGTAAATCATGGCTAAAAACAAAATTTAAGACATCACTTCAAAAAGTAAACATCACTTTCACCCTTCCTCAAGACTAGAAGAGTTATGCCTTTGAAGAATTTATTCTTTGTCTTTCGGTTTGGAAGCATCCACTGGACCAAATCCAAAATATTTACTATCAGAGTTACATCTTTAATTTTTTTATCCTTTGCATGGATTTTTTACCTTAAAAGGTCATACCCGACCTCTGTCAAGGAGAGATTTGAATAGAAATTGACAAGCATCATATTTTTCTTCTTAGCATACTTATTGAAACTGATGGCCTACATGATTATGAAAGACTTGAGAGATTTTTATTGTCTTTTCAAAATTATCATCCTTCTTTACAAGTTGACTAATAACCTCTTTGAAACTGGCATTGTCATTAACACCTACATCTAAAATCACTATATTATTTCTATCCATCTTGATTATACCCTTGATTTTCCCAACAGGGTTCTTCCTCATGGACTATAGAATAATACTAGTTCCTTTGAAAGAAAAAAAGGGACACAACAACACCTGACTGGATAGTCACCCAATTTCACAAACATAAACAAATTGCAAATTCAAGAGTGCTTGCAATTCTGACAATTAATATTTAGGTTGCATACGACATCAATAGAATAATTAAATAATTACATATCGAGATAAAACCCCCAAGGAGAGGAAGATCCCCAATAGAGACACAAACATTCCAAATCTTTTACAATCCCAAAAGAGAGCATGGACACTCTAACAAACCCAAAAGAGGTAAACACATATCAAAGCAGCTGAACAAATAAATCTTCCTCGAGAGCTTTAAATATTTAGTTTTCGTTCCCTTCAGAAAACATAAAGGGAGAGTAGTGTTTTTATGTTTAAACTAATAGTTAACAAATTGGAAGGTAATATTTATAGATTATCCTTTTCAATAGTAATTACAACTAAAGTTTCGTTGTCTTTACTGTCCATCTTGAAAATAATCCTAATCTTATTTGCAATAATATTCCTCACAAGCTCCTGAAGAAGACTAACTTATTTGAAAAAATAAGTAGAACAAACAAACCAAATAGAAAGCTCCCCAAAGATCACGAACATAGTCCAACTGCAGTTCCAACATTGCTTGCTATTCCTACGGACAACTTTATGATTCCAAATAAATTCTTTAAACCGAGTGTTGAATTTGGTGCAAATATGTTGAGCTTTGATCTTTAAAACTTTAATTGTAGAAATATAGAGCACTTGAAATCAATTCAACAATCACATATGCATCCACACATAACACAACATATACCTTGGGGAAAACCCTCAAAATAATGAGGATGAAAAACCCAACTAATATTGAAAGTATGATTATGATAGACAACAAATACTGTATTTTACAATAGCATATTTCTTTCGGCACCCTAGGTGCAAGATAAGAGAGAATGGACACCCAGGTGTAGATACAGGGAAATAAAGAAGAGATATCAACCGAATGAAGTTTGCAATTGTCGAACACATTAATAAATTTCCAAAACCACTGCCATGCAAGAAGTAGTGCATCATTGCATGGGGTGTTAGGCTCCCATGCAAACTATAGTGAATGCTTTCCTTGGATACTTGCTATGCACCTCAAGTTCATCAATCCTACATACATAATGCACTATGACTTTCGTCTTTGACATTAAATCATGCTCAACTATCTTCAAAGTGAACAAGCATCCTAACTGGATGCATGACCACTTAGTTAACATGCTAACTTAAGTGTCACCATGCAGTAGTTGTAACTCAAGTGTCATAACTTAAGTGTCGCCTTTTAGTTTAACCAAAGTGTCATCTTTTAGTTTAACTAAAGTGTCGTCATGCAAAACACTTTAGTTAACTAGTTACTTTTTATTAACACTTTAGTTAACTATAATTAATTGAAATCATATTGATTGATTTATTGAAGTGGTCACTATGAGTTCTCCTTTAATTAACTAATGCATACATTGTTATTTAAGTGAGGCATACATTGCTATTTAACTAAAGCATTAACTGAAGCTTTTAAAAAATTGAGTTCAATTGAAGTCTTCTCATAGGAAATTTAAATTCTCTTTGTTCTCTATGCATTTATATTTATCTCTTATCTTTTATGCATGGTCAATATCTGCTAACTTTAATTTATCTATCATATGATATTATAATAAGAATATTTGTTAGATGTTGTGATCATATTATATTAATCCCAGACCAAATGATCATATGCTAAAGTAATTTACTCTAGAGGTGTACAATCTCTAGAGGAGATTTAATAGCTTTATCCATCTCAAATGACCATGGTTAGTAATACATCACACAACATTAATGCTTCAACGTGCAAAGCATTACCTCTATAACTGGAGGTCCACTTCAACACATGAGGATATGACTTGACACATAAGTCCTGAGCCTTTTCCAACGCCATCACTTTGATATATCAAGGCATTCACCTGAACACATGAGGAATAACATTTTACATAGAAGGCTTAGTCATTGTTGAGTCCAACTCAAGAATTTTACTCCAAGTTCCTGAGTCCAACTCAGTCTCCCTACCTTAACACATGAGGCCCAATCTTGGTTGCATAAGATTGGCTTGGAGAATGACTTGTGATGATGTATCATTAACACCATGAAGAGTTTTGTAGAACAGGGTATGGACCCCTATAAGGAAGGTTATCCCCAACAAAGCCACTATTGCTCCATAATCTAGCTCGAACAAAATATAATACAGAATGTATGTATATTCCTGAGTACTGAGTTATGAGCCAGAAAATGACACAAGAGTAAGAGTCAAGACCAAGTTTCTTCAACTTAGGCCATAATCTTTCACTCCTTTCCTTCCATACCCCAATAAGAAAACCATCTTAACTTTACAATTCATAAGAGGATTATCTTGAGTATTCCCAACATAAGCACCATGTTCCCAATAATTTCCTCTAATAGGACCAAAATAGGGTAGGCACAAATGAATTAACCAAATGTCATTTCCAAAGTTGATCCCAAGGGCAGAGGTTAGGGGGTGTAACACAAAAGAATTAAGGAATGTGATCAAATAATTCCACTTCATTAACATGTAATATTCCTTGAATATGAGAGTTTTCCTTGTTGGCTTGATCATCCACCACAACATTAAGACTCCTTAACAGACATATCGCTTGATAATCATCTAACTATGTGAGCCCTTATTGAACTTGTCTCATGATGCGCCTAAGAGGACCCTCCTTAGGAAACTTGTTGAACGACACACAACGAATAATAATCAGTGAGTCTTCCTAATATGTGCTTTTTTAAAAAATTCGAAGACCTTTCCATAGCACAAGAGCTTATTCCTAATTATTGGACATGTCTCCCAGACTCTAAGCAAACTTAATTCATGTTTTCTTGTAGAGTTATAGATCACTCCTCTTGCTCCTGCCACCCCAAGATTATTTTTAGAAGCTCCATCAAAGAACAAAATATACATTTTTTTATTATCTAGTTTTATATTTTCAAAGGAATTATTCTCAAGAGCCTTAGTAACTCTCTCTTTTTATAGTTGTTTTGCTTACCATAACTGGGATTGGACAATTGATAAATCTTTTGATCTAAAATTTTTCTTCCCCCATAAGATTTAGCAAACTTTGCTTAAAACACCCTTTAACTAACAAGATCTCCATAATCACAGCCTAAGCTCAAGCTACCAACTCTCTAGCTGAAATATTGAGACTTTTGAAGCAAACTGTATTTCTAGCTAACCATATTTTTCAAAAAATTACATATGGAAGAAGGTTCCAATCCTGCTTTAGCATGGGCTTGTTTAAAAATTTCCTCTAACAAGATTTGTTCCATGAGATGAAAGCATTCCTACAACTAACATGAATAATCATGCTTATATTCAAACTTTCTAATATTATACTCCATACTTTAATATAAAAATTGCAATGAATAAAGAGATGGTCCGCTATTTCCTCACTATCATTACATAAACAACAAAGGGAATGTCCTTGAATACCTCCGATATCAAGATTATTAAAGGTGTGAATTCTTCCATGACATAAAATCCAGATGAAAATTATAATTGTTGTGAGAGATTTACTTTTCCAATTAGATTCCCATATAGCATCCCTGGAATACACTCAATTACTGTTAATTTGACAGTCATACCCTTCTTTGACCGTATACTTACCAAAATGTTTACCCCAAATCCTTCTGTCCATATCCTTGGTATCCATAGGAGCTAAACCATTTAACAACATCAGAAGTTCCTTCCATTAACCTTTCAGGTGATCAGGAAGATTAATGTATTTCCATCCATGACCACTCCCCATTTGCATTCCAAGTAGAGATATTTGAAAGCAATATAAGATTTTCAACTTTCTTCTAGTTATGAAGCATGTTTAATTGGTGGTAAGATCTTATTTCTTTTCTTCCCAGTATCTTGTCATCACATATTTGAATACTTTTTCCATTTCCAGATATCCAAGGGATATTGTCCTTAATAATATAATTTGAAGTTTTGCACAAATTATATCTATCAGTACAAGGGAGCTTATTAAATTATTGATAAATGATCGTGGTTCTTATATCTCCTTTGCATTTCTTATTGATTGCTTCTTTCCACCATAAGCAATCAATAAGAAATGCAAAGGAGATATAAGAACCACATAATATTTGCTCCCAAATCCTTATTTAGAATGGTAGTATCTATAATTTCCAATCTGCCTTTGTTGATGGAGGCTATGATTACCCCACCCCGCTCCCCACCCCCTTACCACAAAAATTTAAAATGAAGTTGATCGATGTGATGAGAGACACCTAAAGGAGCCAAAAAAATTGAGTTTTGGTATATGGCTAAAGATGATAACATAGATTTAATTAAAACCCATCTCCTTGTCGGATTCAACCACTAATTTCCACACTAATCCATATTTTTTTTGTATTTTTCAATCACGTTCTTCCAGTTAGTCAAGGCAGGTTTTCCTAAACACAATGGAATCCCCAAATAAGTGAAGGAATTCTAGCTTTGTAGTAAATCCTAATAGTTTAGCAATTTTATGGATTATTTTTTAGTTCCACCTATACACACAACATTTGTGTTTGTTGACTCCCCCTCTAGAAGCTGTGAGATATTTATCCATAGTTGACTTGAATCTAGAGGCGATTACCAGAAAGGCTCCCCCCAACAACAAGGTATCATCCACAAATTGAGAATTGTTTGTTTCTTTGACTCCTCTAACAATATTAATTCCAGGTAAAAGACCATTCCTTCTATTTGCTTCTAACTTTTAACTAAGACTATCTGCCATCATAATGTTTAGAATCGGGGATAACGGGCATCCTTGTCTCTATTCTCTTTCCCCTTGAAAGAACTCAACCGCCTACCATTTACTAAAGGAGCAATCCAAGGCTTGGACATGCAATCTTGAACCCAACTAATAAAGAGGCCAGAAAAACCTAATTTATTTAAAAGATTATATAATAAAGAGTGTCTTACCTTATCAAAAGCATTTTCCATATCCATTTTAATCACCATGCCTCTTTCCTTTTTTGATGTACTTGAACAAATTGGCTCCCACACTAGAATGACATTATCTAGAATATCTCTTAGGAACAACAGTACCTTGATTTCGTATTATAATTCTACTAAGAAGAGACTGGACCCTTGATGTTATTATCTTTGTGATAATTTTATAGGAAGAGTTGCATTGTTAGGTTGGTTGGAATCCATACAATGTATCGGGGAGCTTCCTTTTTGGAATAAGAGCAAGGAAATAGGTGTTTGTAATATTCCTGACCTTCCTTTTTTGAGGGACCAGTTTACCATTTTACAAAAATATCTTTTAATTAGATTCCAAAATTTTATGTAACAATTAATGGAGAAACCGTCTGGCCCTGAAGCCTTATTAGGTTCAATATTGTATATAGCACTTAACACTTCATTTTCCTCAATTGTTTTGATCATGTCCAAAATTTCTGAGTTGGAGATAAGGCTTGGAATTTTATATAGCATTTCCCCAATTGCAAATGGATCTAGATCATTTGGTTCGACATAAGATGTTTAAAGTGCCAAAACACTTCTTGTTTTACCTCATAACAGAACTCCTTCAGCATTATGACTTTCCTTAACATTGTTCCAACACTTTTGAGCTTTAGCTTGCTTATGGAAACATGAAGTGTTATGGCCTCCTCCAACCAACCATAGACTTCTCGACTTAAGTCTCCAGTGTTCCTCCTCCAATCTATTTATGGAATGGAGCTATCTATTTATTTCTATTTCTTCCATTTTCATTTGTTGTGATGGCTCCCTCATTTCTATTTTGTTTTTAATTGTCTCCAATTGAGAAACGATTTGTTTTTTTCACGATCAGGCTCCTTAGTCTTCATTTTTGTCAAAATTTTCAATTCATGTTTAACATTTTTCAGTTTGGATTCCCAGATGTAACTAGGAGATCTGTTCCAATTCTTTTTCCAAGTTTTGGAAATAATCTCTAAGAATTTTGAGTAGTTTAACCATAGACGATTAAATTTAAAAGGCAAAGATGCATAATAGATTTTTTTTTCTATCAAGAGACTGATGGGCTTATGATATGAAGTGGTCGAGGGTATAATTTTTATTTGATTATCATATCTTTTTCAAGAATATTGTTGCTCGCCAAAAATCTATCTAACCTTGTTGTTATGTCATCTGCACATGTTATTTTATTTAACCAAGTAAATCCACAATCTTTAGGTTTAGTATCCATTAAATCCTAATCAGAGATCATATCCTCCAACTATTCTATAGAGTAATCTTTCACTCTTGTGCCTCCTATTTTTTCTTTGTTGAGATAAAACTGTGTTAAAATGACCAACAAAAATAAATTGTTCCTTTCCAACTTCATCATTATTTCAACTAATGACTACCTTCATTCTTGTTTTTCTTTATAATGCACATATGCATAAATATTAACAAAAAAAAATCTAGCCCTAGAAGATTTACTTAACAGATGAGTAAACAACCAATGTTGACTTTTCTTAGATTCAAGAAGATCAAATTTATTTTTATTCCATCTTGTACTAATTCCTCCAGAAATGCCTCTCGAGCTGATTGAAAGAGCTTCACTATTTTTCCACTACCTTTGGCCAAGAAATTGCATCTTTGTTTCTTGTAATTCTATATCCTGGAGAAGTAACAAGACTGGATTTTCCATTTTGATTAGATATATTACAACTTCTTCTTTTATCCTACTTCCCATACCTCTATTATTCTAGGAGACTAGCAACATTATTTACCTTTCTTTGATTACCCTCCCTTAAGTTTGCTTGGAGTTCCAGGAGTATTTATTTCTTTAGTTGTCAAAATTTTAGGATCCGGGACAAAATTTATGTCCAATGTTGTTCGTAATACCATCATCTTTTCTATGTTTGTCATTTCTTCCCGTTCTTCATTCCATGTTTTTCTCAGCTTTTCTAGTTGATATTTCTTCTCCTTCCTCAAATTCCCTGTCTTCCTCACTTACTGCTTACTTCACCTTCTTTCTCATTATCACTCTTGTTGGACCAGCTTGAATCTCCTTACTTAAATCTAGATCTTCATTTAGTATAGCAATTTCAACCTATTTTCCCAAATTGATATTTAGAGATTCTTCAACTTCAATTTCCACTTCCTTGTTTAACAACGCACTATCCTTCAATCCCAAAAGGAATGTTGATATTCAGGGAGGGGAGTCTGATCCCAACTCTTTCATCCATGGGGGGATCATTTCAGAGAAGAAAACTGAAAATTATTTGCAGTGCTGCAAAATGATTTGGACTGATGTTTCCTTTTGAGACGTGGATGGAACCTAATTGTTAACTTTTGACTTCTTATTTACTTGTTGCCACTTCCCTTCTGGTTTATGATTTTCATTTTCTGTATTTTATTATTTATTGCAATCTTTCGAAAAGTGACCATAAACATGACGAGATTTACATTTAAATGGAAATTGCTCATAATCCAAAGGTTGATAATGACTATAGTTATCATGAACAAGGAGAATAACCTATGGGATTCCTTTTTCTAGATCAACTTCCACGCAAATTCAGGCACATTGAAACATACTACTCTTTGGGTTTGCCTTATCATTGTATTTCCCTAAGGATTTCTTGATGTATTTAACAGAATCATCCCCTAGCAATGCAGAGTAAAAGGAGGAAGCCTTACCCAAATAGGAACTGCAGAAGGTATGTCAGATTCTGGATTGAAGTGTGTGGTCCAACTGTTCAAATACGTTATCTTGTTGCTAAATAAGTAAGGTCCACTACGAAAAATCAGATCTATGTCTTCTTTGAGTTCAAATAGAAATTCATAGAAGCCCTTTCCACATAAATAATGGTTCATTATCCCTTTTATTAAGGTTAGACAATTTTTTTGAAGCTAAGTCTCCATAGATATTGGAGAAGGCCATATGTCTGTAAATTGCCATATTAGTCCCTTCTCTGCCATTGTAATTTCTTTCTTGCACGTAGCTACCACAAGCAGGTTTACCATTGGAATTTTAGAAGATTTATTAACAAATCATGAAAGCTTAGCCCTGGCATCTCATTTCTTAGCTTGATTCGTAGATCTCAATGCCAACTCATCATGTGCTAGATGAGGGCGAGCCACTCTTGGCTCCAAATCAATAGTCTACAAACTTGGATCCTCGCGCTTCAAACCCTCGTATAGTTCTCTTGGAGCGATTTCTTGGATAAAAGAACCATATTAAGTTACTTGTAATGATATATTAATGATGTAATATTTGTCCATAAGGAAATTACCAAACAAATGATGGATTATACATTTGTTTTACGTGTTCATTGGGATACTATGGATCAGGTCCTAGGTTCTTTATTGATTGATCCCAAAACTTGTGAGAGGTATAGATAGAGTCCATTAAGTATATCGAATATATTTGTTTATTACTTGTCTCTTAACACAACATGTTGATGGATAAATAATATGTTCTTCTTCCTTCATATATGAACCTCTTTTCATACCAAGTTTACATATTTTGTGCAATGCAACATCTATATTTTTAGTAAAGCATTTTGTATTTATATCACTGGAATTTAGACAAATGTTGTTGCTATGTTAATGATATACATCACTAGATGAGCTAATACAAAAAATATGAATTAAATGAGAACGTTGATTTGGTGTTATAAAGATGGTCACATCCTAGAATTCATACCGCAACCATGTACCTTCAACAAACTAAAGTCTCACCTTTGAATGGTGATCTACCTCCCTATCGAGTGATCTAAGTACATGAAAATAAAAGATCGAGTTAAATACAATTATGGAGGTTTTAGCTTCTTCAAAAATTCAGGGTGGATTTCATAGATACTTATATGTATTAGCCATTTTTCCAAGTAACAAGTGGTGTATAACATCCCATAGGAAATGAGAATATTAAATACATAGTAAGATGTGTTGCCCCTATAAACAAGCAGTTTGTCGCCATCCTATAGAAATGCCAATATTGAATACAAGGGTGAAATCAAATAAACCATTGTTGGAGGACCAATAGTCATCATCGTTTGAAGCCTCTTCTTCTTCTT
>LPNX010497044.1:36424-158375 GCA_001517045.1 Pseudotsuga menziesii | reverse complement strand
CTTAGAAAAAAATCCTTTTATTCATTGAATAAACATGGGCTGCTCTAATGAGCTTACATCCTATTTTGCCTTGTAGGCTTCTCTTTTTGCATTTCTTATCCAAAAATCTTGTCCATTTTTTTTTGTATCCTGTCTTTTCTTTTGATCTTACAACAAAAACTTTCAACAAAAAGCTTCTTCTGAAATATGCATATATGTGATCATTAGTACTCTCATGTCATTGTGATAGACTATGTGACCCCTCCGTTGCAATGCTCTTTTACCTCAATACTCCCGGGTTGGATGGCTAATTTCATTTTTGACTGAAAATCTGCCTTTGCGTTTAGCTCTTTGTAAATATGTGCAAAGAAAATATGTTGAAAATGGGACCTTAGCATTTGAATTTCATTTAACAAGTGTTGTAGATGTGGTGCTCTTATATTGATGTTTCCATTGGCCCATTCGATTACCATTTCAGAATTTGCATAGATATGAAGTCTTTGGATTTGTCTATCTTCGGGTGTTTTTAGGACCTCCCACAGCGCTTTTAGTTCCACTTTTCTATTTGATGCTCGCCCTGCTCCAAATTTTATACACAGTTTTATATTTGATGGAAAGTTGATGACCCCTCCAGCTCCTCCAAGAGGGGGTTCTCCTTGGCTGGCTCCATCGAAAAATTCCCAAGGAATGTTCTTGTTTATGTCTAGAGCTACCATTATTCATCTTTTGCCTGTTGTTGGTCTAATGATATGGTCCTGTAATTTTTCCATCATCAACACACATACGACGTCAGGAGGAACCCATTTATCTTGGAAGATTGCTTTGTTCAAAGCTTCCCATATGCTAAAAACAAAGAGAGCAGGGAAAGATTCATAGCAACGTACCTCGTCATATTGCCACCATTTCTGAGTGCGTTGCTCCAGCATGGCATCCCTTTGAGTGTGGGTACTATTCTTCAAAAGTTTATGTATTTCTAAGTTCCATACTTCCCCTGGATTTAGATAAAGACTAAACAAGTCATAGGTTTGTTCCTCATTTGTTTTACACAACAACCAAATAGCTGGACCTTGAAAACCTCTTTTCCTTAAGATTTCCCATGTGAAAAGCTTATTGATTAAAGCCAGCCACAGTGTTATAATGGTTTTTAGCGGACAATGATTTCCCCATATTTTTTTCCACCACCACTTTTTTTGCCTACTGCAGATTCATTACACGCTGCCACATATCCCTGTTTGGCTGAGAATTCACCTTTTTTGGCGTTCTTGGTCCATGCTAACTCATCCTGCGTTTCTTCCTCTAGATGTAAAAAGTTCACAACCAATTTGTTCACGTACATGTTCCATTCTTCCGCTCTTATGCCTGTTAGTCCAAGCTCCTATGATGGTTTCCATCCTATCCTCCCTTTGTTATGTGGATGTTGTTCTTAGGCATCAACTAGTACTATGATCCTTTGGGTTCTCAATTGTGATATTACTAGATTTGACAATTTAAATTATTCATCCGCCCCTACCCCCATGGGTCCTATACCAGTCTTACTCTGGTCCCGTTTCCTATTTTCCAAGCAATCCAGTTGCCAACTAAGGGGAACGCCTCTACCACTACCTTCCATCCCATTGAACCATTTTTATGGGTTTTTTTGGGAGTTCTGAACCATTTGAGTATTACTGAGCATGGACACTATTTCGATATCATGGCCCTTCCCCATAATGAGTTTGGGTTTTGTGCTAACCTCCATAATGTCTTTGATACTAGCATTTTACAAAATAAGGCCGAGTTTTTTATTCCCCATCTAACCAATGATTTTGGGAGTGCTAGGGTTGACCATTTTACCAAAGGTATCCCATCTGATTGCTTTCTTACCGTCCAAATGAAAGAGAAGCTTTTCTTCCTTATTTTCATTAATATTCTTTTGGGAATATGCTATATATGCCCATAATACTGGAATACTTTGTAAGACTGCCTTTAACATAACTAGTTTGCCTCCTCTGGACAAGAAACGATTAGTCTATACTGATATCCTTGTCTCGATTTTTTTGTACAACCATAACCAATCCTGGAAGGAATAACTATTAGGTTTTAGGAAAAAACCTAAATACTTGAAGTCGTTTGTCATAGGGGTGGATGAAAAGGGTAATATCTCCAATGCATTTTGTGTCAGATCCTCTGTAAATTTGTTGTGGACTAGGTTTGATTTTTAAAATTTAATCACCTTCCTTGTTTCCTTCATATAATTCTTTGGTAGAGAGGCAAAGGCCCTTAGGTTCGAGCTTATGCCTTTACCAAAAACCAAAGATTGACAAAGAGTGTGTGACTGATCTCTTATGAGCTTGATACCTTGATTCCCTCAATCTTTCTAGTTTCTCTGGCATTATGGATTAATCTACTCAAAGCATATGCTACTAGTAGAAACAGGAAGGGAGATAGGGGGCATCCCTGTCTCAGTCCTCTGGATGGATGGAAAAACCTGGATGGAGATCCATTTATCATTACCGCAAAGGAGGTTGACTGTATACATCCCATTATCCATTGCACCATATCTAGTGACATTCCAATTTGAATCAGTAGTAGCCTTACAAATGTTCATCATACCATATCATAGGATTTGGATAGATCTATTTTTAGCGCGAATGCACATTGTTTTTCCTTCTTGATGGCATGTATGGTCTCTTGAGTCAAGGAGATTACATCATGGATTTGTCTATCAAATAAAAAATCGAATTGTTCTTCTGATACAATCTCACTCAAAATGGGTTTTAGTCTGAGGGCTATAATCTTTGCTATCACTTGTTAAATCATGTTGCAACAAGAGATTGGTCTGAAATCGTCGAAGGATTCAGATTTTTGCTTTTTTGGGATTGGAGTAAAGAAGGTAGAGGTTATCATCCCCAAAAATTTTCCTGATTTATGTGATTCCCTTACCACTTTCAGGATGTCCTCCTTTATTAGCTCATAGAATATGAGAAAAAATTCCAGAGTGAACTCATGTGGTCCCAGGATTTTCCCTTTTTGGAATGAGTGTAGGACTTGGTTAATCTCTTCCTTAGATATTTCCTTCATAAGGTCTTCATTCGTTTCCTCCGTGATCATCTCGAGGAAAAGCCTTAATACCTCCAGTATATTTGTTATGGGACATCCCTTTGGTTCTGTAAATACGTTGCAAAATATTTCTACCACAACTTCATCTTTTTCTTGGAATGTCCTTACCATATTGCCCTGGTTGTTCATGATTCTGACAATGGTATTTATATTCCATTTATGTGTCGCGAATATGTGGAAATAGTTGGTGTTCCAGTCTCCTTCTGCTAGCCATAAATCCCTTCTCTTTAATATCCACATTTGTTCTTCTTTTTTCAGTAAATCCTCTTTCTTCCCTTCCATTTTTTTAAGAGTCTCCACCTCCTCTATTGTGAATACTCCCTTATCGTTTCCTCCTCAGAGCTCCTCTAATTCTTTCTCCACCTTCTTTAGGTATTCTTGATAGAAGCTTTTATGATTCTTGTCCCATGCCTTCAAGATTTTATTTGTTTAGATTAGATTGTCTGTGAATTGTTGCATATAGGATAGGCTTTGAGACTCCCTTAATGATTGCCACGAGTTATGAATTTGTGTTTTGTATTCATCCTCTTCTAATCACGTTGGGTTAAATTTGAAAGGTGTTTTTTTTTGTGGCACGTTTATTGTCAAGGATATTGGCCCGTGATCCGAGATTCCTCCAGTTTCTATTGTATATTGGAGAATCAAATGGTCCTTGACTATATCCTCGTTCACCAGGAAGCAGTCCAACTGTTTTAATATCGCCTGATCTCCTCCCCTCTTATTTTGCCATGTTGGTTCCATTTTTAGTGGCACGATATCAATCAACTGATGATGTTCAAAAAGTGAGGTGAAGAAGTTAATCTAGGCATCCTTTCTTGTGTTTACCCCTCAAAATTTTCTTAGTGTGAGGGTTAGGTTTAAATCCCCTCCTAGGGTCATATTTGATTTCTTCATCGCGCTGGTTTTCTCGAAAGTCTCCCAGTAAACCTTTTTGTTGTAGAGGGGTCCATATACATTCAAAATTGTGAAATCTGGCCCTGTTTCATCGTCTTTCAGTTTGGTTTCTAGCACTGAGTCGTACCTCTCAAATTTTATTAGTTCCATCAGAGGACTCCAAGCCGTAATAGTATCCCCGAAGTGTCCTTCTGCGCTTATACTTTCCATTTTCCAGTCTTTGATGCATTCATTGATCATTTCTTCTGCTTTTTTCCCTTTCAAGATTGTTTCTTGGATTAGCAAAACTGATGGTTTTATAATGCTTATCATCCTCTTGAGGGATTTTTTTGTGGAGCCCCCCTAGATCCCTTGTATAAAAAGAGAGTATTTTCATTAGGCTCCCTTCCTGGGGGCCTTCTCCACTATAAGAGCCTGTTTGATAGTTGTTTGTTTCCCTTGTTTTATATCCAAGGCCACTTTTTTTTGGGCCTTTGAGAGCATGTATTTTTGCCCAATTGTGCTTTGAGAGCATGGTTTAGAGCTAGTCCCCTTATAGATACACATTCCTCCTCCTCTTTTTGTGTATTCTACGATCTTAGCTCATATTCCTTCCTAATTACTGCCATTTTGAGAGTTTTTGGATTTCCTAATTTAGAACATTCCAACAATGTTTCTTCTTGGCTTATGTCTTCGATTGTTTTAATTAAAACAAGAAATTTTATCGAGGTGATAGTGTTTGTACCTTTATTCTGTTGAGCTGTAATGTTGTCAACTGGCATTCCACTTTCGACGCTTATGTTAGGTTGTTGCTTTTGTTGGTCCTTTGTTTCAACTGTTGCAATGTCCAGCGGCTAGTCCTCTTCTTCTATCCTGCATGTTCCTTCTACGTTCTTTGCGAATTCAGCTCCTTCGCCACCTTCTAGAATACGCTCGTTCCCTTTTGTTTATGCATCTGGGGCTGTGCACTATTTTCTAACCCATACCTTCCTATATCATATCTTTGGATATTGTGCTGAGCAATCCTTTTGTAGGTGCCCAACCTTTCTGCAATTAGAGCATAAGAATGGTAGCTTCCAGTAACCTAACCTTAACGTCCATATAATGCAGTGCATTAAAATTATCATTTCTTCATACATACCTTCTCTCATGTCTGTTTCTACTAAAATTTTAGCACATATGCGATGAATATTTGTTTCCTAATCTTCCTCTAAGGCCACAAATTTGCTAAGAATGTTCCCGATTGCTTCCAATATTTTCTCTTGCCAGAAAACCATTGGAAGTCCAGGCGAAATCACCCATATTTGCTGAAGGTCATGTGGTTCCTTTCTAGCATTGAATTCCACCTTCCACTTCTTCAGTTATAGTCTCGACGGCCTCCATTTCCAGTTTTTCTGTAAGATTTTTTCAGCGTCCTCCTTGTTTTGCATCTTTATCAGAAACCAACCTCTTGGGAGTAAATGAAATTCAGGTTTATAGCCCAAGAAGCTACTCCAGTTTTTCTCCATCCACCTTTCCAGAGACTCTCTTCCTATCACCTTTCCACAAAATCTCCCTACCAGGGCCAGATCCACAAAATCTCCCTACCAGGGCCAGATTCAGATACTCCAGGATTTGATCAATCTGTATTTCCTTACCCATTAGTAATTCTGCGGTATCCTTTTTCGTCTGAATTCCCTTGTTATTCAGTGTTTTTTCATGCTGTGTTTGGATCTTGATGGAGTCCTTCCCATCATCGTTGGACGCTCGTGCTGAATTCATTGTTTCAGGTGCTTGTACCACCTCCTGAGCCATGATGTCCTCTTGTACCTCCACTTGCGTATGGGGAACCTCCTGATATGAGCAGAAAATCGATCCTTCCCATGGATCGCCATCATAGTCCACTTCATCAATATACATGGTAATTGTTTTGTTATTAAAATCTCCTCACTTTTGTACCTTTGACAAGACTCTTTGCTTGAGTACCTCTGCGCTATCATAATGATCGTGAAAAGCTTAAAAAGAAAGATAANATATAAAATTTCCCAGAGAAAAAAATATTTATTCATCGAATAACATGAACTGCTCAAAAGAGATTACAGTACTGCATTATTTGATAATCAAAACAATGCTCCTCCTTTACATCTTAGTTGTGCATCAATTGCTCGTAGAGCTACCATATTGCTCAACGTTAACATCTATTGTTCACAATCTTTAGAACAAAAATGTTCTATTCTTAATATTCATCACAAAAAAAAACCAAGGTTTTGTTTGAGCGTTCCACTCACCGAAACCTTGTCCGTCATTTCCCTTGTGCTGCTCATTCGTGGCCGCTACCTCTGTATGCAGGGAGCTGCACTTCTGTCTTTCAAAATACAACTTTTTTACTTCTGTTTGTGCCTTCTTCTTTTCTATCCCCTTGAGCCCTGTTTAGTTGCCAATCATCATGTCATTGACCTTCTATCATATTGGAGAGTAGAACATAGTACTTTCACCTCTTGTGACTACCTCTCCTTCAATTATCCCTGGTTGTATGGCTAGTGCCTGCTTTGATAAGGTATCGGCTTCTGTGATATGTTCTCTATAAATGTGACTGAAAAGGACTACTTCAAATGTTGGTTGTAGATCATGAATTGCCTTTAGAAAAATTGTGCAAATGTTGAGCTCTAATGTTATTTTTCCCTGTTGCCCAAGCTATTGCAAATTTTGAGTCTCCATATTTGTGCAGCCTTGTTAACTGTTTGTCCTTTGCTATCTTCATAGTTGCCCAAAGTGCATAGAGCTCCACTTTGCTATTTGTTTCCCTTCCCAGTCCAAGTTTGTAGGAAATTTTGTTTGTCTCATCTACAAAAATAACACCACCTATGGGTGGATCATCTTGGATGGCACCATCAAAGAACGCCTAAGGCATACTTTTATCAAATTCTGGAGTCATGAGAATTCTTGTTTTTCCACTTTTATGGGAGGAATTGTGTTCTTGAACCTTCTGCACCAGTAGAGCTGATGTAATGTTAATAGGGGTCCATAGATTTTTGAAAATCACTCTATTGAGTGCCTCCCATATGGTGTAAACAAAGAGTACAGGGAAAGCAGCAAAACTACATACCGCTGCGTTGTTCCACCAATATTGAGCTCTCTATTCCCATGTTCCTTCCATGTTGCTCATCCTTGATTGGGTAATGGCCCTTGAGGCATTGGTCCACACCTGACCTGCATAGGTACACGAACCAAAGAGATGTGAGGACAGTTCTTCCACTTATTTGCATAGAAAGCAAATGCCCGGTCCTTAGAATCCCCTTTTCCTTAAATTTTCCCAAGGAAAATGTTTATTATTTATTGCCAACCAGAAGGTGAGAATGGTTTTCAAAGGGCTGTTGGAGGCCCACAAGACCCCCCACCACTAATATTTTTCTCCTTCAAACTGCTCCAATATTGCCACTTCATAACCCTTTTTGGTTGTGTAGTCTCCATTTATAGCATTCCTGGTCCAGATCAGTTTATCATGATCATCTTCATCGAGGTGAACAAAATTTATCTCCAACAAATTTACATACCCATTCCATATTTCGATATCATCTCCCTCCAATCCTAGCTCATGAGCATTTTTCCACCTCGTTT
Source organism: Pseudotsuga menziesii (assembly GCA_001517045.1). NCBI lineage: Eukaryota > Viridiplantae > Streptophyta > Pinopsida > Pinales > Pinaceae > Pseudotsuga > Pseudotsuga menziesii. Next base: position 150,830 of record LPNX010497044.1, on the reverse strand, counting down.
TGCCTAAATGAAAGGGATATTGAGATTGCACATCTACAAGCTTGAAAAATCTTTGCTCTCTTAGCTTGGTAATAATAGAGATAGGCAATTTGTAGTTCTCCCTTGCCCCTGCCCATGGATCTTCTCCTATCCTGACACTCCTCTTGTTTCCTATTTTCCAGGCTGTCCAATTGCCAATGAGTGGAAAAGCTAGGACCATAGCTTTCCACCCCACCGACCCATTTTTGAAAGACTTGTTGGGGTTTCTAAACCATTCAGCCAAGTTCATGTCTGGGTAGTATTTGGAGCATAAGACTCTTCCCTAAAGGGTGTCTATATTTTGGACCAATCTCCATAAAGATTTAGCTGCCAAGGCTTTACAAAAGAGTGTTGGGTTCTTAATTCCCCAACCTCCTAGTTCCTTTGGTAGGGAAATAGTTGTGCATTTTTCCAGGGGTATGCCTTCATTTTGTTTGCTTGATGTCCTTAAGAAGGAGAAGCACTTTTTCCTAATTTTTGTTAGTATCCCCTTGGGTATATAAGCTATTGGTGCCCAGTATACTTGGATACTTTGTAGTATTTCCTTGATCAAGACCAATCTTCACCCTCTGGACAATAATTTGTTTTCCCATGTTGAGAGTCGTGCTTCTACCTTTTGATAATGCCACACCCAATCTTGATAAGCATAACTGTTTGGTTTGAGAAAAAAACCTCAATACTTAAAGCTTGCTGACATCAGATTTGTAGGAAAAGATAGTATCTCTTTTTTTCTGTTGGACTAGTTCTTATGAGAATTCATTATGAGCCAGCAGAGATTTGTCTATGTTTATCAACATTCCTGTTTCCTTCTTGTACTTCTCTATTAGTGATGCATATTCCTTCAAGTTATCCTCTTCTCCAATCCCGAACAACAGGACATCATCTACAAACAAAGTGTGTGGGATTTATTCCGATCTTGACACTTTGACTCCTTCAATTTTCCCTTCTCGTTTTGCTTTTAGCATTAGCCTTCTCAGTGCATCTGCCACTAGAAGAAATATTGAGGGGGACAAAGGACATCCCAGTCGAATTCCCCTGGAGGGCCTGAAGAAACCAGATGGTGAGCCATTGATAATTACTGCAAATGAAGTGGATTGAATACACCCCATTATCCTCTCTACCAATTCCATGTCCATCCCTAACTGAATAAGGATTAGTCTGATAAATGTCCAGCTAAGTCTGTTGTAGGCTTTGGAGAGATCTAGTTTCAATGCAAAGGCACTCTGCTTCTCTTTATTGATGGAATGCATTGCTTCCTGAGCCAGTGAGACCGCATCAAGGATTTTCTTGTTATGCAAAAATCCAAATTGTTCCTCTATAATTATCTTGCTTAGGATTGGCTTAATTCTTTATGTGATCACCTTTGCTATGACTTTGTAAATCATGTTACAACAGGAGATTGTTTTGAAGTCTTCAAAGGATTCTGCTTTCTGCTTCTTTGGGATCATTGTTATGAAGGTGGAATTGAGGCTCCCTAACACTTTCCCTACTCTTCTAGATTATTTGACTACTTCTAGGATATATCCCTTTATCTTGTCATAAAACCCTATAAATAAATCTAAGGTAAACCCATCAAGCCCCAGGATTTTACCTTTTTGAAAGGATTGTAACTCCTGCTCCTCCAAGATTTCTTCAGTTAATTCCTCGTTCATTTCTTCTGTGATTGCTCTTGGGAACAGTTCTAAAACCTCAAGAATCTCAGTAATTGGGCATCCTTCTAGATCTTTAAAGAGCCGTTGAAAGTGTTCTACTTTTGCTTGGGTTTTTTCTGAGAAAGACCTGGCCAAGAGCCCCTGATTTGTCCTTACTTCATGTATTGTATTAGTACTCTTGCTTTGGGAGGTAAATATATGAAAATACTTTATATTTCGGTCCCCCTCCTCCAACCTCATAGCTCTACTCTTAAGCCTCCATTTATGCTCTTCCTGCAAAAGTAGCGAGTCTTTCTTCTCTTCCAGCTCTTTTAAGACACCTAGTTCTGCTTCTGTGAACACTCCTGCTTCATTATTCTCATACATCTCTTTGATCTGATGTTCAACCTGTCTCATTTCTTCTTGTTGTATTCTTTTGTACTTCTCATACCACTCCTTTGAAATCTTCTTAGCCCTGGCCAAGTTGTCCGCGAACTGCTGCATTAGGGAATGGTTATTTACTTCTTGCAAAGGTTTCCAGGCTTCTAGTATCAAATTTCGATACTCCTCTTCATCTAGCCACTATGGTTTAAATTTAAAGGGGGAGGGAGGTTTGTCCTCCGATTTTTTGACTGATAGAACTATTGGTCAATGGTCCGAGTTACCACCCGTTTCTACTGTGGCTTATACAATTAGGTCATCCCTTATTAGGTTTTCCGAAATTAGAAACCTATCCAGTCTTTTGGAGATATCCTGTTCACCTCCCCTCCTATTTCTCCACGTAGGCATCAATTTTGTTGGCGTCAGATCGATTAACTCCTTCTGATAAAAAAGACAATTAAAGAAAGGCCTCAGGGAGTCACCTCTCGCGTTTTTGCCCCAAATTTCATTGATGGAAAGGGTTAGGTTAAAGTCTCCCTCGATAATCACATCAGGGAGATCCAATGCTCCTGATTCTTCCACCTTTTCCCAAAACTCTTTCTATCATAGAAGGGTTCGTAAATGTTAAGGCCTATGAAATGCTTCTCTACCTCATTATCTTCCACCTCTGTTCCCAAAATTAGACCATATCGCTTGACTGTAATCATCTTTACTGTGGGACTCCATGCTGTTAGAGTCCCTCTTGAGTGACCTTCTGTGTCAGTGCTAGTCATTCCCCAATCCCTAAACCATCTCCTCATCCTTCCGTCCTTTAGTCATTGTTTCTTGCAAAAGTAAAACCGTTGGTATTGTATTGGCTAATAGCCGCTTCAGGGTGTTTTTTTTGGAGGCCGTCTCTACCACCCTTATGTTCAGGGATATAATTTTCATTTGTTAACCCCTCCTAGGGCTTTGTCTCTAAGATCCCTTATTATTGTTGCTTGCCTTCCCTTTTTCACATCTATTACTGCTTGTTTTTTAGCCTTTGAAAGAAACGTTTTCCTTCCTAACTGTGGCTTGGTAGAAGAATTGAGTGCCAACCCTCCCGTGGATACACAATCCTCTTTCATAATTTTAAGGGCCCAGGGTCATAAGTTGTAATTCTTTCTCTAGTCTTTTTGTGGAGTTTCCCTTTTTTTTCAGTCTTTAAATTATTATCTAACGGGGATTCACCTAAAAGTTCATTAACATCTGAAATCATAGGAGCATTGAATTTTTCGATGTTATTACCTTTTGGTCCCTTGACTAGCATCCCTGTCTACTGTGGACCTCTTGAGTCGCCACTGCTGAGGTGTCCCATTCCCGCGCTTGCTTTTCCACTGCTAAGGTGTCCTCCTTCTATGATTGCTCCACTGTCTGACCTCTCTATATCTATCTATTCCTCACATTTATCCTTATGCTCGCTTACGTCCTTTCTTGATTCGGTGTCACCGCCTTTTGTTGTTCCACCACCCTTCTGTTGGCACCCGCTTGATCTGCCATTGCTAGGTCCTCCTTCTGTGCCTTCTCCTAAGTTACCTCTGTTGCTTACTTGCTTTCTCCTATCTGTTTCTTTCCAATTTCTTCGTGCTCTTCTTTATCCTTCTTTGCATGAGGCTCATCACCTTTTTTATCTTCTGCACCTTCTGTTCTCTTCTTTGGACCTTAATTGTCTTCACACTTCTCCCCTATATTCTTTACCCAAAATTTCCTGAATTGAGCTTCCTTTGCACTTCTTGTGCAGTCCTTCTGTAAGTGCCCAACTTCTTGGCATCCATAACATCAAAATGGAATTTTCCAATAGTCCAGTCTTTGTCTCCACTGGCTATCATGCATCTTAATTACTATTTCTTCATATAGCCAATTCCTTAGGTCCATTTCTACCAGAATTCTCGCACACCTACGATCTACTTTGGATTCCCAATCATCCTCCAAAGCCATGAATTTCTTGATCTTGTTTCTGATTGTTTCAAGGCACTCTTCTTGCTAGAATACCATAAGCATCCCTGGTAGTATCACCCAGATTTGCTGCTGATTATGAGGCTCTTTCCTGGCATCAAAGTCTATTCATCATTTCTTAAGAATAAGTCTCGATGGTCCCCACTACCATTTCCTATCTAGCAATTTCTGCCCGTCTTCCTCCTGTCGCATCTTCAATAAGAACCATCCTTGTGGTAAAACATGGAATGCAGGTTTATAACCCAGTTCTCCTTCCTAGTTTTTGTCCATCCACTCCTGCAGTGTCTCCCTTCCTAGATTCTTCCCCCGGAACCGCCCTACCAATGCTAAGCTCAGGTATTCTAGTATTTGCTTAATTTGGATATCTTTGCCGACTGTTAGCTCCACGATGTTTTTTATAGACCTTACACCTTTGGACTTCTTTGTTTTCTTGCTGCTGAAGTTTGCGCTATCATGTTTGATCAAGGTTTTGCCTGTGATTACACTGTTAGATCGTGTCACAATGCTTGGCCCTATCCTCTCACTCGTCATCGTACTGCATAGTTCCTCCACCTCCTTTTCCATCTGCTCCATCGTATAGTACACCTCTTCCCCTGTACAAAAAATTGAATCCTCCCAATCATCTGTTTCATAATCGACTTTGTCGAGCTGCATAATGTTTTGTTGCTAATTGATCTTTTAAAACTGTTAAGTTTTGTCTCCCTACTGTCAATCCCCATCAGCCTTGCAAAAAATTAAAAATTTAAAAGACTTTATGCTCCTGCTCCCTTCCGAAAACTGTCCCCCCCTCACCTTTGGCTCCTATTGCTCCTTTCACTTCTCTGCAAAGCTCCATCTCCGCTCCCGAAGCTTTAGTTATATATATATATATATATATATATATATATATATCCCATTAATTCTCCATAAGAGAAAATCATAATTAATATTGTCAATGAGCTAGTACACAATTTCCCGTTGGCTATTGTTATTGAATACTTTAAATAAATAAAATCATAACTAGTTTTTATTGTATTTGTCATGAATTTTTATTATACACACACAAAAAGGCAACATGGATACAAAGCTAAATAATCTTAAAAGGACATCTTCAATAAATAAGGTATATACACAGATACCAAATACCTTAATGCAACTACTCACACAAACATATCACAGATCAATATTCTGCAGAAGGAGGAGGATTCTGGATGGCTTCAAACCAAATGTTGGCATATTGATCATTCTCCTGTTCTCATGAAGCCATGGAACCCCCTTTTTGATGCCAGCAAAGAGAGGGTGGACGTCATCCCTCTTTGGGTGAAATTACCAGCGCTCCCCCTACATTTCTGGGATTTGTATCATTTTCGAAGGATTGGTGATATCCTTGGAACCTTTTTGGAGGCAGATCTATCCTTTCTCGAAACAAAGGAGAAAAAGGTGGCTCGTATTCTGGTGAACTTGAATATCAGGGAGGGTTTGGCAGAATCTATTATCTTGGAATGGGGACCGGATCCCATTACTTAGATATTGGATTATGAGAATGTACCATTTCGTTGTAGACGGTGCCATGTCTATGGGCACCCGACGACGTCATGCAAATTGCAGGTGCGGTCTCATAATGGTAATCGCAGGAAAGGTGACTGGGCTACTTCTGACAAACCCTCTGAACTGCCACATGTGGTTTTTGGCCCTTCTCAGTCCTCTGCGGATGAACTGGACAGTGATCTGCCTATTGAAGACTTGGCTGTTCCTGTTCCCGGGGTGGTCGTAGGGACTATGGATCAGACAGTGCAGAATTCTTTGGTAGAAGACTCGGCTAATGGGGAACCCTCTGGTCCTGGTAACCCTAATCTACCTTTGTTATCAAATGTTAATATGTTTCTGAACAATGTTTCCTTTCTTGGTTTTGATTGGATTGATGGTTTGAGGAAGCTTTCACTTTCGGGGCAGTCTGACCTTCATTTGCCCATTGTCTCTGATGAGGTCTTTTTGGGATTGGGCTCTCAACCCGTTGCTACCATTTCTGATTTTGAACTTGTCCACCCAGTTGATGTCATTTCTGTTTCTGATAATGTCAAACCTTTTTCTTTGGAAGTTCCCCCTCCTGCTGTTGTGAATCCTGCACCTGTTTGTTCGGAGGAGTCATGTCCTTCCCCTCCAGACACTATGGAGTCGGGTTATTTTTTAAGATCATCCCATAAACCTGTTCCGGGGCTGGGTAAGATTTCCTCGTTTGTGAGAAAAGGTAGAGGTTGTAAGACTAATCTATCAAAGGCCCAGTCCAGAGCCAAGGAGGATCTGCTGGGAGGAACACAAATTTTGATTGAAAAGGCCCTTAGAGCGGAGATGGCCTTGAAGAAAGATCGATTATGAAGTTAATGTCATTCAACTGCAGGGGGTTGGCTGGGCCTGGAAAGAAATCAGCCCTCATGAGGGTGCTTACTCTTGAGCATCCTGATGTGTTAATGCTACAAGAGACTTTAGGTGTAGGAGTGGTGATTCAGGGGAAGTTGGAAAGCTGGTTTCCTGGGTGGTCATTTGTGACTTTGGATGCAAAAGGTAGATTTGGGGGACTGGCGGTGGGCTGGAAAAATAGTTGTGTGAAGATGATTAACTCTTGGGAATCAGAGGCAGTGTTGGGTGTTGAAGTTTTTTCTGAAGAATTGGGGATTTCTCTTTCAGTGCTTAATATCTATGGTCCTTATATTAACAGAGCTCCCTTTTGGGAATCATTGCTTCAAAATCCGATGGTTAAGGGTGATTCGGTTGTGCTAGGAGGTGATTTAAATTTCTCACTGGGGCATAATGAGGTTTGGGGTCCCCATGCCCAGGTTGACTCTTTGGCGAGGTTTTTTGTGCAAAAATTGATGGAGAAGGGATTGCTGGATATTGAGCCTGTAAAATTAAAACCGACTTGGAGAAATAATCGTTGTGGGGATGCTAGGGTGGCTAAAAGAATTGATCGATTCTTGGTAGCAGAGCAGTTGGTGGACAGTTTTTTCTTGGTAAAATAATGGGTGGGCAGTGGGGGTCATTCCGATCACTTCCCTATCTTTTTTGAAGTTAAAAAGGGGCCAAGCAATCCTCCGAGCCCTTTAAAATTCAATAAATGTTGGCTTCAGGAAGAGTCTTTCAAAAATCTATTTCTTTCTCATTGGAATCCTATTGGGGAGGAAAATGACAGGTCGACTGCTTTACAGTTTGCAGACAACATTAAACGTCTTAAGGTGTATATCAAGGAGTGGGCTGTAATGAAGAGAAAAAGAGATGAGGCCGAGCTGAAGTCTATTGAAGAAGCTCTCCTATTGTTGTATGAAGGAGATGGAGGTGGGTTTTTAACTCATGAGTCTAAAGAGATCTTGTCTAGGCTAGAGGGCAGGCACAATTCTCTTTTGTTGGAACAAGAGGAAGCATGGAGACTTAAAAGTCATGCGATTTGGTTGGAGAGTGGAGATGATAACACAAAGTTTTTTCACGCCTATGCCAGAGGTAGGAAGGTGGCAAATACTATTTGGAGTTTGCAGGATGCGGAGGGTTCTTCCTATGTCTCTTTTGATGAAAAGGCCAGATGTGGGGTGAATCATTTTCAACAATTGTTCAAAGCACCATCTCAGGCCTCAATTGCAGAGGTTATTAAAATAGCACAGATGTTCCCTCGTTTTGTGGATGAGGAGGGCAATGGGGACCTTATGAAGGCTGTTTCGGAAGAGGAACTTAAGATGGTTATGGGAAGTTTTTAGAAAGATAAAAGTCCAGGGCCAAATGGATGGACTATTGATTTTTTTCTGGCTCTCTTCGATATTGTGGGGATGGATTTGCTGCAGGTGATTGAAGATTCTAGGTCATCTGGATGGATTCCGACGAGTTTCAATACTACTTTCATAGCTCTCATCCCAAATTCTGACAATGCCAGAACTCTAACTGACTTCAGGCCTATCTCTTTGTGCAATTGTGTGTACAAGATTATCTCAAAAGTCATAGGGGTAAGATTGAAGGCTATTCTCTCAGAACATATTTCTACAGAACAATTCGGTTTTCTGGAAGGTCGTCAGATCCATGAGGCAATAGGGGTGGCTCAGGAAGGACTTAACAGTCTTAAAGCTAGAAGGATGAAGGGGGCTATTCTTAAAATTTATCTTTCTAAGGCCTATGATAGAGTCAGTTGGATATATTTGAGGTTGCTTCTAACACATCTTGGTTTTGGCATCAATTTTATAAGATGGATTATGTCTTGTATAACTACTGTTTCTTTCTCTGTTTTGATCAATAGAGTGGCTTCATCCTTTTTTCATGCAGAGAGAGGGCTGAGACAAGGATGCCCTTTGTCTTCGCTCCTCTTTCTTTTGGTTGCTGAAGGTTTAAGCAGGGCTTTAAGAGGAGCTCGAGCGGAAGGTCATTTTACTGGGATTCAGTTAGCTCCAAATTTAAACATTACACATCTACTCTTTGTGGATGATGTACTGATTTTCTGCTCTGGTACTAAAGGAGAATCTAAGGTTCTTGTGGAGATCTTGGATCTTTTCTCAAAGGCCACTGAAATGGAGATAAATGCTGGTAAATCTTCTTTGACTACTCATATGTTAAGACCTGAAGAGGAGACTGAACTCTTGAGGTTTTTTCCATTTTCTACAGCAAGTTTGGAGGATGGAATAAAATATCTTGGCTTTTCATTGAAAGCAAACAATTATCGGAAACAAGACTGGTTTTGGTTGATTAGAAAGGTTGAGAAACGCCTGATGGTTTGGAGTCACAAGTGGCTTTCTAGAGCCGGCAGATTAGTTTTAGTCAAAGCTGTTTTGGAAGCTATTCCGGTGTATTGGATGTCTTTATCTTGGATACCGAAAGGGATCCTTGAAAGGATTAGGAGGATTTGTTTTAGATTCCTCTGGAGTGGACATAAAGAAGATTAGACTACCCCTTGGGTGAACTGGAAAAGGATTGCTGTTCCAAAAGGATATGGAGGATGGGGTCTTAAGGATATTTTTCTGTTTTCAAAAGCTTTGGTTGCAAAGGGAGGGTAGAGATTGTTGAAATCTTCCAGCCTGTGGACCCGGGTGATAAAACATAAGTATATTTATGGTGAGAGTATGCTGGATTGGATTAGAAATCCTAGGAAGTCTCATGTAGGAGGCTCGGTGATTTGGAAAGCAATTGTTAACTCTTTTGATTTGATCGAAAACAACTTGGTTTGGGATGTGGGTAATGGGGAAAGTGTCTTGATGGGTAGGGACCCATGGATGGGCAATTTTCAACAACACCTTCTTCCTCCTGATGTAATAGAGTTGTTAGGTCTTCAAGGGGTATTCATGCTTAATCATTTAGCTGTTCCAAGGCACAATGAACCGTGGATTCAAATATGGAAAAGGGCTGGTTCTTTTGGTCTGGGGGCAAGGGAGACTGGTATTTTGGATCTTTATCTTTGGGAATTGGTGCAAGCTAACATTATCCTCTCGGATCAAGAAGATACATTGGTATGGGAGGCTGATCCGGGGGGTGTTTACAGTCCTAAGGCAGGGTATTTAGCTCTTTGTACAGGGTTGGCCCATCGGAAAGTAGTCTGGTGGTGGAGGCTTAAATGCCCAGCCAAAACCAAGATGTTTATGTGGTGTGTTTTGTATAATAAGGCTCCAACGTGGGACGTTCTTCAGAAGCGCTCTTTTCAGGGCCCGGGCTGGTGTGTTTTATGTAAAAGGGAGCTGGAATCTACTCTGCACTTGTTCCTTAATTGTTCCTACATTCTTGATGTCTGGAAGGAAGTTTCCATTTTGGTTGGTTTTAAATGTCAATGGGAAGGGGGAACTATTGGGGAAGCTTGGCATTCTTGGTGGAGGAGATCAAACCAGAAACAACATAAATTACCTTTACTGGTCCTTTGGGTGGTTTGGCTGGCTCGTAATCAGGCTATTTTCAAAGATATTTCTTGCACTCCGGCTATTACTGGTACTCTGTCAGTGGGTCTATTCAATTCTTTCCCCGAACATATCAGGGCTGGTAGAGATCGAAGGATTTTAGCATTGGATATAGATAGATCTCTTCCGTGGGCTTTCTTTGATGGGGCAGCCCAGGACAATATGTGTGGCGGTGGTGCAGTTCTGTTCTTAACTAACTCTCATTTCTTTGTTATGTCCTTGGGGCTGGGGGAAGGCACAAATAATTTTGCTGAATTAATGAGTCTTAAATTGCTGCTGATGTTTGCATTGGAGACAGGGTGCACTGCACTTAATTTTCTTGGGGACTCTTTGAATGTTATAAACTGGATCAATCATACACAAGAGTGTAGGCATTTGAGATTAGCACATATTATATCTTCCATTCGATAGCTCCTCCTTCGATTTGACTCCTTTTCATGCCGACATGTTTACAGGGAAATTAACCAGGAAGCAGACAAAGCTTCCAAGGAAGGGCTCCGGATGGAAATGGGCACTTGGTTGGTGAAAGAATCTAATGCATGAATTGTTCAGAAATTTTATCACAGGCCATTCATTGATAACATTTGAGTGGGTTTTTCATTGATATCATTTGAGATGACAGTTTCTTTTTGATGGTTTCATTGTGGCTGTTTTATAGTCGCGGGTTGATATTTGATCTATGTATATAGCTAAAACATTTTGATGTTTTTATCAGTCATATGTTCTAGCATATATATGACAGTTGCTATCAGTTTCTCGTTGACAGTTTTTTGGATTTCACTGTGGGTTCATATTAACTGCGCGATGTATATGCTCGATATGTATGCTGTGGGTTCATACATATGTTATATATGACAGTTGCTATCAATTTGTGTTCTCGTTGGCAGTCGGAATTCTCAGTGGGTTCATACTTTTGTTACTGCATGCTGGATGTGTATACTCTTATATATAACAGTTGTGTTTTGGTTACCGAATGGTCTTTTCTCGTTGACAGATCCTGTCACTACAGTTCAGAATATTGGTTTTTGCTGGGTGTGAAAATCGACTGATTGATATAATACTATGTAATGATCTAGAAATTTGGTCAAAAGCATATGTGTTTGCTTTTTTTTGTTTTTTACAGAAGACTTGGCAGTCTAAATATTGGATCCATTTTTTTGGAATCTGGAATTCACCTGGAAGTGAATATACTGAATGTAATTTTGATCTCGAAAGATGAATAAAATTACTCTTTTTTTTCTTGGAAAAAAATATCACAGATCAATACATCATTGTATTGCATGGTCAAAACCATCAAAGAGGGAAACGATCCATCACCCCACACAATGTGGTCACTTGAGGAAATATATTAATGGAAAAGGAAACCTTTTACATGAGTTTCTCACAATTGATCATCAACAAATGACCCTTCATTCTCTTTAAATGGAGTTCATGGATCAATAAAGTGTTAACCACATATCAATGTAGCCATCAATATTACAGAGAATATGAACCATTAGATCACTTTACATCTTTAACATAATTGTGACCATTGGATTAATCACAAATACAAAATACAAATGCAAACTAATACATACTTATTAAGCACACCAAATAAACACACTTTATTTAAAGACGCATTAAACCAAGTTGATCTTAACTAACTCCTAAGTGTTTAAGTATCCTACCCCCCCCCACCAAGGAAAACTTGGGATAAAATTGAAGGATTTGTAAATTTACTCAATACAAGAAGGAAGGAGGCATTAGATATTATTCCCCATTAAGTAAAACTTATTAAACTCCTAACAGAGATCAAAATGTGAAAAACTTTGACTTTGAAAATTTGCATACAATCATTTGTAAGGCAAAAGAGAAGTTCATGAACATGATCCTAAATAAGATTTATAGTGAAGTGCATGTGTAGCTCAATGTGTTTTCTGTGTTGATGTTGAAATAGAGCTTTGGTGAGCATGATGGCACAACTCTAATTGTCGCAACAAAGGTTAGATGTTGCTATTGGAATCCAAACTCTGAAAGGATCTATCAAATCCACAAGACTTCTTCACTTGCACTAATCACTACTTGATACTCTATTGTGATTGAAGAAAAAACAAGGAATTGTTTCTTTCTTACAAGCCTAAGCGATTGGCATGGAAACAAAACTACAACACAACATATAGTATACTTTCGATCATCTAGGTTGCTAGCCCAATCATAATAAGTGAAACCAACCAACAAAGGGCTCCCCCATAAATTGCAATATATCCCAAATTTACTTGTACCCCAGATATAACAAAGTATCATTTTGTTGCTTTCCAATGGCTCTTGTGGGTGTTTTCATATGCAGGGAATTGAGGCCAATAACAAAGGGAATATCAAGATGGATATGAGTTAAATATAGAAGGATAGCAATTAGCTAACATTATCTAGTGGCATCTACTTCAAGCATATTGTAGGTGGCAATAAGATTAACTCCATTTTGGAAGGGTGATGGGGTTGGTTTACAATCTTCCATGTGAAAGAGATGAAAAAGGTCAAATGCATGCCTATATTAGGAAATAAAAATTCCTTTCTTGGGTTGCAAGACGTTGAAGCTAATAAAATAATGAAATGCCTTGAGTATATCGTTTCAAATTTCTTCTAAATGTTATATTTTGCATGGATTCAAAGTTTGGGGTCATTGCTAGTGAGACTAATTTCATTAACATAAAGAAAAAGTATTATGATATGGTTGCTTGCTTTCTTGGTATAGAAGTTTGGGTTAAAATGACATTGTTAAAGTTATTGTAAGAAGAAATATATCCATCTTAGCATACCAAACTTGAGGAGCTTACTTAAGGTTGTAAAGAGATTTTGTAAAGTAAAAAACAAGGTTGGAGTCATTCTGAACATAGGCACGTGGTTGTTCCATGTAAATTTCTTCTTAACAAATTCACATGCAATAATGAATATCTAATATCCATTTGGTGTAGCTCCCATTTATATGAGATGATAAAGAATAAAACAAGGAAGATGGAATTCATTTGGCTACGGGGGTAAATGTTTCATTATAGTGAATCCCTTCAACTTGAGAAAATCATTTGGTTGTTGGAATTATTATTTATACTGAGAGAGGGGGGGGGGGGTGAATCAATATAAAGTGCATATTAAACAAAATTTCACTTAATATATTATACTTCAAAACTTTTTTTATGCCAAAAACAGTAAAGGACACGATTGCACTAAGAATTTGTAAAGTAACTTTATATATCTATATGTAGAATTGATTACATAGATAAGATACACCAATCTCTAATTACAAGAACCAACTCATTTCAGACACCAATCTGATTGGGACACCAATCCCACATGTAAGCACCCACTTGTTGATTATAGACACCAACATGTGAGGAATTCAATCTTCTACGCAAGTACCAACTTGTTGACTTCAAGAAACGACTTGAGTGGATATTAGTCATTTAAAGTAAGCACCCACTTTCAACGTTTAGGCACCAACCTGAATGGGGACTGCAATATCCTCTTCTTGTTCTTCAACACCAAATGAAAGGAGATACGACTTCATGTTATGTATTATCTAGCACCAGCTAGAAGGAAGCTACAACTTCATGTCCTTTCCCCTTCCTACCTCCTTGGAATAGAAATAAGTTCGAACATAACTGTGACTTTTGTGATTTCCAATCTACGTCTTTTGTACTATCAACAATCTACGATCCGTGACTTCTGGAATTTGCAACACTTTTACACTTCTACAATCTTCGATCTGCATCTTAATATCAACACTTTTGTCAAATCTGGGATTTGCAATTTGTGTCCTAATATCAACACTTCTTCGCTGTGTTATTTATTGTATATTCTCTTTGCACCTCCTAGTGCAGGGCTTCCCTCCAATTTGCGCACTGTCAACTATTCTTCTTCATTGTTTTTATGCAATTGTCTCTCTGCTATACATACATTTTCTAGATCAATGAGCCATTGATACCACATAAGTGGAAGCTTTCCAAATCAAAATATCACATCTTCTTCATCTTTAAGCTTACATTAACATTTCCATCCCTTGCTTATTTATACTATTCTTACTCAATATATGTGTCCACACATTGAAATTTATTTGATTTGGTGATTCCCTTACTTCCTTACCTCTTGATCAAGCTGTCCACTTCATCTTATCTTTTGTCGACGTACATATTTGATAACTTGGCTTTGTGGGCTTTTGTCCACTTAATTCCATTGACTTGGTGGTATCTGTGCATATGAGTCCCATGTCTTGGTGTGATTGTGGACTTCTGACCACTTAATATCTTATCCAGTATTGACGTGTTGTTATTGAATTTTGCTTCAATTTATGCGTCAAAACACACATTGTTGCCCTTTTTATTTGCACAATCTAATATTTCATGCTTGAACTGTCTTTGCTTTTCCAAAGATTGATTTTCTCCTCTTACATCAACCACTTCACTTTTCAAGTGTGAGAACTTTGTTTTTTTTGTTGTGCAAGATGTTATGCTAGCTACTCATTTCTACCTTTTATTTATTTTAGTGACTCTTCCAGCACAAGATTATTTTCTTCAAGCCTTTTGACTTCATTTAGTGCACACTTTAGTTGTTTTTCAAGCTCTCTTTCACTCTTACTCATCTGTTTTGCTAATGTTTCTTGAGTGACCTTTGCCTCCTTGGCTTGTTCTTATGCTTCTAAAAGTTGTTCCATTAAGGATTTGTTCTTCCTTGTTTACTTCTTTAATTCTTCCAAAACAATAGTCAGTTCACCTTCCCAATCAACTTCTGCAATTTCCTCATCCTCAGATTTGAAGATTTCTTCTACATTGCCTGATCCAACTTCTGCTTCAGATTTTGAAGGTGAGATATAAGTCCCATTGTAAGAATGCTTTCTTAATGTTTCTGATTGAATTTCATGTGTCTCTTCATCTGATGATCTTTCCTTGATAAAAGAGCAACAATTGTCTTCATCTTTCGAGTCTTCATCCTTAATAAATGTCGTTAGTGAAATTATATGATCATAATTTATTTAGTATCCAATTGTCAACCAAAGAACATAAACTTGTGACAGATGGACACTATTTATGCAGAGCTAGTCCTTACGTGATAGTTAACAACTTTTTTAAACAAAACTGAAAACAAACCTAACGATTTAGAAAGAAATCCATTCACACAACAAAATTCAAAATGCAGTTCAAAGTATAAGATGCATTCAATCCATGTGATCCTTGGCAAATGTCCAAGTATTTGTAATTCTGTTGCAGCTATACTGCTTATCAATACAGAGCTTTGTTGATCATATGGGGCGTTCTTATAACTTTGGTATCGAAAGGAATTCAAACTATATGAATTGACAATCCCATTTACTTTGATTGTAATTGGTCTCGACCATGTTGAAATATTGTAACTTCAAAGGAAATTCTAAATTTATTTTACTGATGTAACCCAAGGGAGATGTTATTATTCCTCTGATGGGATGTTACTATTGTATTTGGTCATCATAGAGTCATGAGGTAAAGCCTCCTCTTGTGTCGGGTCTTTAGTACCCAATTAATAATATAATATACTATTTTGAGTATTCCTAGGTGAAGTCGGCCCAGATAGTTTATTGGGGCCGAATTGTCTAGTGCAAAAAGTCAATTGACAATTAGTATAAATAGAGGAGCTGTGGTTCTTATTTGAACACACACACTCACTCACTTGTGTAACGCATAGAAGAGAGAGAGAGAGACAGAACAGAAGGAGGAGAACAATTTTTTTGGGGTTGTCTTTTATACATCTTATACAAAGGAAGTTTTTGCTAGGTTTTCTTCCCCTTTATGGTTTCCCAAGATAAATGTTGTGTCTATCTTGTGACTATGTTTCGATCAGTGATTCTTGATATGCTGTTGTGATTTTGAATTGAATACTATTGAATCTAGTCTATCATATGAAAAACTTAACATACCAAGTGTAGGCACTACTGATATTACGTAGATAGACACTCTGCTCAGTAGTGCAGTGTGATTTATATTGTCAAGTTCATTTGCTTACGATAACACTCAAGACAATCCAAATACTTAAAACCAAGAACTAAAAGAGAAGTTAAACTATTCAAAGATACATTCCAAGAAATACAAAAAAAATCAAATCTAACTAGTGTGCACACAATCTAATGATATAAACCTATATTTGTTACAAAACCAAATACAATATTTTATCCATTATGTGATAAAATCAATCTCAAATGTATAGCAAACCAAACCACACACTTCAGAAAATATTATTGCAATTAATATAAAATCTAATTAGCAACGCGAAGTAGAAATACTTACAGAAACAATAGCTAATAACATTGTAGCTTTTGAAGGGGGCCCTTCATTCACAAGTTACAGACTATGAATTACAGGTAATTAAAGGTTCAAATAATCAAAGGCAGATCAAAACCATTAAACATGAGTTGAATGCAATGAAATATGATCAACATTATTTTATTCTTTGATGTTATTATCCAATCCCATACAAGTTACGCACATTGTATTTATACAAGTAGCTTTTCTTCAATGAAAGGTTGGGCGTTACTTGCTCCTCAACCATTACACAAAATTCAGAACAGATAATGAAGGAACTGTATATCCGACTTAAAAGAGAGACCCTAGGGAAATATAATTATTACAAATCCATTCTACATTAAGATCATGATGGGTCTGTCAAGATCTGAAGTATCAACAAATCCATAATTTCATGGAGAAAGATGCAGTCAGCTAAAACAATAACTAATCTTCAATCAATGTGATCCCTATGGGAGGTTGTAGCAAACTCTTCAAACTCATGAGTACTGAAAGTTGCTTGACACGTCACTAGAGAAAACCCATGTGCTTTCTTTGTATATCTGTTGTCATAGGTAGCATAACCGATCGGGTTTACAAGTTTTCCTCAAAACTTGTAAATACTAGAATGTAATGAACAAAAATATATATAATAAAATCACTAAATAACTATTATATAATTAGTAATAACTATTAAATATCAATATTAATTATTAATATTAACACATATTGATATTAATAATTAATAAATAGTTATTAGCAAACAATTCTAAAATCACACATCCTTTCATGGATAGTATCCAAAGTGCCTTTACGATTAATATATATATGGCACTCACCTTGTAATCTTTTATCATCATTCATCTTTAATATTATTTTATATTTCCAATATGGAATTATTTTCTATTGGTTGATTATTCAACTGAGTAATCATTGTGGGTTAAAATGCGAATCATGTGGGTTTAGAAGTCTTTATCTGCTTCAAGTGGTATCAGAGCCTCGATTAGCTGATCCAGCCTTTGGCCTTAATTTTTAGACCTTGTTTGATTTTTGGCTTATAGCCTTATTTTAGGGCTTCCCTAAAATATTGGACATTGTCCAAAAGAAAAAGAAAAACGTTAAAAAAAAGAAGAAAAAAGGAAAAAAAAGTTAAGAAAAAGAAAAGATAAAAGTAAAAGGAAAAAAAGAGAGAGAGTAAAAGTGAAACCACACCTCGTTTCTTAAAGTGGGTTTGAGTTTGAATATAAAAGTGCAAAATAATTACTAGTAAAGAGCAAGTGAGATTTGAAATTAGGTGGAGAATGTAACACTCATTCCTCCCAACCACCCAATCTACTCACATTTTACAAAACTTAAGGAAAAAAAGAAGATAAAAGGGTGCATAATACTTGATACTAAAAAGCAAGTGAGATTTGAACTTAGGTGGGGAAGTAACACTCATTCCTCCCAACCACCCAATCTACTGACAATTTTACAAACTATTGGAAAAAAAGAAGGAGATATTTATTAAACTTCAAAGAAAACTCAAGAATATGGATTTTAATATTGAAAAGAAGCAAAATTTTCCTATCACCTTACAAAAAAATGTTGCAATATTATTTAGAATTAAAGGGACACTTGCAGGGAAGGATATCACCATTTCTATCACACCTCCTGAAAGAAATAATTATATTAGTATAGAATTCGCTAACCATTTAGTGATTCTTGAGTCAAATATAAGGGAAGAGCTAGACTTCTTGGACAAAAAATGAACTGAAATAAGTGGCTTACAACTGAGTGTTGGAGATTATATGGTCACATCGAAATTCATTGTTAGTTCCTTATGGAGCTTTGATGGTGACATAATTTTGGGTTTACCTTGGATAAAAACATTGGGGACTTCAATCTTAAATACCGAAAAGAAGTTTCTGACATTTTCCTATAAGCGAAAGAGAATCACATTTCAAGATATTACAATGAAGTCAGAAATAGAACCTCCAACATCTGAAGAATTCCAGGATATATCAGAGATGATTTCACAGGGTAATCAGAAGTCAGAACAAAAGAAGCAGAAAGAAGTTGAAAAAATTATCGCTAGTAAGGATGAAGAAATTACTCATTTGAATAATCATAGTCAAGACTTGATCGCACAGATTAAGAAATTAAAAAGGGAAAACAGATCACAAGAGGAAAGCCAAAAGGAATTCCAGCAAAAGGAAGTGGATCTCCAAAATGATTTCAATAAGAAACTATTACAAAAAAATGAATAAAATTCTTGCCTAAAAATTTTGAATCAAGGGTTGACTGAACAAATAAAAAATGAGAAGTTAAAAAAATCCTTAGATTTATTATCAATTAGTAAATCGCAAGAATCACAAACAATTAAAGTTTCTAAATGGGTTCCACAAACGTCTCGAATACCTTATCGTCACCCAAATCACAGAAGTCGATACAACCAACATCAAATTAAAGCAGAAACGATGACTAACACAATAGAGAACTCATCAAAGGCTCAAATTCAAACATCAGAAAAGGGAAGCAATGCAAATCTCGTCAAAGTTCAAAAAAACAATCTTATTGTCACATAGCTACAAGCATCAACAGAAAATGGTTCCGAAAAAAATTTACAAAAATCGTTAGAAGAACCAAAAGTTGAAGTTCTAGTAAACACTTCACAGGCAATTCAAGTTCCTTATCGCGATCCGAATCACAAGAGTCATTATGATAGACGAAAAAATCAAAAGGAAAATTACAAGTATTATTCCTACAAAGAGCAAAGACAAAATCGACAACTCTCGACAATTGATCCACAAATAATTCTATTAAGGGTATATCTCGGATGGATGAATTCACAACCGACGCAACATTTCCACACAATGTTAAAAAAAAGTATCGTCTTATTTCATCAAATGTTGCAACTACCAACAAATAATGTCATGAGAAAGCGTTACGAGCTAGAACAAGGGATACAGTCTTCCATAATTGTGCTTTGAGGACAAAGCAATTCTAAGGGAGAGGCAATGTAATGAACCAAAATATATATAATAAATAATCACTAAATAACTATTATATAATTAATAATAACTATTAAATACCAATATTAATTATTAATATTAACACAGATTGATATTAATAATTAATAAATAGTTATTAGTAAACAATTCTAAAATGACACATCCTTTCATGGATAGTATCCAAAGTGCCTTTACGATTAATATATATATGGCCCTCACTTTGTAATCTATCATCATATCTATTCTATCATCAACTTATATATTATTATGGCTTATTTAATATTCCAAGTCTTTTGGTAATATTATTTGTGTGAGCAAATAATTATTCGCTTCATAGAAAACTTGTAATCACTGAAGGAAACTTGTAAACAGAGACAAACTTGTAAACACAGTTATGGTGGAAAAAAGGTGTTATATTAACATGAAACACAATAAGTTTTCCGATCAGATAACCAAAACCATTATTCAAAACGAGCTAATTTAGGGCCCTGACATCTTCCCCTAATTGAAGGTATGGCATGTTCTCATGCCATCGATTGATAGTGCAATTGTGTCCAACCATAAGAGAGGGAGCCATGTGTAGACCTTGCATGTAAACCCAAACACCTACTAACCTTTGTCCACAGGTAAAATTCTTCATATGCATTGCAAACCTGGGCAATTCTGTAAACTCTGCTACCACACCAAATTGGAAAAAAATCAAAATGCAACATGAGCAAATTAGGCCCATTTCTCTTAATGGAATTGAAATAAAATTGGGACCTAGAGATAGCTAGTCGGAAGAAAGGGTGCCCTGAAAGGTCCCATAGTTGCATTGGGGGTGGAAGCAATTGCCATATTATTTGAGAAGTTTTTAAAGCATGGATAACACATTGTTTTTTGATAAATTCAAGATCCTTCATGGTTGTTCTCTGATTTTGTCTGAAATTCCTTAACTGTTGTTTATCCTGCAACGCCTGCCGGTGAATTCAAATAACTCTGAAATCTTTGGATGCTCTGTCTGGACATGAAGGTGAGAATTTTATTGAAATTCCAATGGCCATTGCATACCCAGATCCCATTTAATTTGATTGAGGATGAAGGAGGTAAAATATTACTAGTGGATATCTACTACAAGCAGATTTGGCTTCCATGTTGTCTCAGATTGCAAGAAGAAATTGAAGGTGTGTAGTTCATACAATAAATTTTGCTCCCTAAAGGTAGAATTAGTATAAATTTCCTCAAATCTTCCTTGGTTAGGATTTCATACTTCTTATCATGCTGCAATCTATCCAATCGAAGCATTACCCGCTGCTCATGGAGATAAATTAGGTAGATGGGTGATAGGGATCTACAACCTGTAATATGTGAAGCTAAGTCAAACATCTAGCTTTTCTCTTTCTTAAATATTCCCAACTGTTTCCCAAGACTTTTGATTTTAGTACTCCATCCATTTTCTAATGCCAAACACAGGCCAAACAACTGCTCTTGCATTTGCTGAATTTCAATCCTGTATTGTTGCTTGTAAATCATCCCTAGGTCGCATAGTTAATCTTTTCTTGTCTAATTGATCGAGGAAATTTTGATGGAGGGTAATGCAAGAGTATTAGTTATAGTGTCATCTAAAATATCATTTATGGACTCATATACATGTTTATGTTTTGGTTTATCTTACCCTGCTGGTGGTTCTGGCGCAGATGCAGTTTCCACACCATCTGCCAATATATTTAGGGCTTCAGGCACAACCTGAACATATGGGTGTATATTGATGGCCTTCTTCCTTTAACTCCTTATTGCTATGCTTTTGGTGCATTTAACAACTGTCATCTGTCGCTTAAGGGTTTTGCTCATTGTCTCGATCAATTTCAAATGAGACTGCAATTTATCATAAGTTGTTCTAAGCTGGGCATGATTTTATTTAAGGGTTTGATTTTCTTCCTTAATGTGTCTTTCTAATATTTCCATTTCTTGGAATGACTATTTCAACTCTTTAATCATTTGATCCTTTTGTTGTAAATCAATAAATAATGAATTAGTTCGTACCTTTGTAGGAGACATAGGGGTGGACACAAGTGACGTTGGAGGATTGACATCAAATGTATGATAATTCTCTTGCCCTGTGTTTTCATCATGTGTAGTAGGCACTTGAATTTCTTCCATAGTTGTTGTAACTTCCTCAGTTGACCTTGCATTCAAATAACTAGTGCAAGGGAATTTAGGGACCTTAGATAGTGCATCCCTAGGCGCTATATTCCCTTTAATTGGTCTTCTCATTTTCTTATCTGAAACCCTCACTACGTTTCTTGTAACCCTACCAACGTCGATCTCTTGTGATGGAGCCAATGGGGATTGTCTGTTTTTAGTGGTAGATTTGGATTTTTTCTTGTCCCAAATGGGGTTGTAGTAGTGGTTTTGAATTCTTTGACTTAACAGAGGGCTTTGGTATCTCAATTGGGGAGAGATTTGTGAGGTGGTTGCTCCCAACTAGAAAGGAGAGTTGTTAGGTGGTTCTTCAGCTAGGGGTTGATTCTCAGGAATTGTAGGGGGATGAGGATGTACGTCCTTATCCCAAGGACCCCTCGTTCATCCATAATCTGTCCCCAATTTCCTATGGACTTACGTAATTTTGTGAGGACTAACAATTTAATGAGAGCATGGTTATTCAGACTACTTGAGTCATTAGCTAAACCCGTTTTACCCCAATTATCATCTTGTGTATACTTTTATAAAAGAAATTGTGCTTGAGCTCTCATCTTGCTCATCCTCTTCCCTCAATTGCCAAGCATTTTTAGATCTTCCTTACCTCTTTCCATCAAGGGGAAAACCTTCTTCTCATTTGGTTCCTTCCTCAAGGAGCCATATTGTTAACAGTAAAATTTTCTCACCTAGCTCTCCATGGTCTAATCCATAGTCATACATCATATCCCCACCATTATTTCCTCCATTTTGACCTTCACAATTGTATTTCCACTAAATATGGTCCAAAACATCATTATTCCTTCCCCATAAATGTAGGGAAGGTGAGCATTTATTGTGATTTATCCTCAATGTCCCCCCAAAAAGGGTCAAAACCCTAAAAATGAGAAAGGGTAAAGAAACCATAGATAAATACCATGGACAATAAAATACCATGGGTCAAAAGCCCTAGGACCATGCTATAAATACATTGTGAAAGACTCCCCCAAAACATTTTTTGTCATTTGCTCTCAATCACACTATACACTTTTCTACCATCATTCCCATATTTTACGACGCCATTCCCCACGGTGTACGTTGAGTTCACTTAGTACCCATTTAGATCAATTCCCCCATTTGACAACTATTCATGGAAGAGACTGGAAACCCAAACCGTGGAGTTGCGGGACCATTTTCGGGGACGACTACAGTGGCCCACATTTAAGAAAAAAGGCATCTTTTGTTCTTGTTATGCACTAGTTAGTATTATATATTTGAAAAACCTAAAATTATTGTTATAGTTGTTTTTCTTCCTGTTATTATTGTTGAAATCTACCCTATGATTTGCATTATCTAGGGTTGGTGCTTTTGCACATAACTGGGCAGAAATCCCCACTACAGTTTTGGCGAATCCACTCGGTCGATCCATATGGATCTTTGTTTTTGCAAGACTTACAATTGGTTTATTCTCCTTTGCTGCCTTCAACCGTCACAGATATGACCCTCTTGGGACAGATCCGAACTAGTGTTGCCTTAGTGCCTGCCCCCTGGCCCTAGTCGACAACCATTTTTCAAAAAAATCTAGTTCTGGCCGAGTTGCACTTGTTTGACTAAAAGTTGCGGCCCAGTCGCACCTTTTTTCTCGATAAGCACAACCCAGGTCGCTCCTTTTTCCCCGATAAGTACAACATGGCTCAGAAATCCACATCACACCTATCTCGGTTATTGAAGCGACCCTAATAGGCTACTGTGACTTAGTTTTGAGCGGCCTGTTGCATTTAATCCTTTGTTTTCCGTGACTTGATTTTGTCGACTAGTTTTTTGCCCCAATCACATCTGTTTACCAGTTTTATGCAAACTTGATCGCGCCTATTCCGTCGATAGGTGCGACCTGCACCTTTTCAGTCCTTTTCACTACTTGAGATCCTTGTTTGAGACCCCCCTGTATGTGTTTTACCCCTTTCCAACCCGTTTCTATCCAGATCTGATACATTACAGCCCCTTGACTTGTTTTGTGGTCATAGTTACCTTGCATGTGAACCCCTTGAGTGGAGCTTTGTAGTCGAGACCCCCTGTGTGTTTCCTACATCTTGGTGAGTTCCTTAGATGTTCATTTACTTGTGTTTATTTTATGTTATGGAATAATTAATTTTGATATTTGTATGATATTTACTGTCGTTTACTGCTATTTATCTGCATTTTATTGTATTGCATCCTGGCAGTGAGATCATTGCATCTTGACCATAAGATTACTAGGGTTTGTACACACCATTTGCACACATATCACACCCTAAAGACACAATGCTTGATTCATGACCCCAAGCTAGCCTTAAAATTAACTTAATACAACCAACATTGTCACCTTATTTGAGGGCCAAAAACAATCTTGTAGCTCAGTTAGGACATTGGGGATAGGCATCCAAACAACACCCCTTTATCACTCACATCTTGAGACATAGTTGTTGTCCATTAGGGGACCAAAATCCTCTTGTAATTTTTGACACGGTCACGGCCAGTCTGTTGGGGGGTCCCTTGCTCTACAGGGGTAAGCCGCAATGAAGGAGTTCTGGAAGTCTAAACCTTCATACTCCTCCTTGTGCATGCTAGAGTATACTAGGCGTTGAGGGACAAAGGGATGAAGTGCCAGGAAACCATCCCGGACGTGTCATGAACGAGGTAGCCTAGTTGCCATTCTTTCTAGGGCTCTTTTACCCAGAGGTCCTTCTCGGTAGTGGGATTCTCTTAGCTTATTATTCTTCCATTTTGTATTGTCTGACTGGGATTTCATCACCCTGTTGAGGATACGATTTGTGAGGGGATTCTAGCTTGTAGTTAGGAGTTTGCTTGCACTTTTATCCCATATATTAGTGCATCATTTTATTTCTAGGTAGTGCTGCTTGTTGGCTTTCTTGCCACTTTGTTGTAGATTCACCTTGTTTTAACCCACTATTGCAGTTGGGTTTTAGATATTGTTGTTGGCCAGTGAGACACCATTTATATGCTCTCCTTCTCTACACTCGGTTGTAGTTGTGTTTTTGAGCCTACAGTTGATACTCTTGAGTTTCCATCCATTACACAACACTCCATCATGTCATCATAGCTCCACCACGCTACCCACATAAGCTTAGAGGGCATACCCCCCAGTTTGGTTCCTTGAACCGTCATCGTCGGATCCATATTCGACATCATTCACCACCTTTAGAGCCACATACAACCTCTAAATCTGATTCAGATTCATATCAATCTGAACCCACCTTGTTCACCACCCCATCTATCCCCATGGTCCATGCACATCCTGATCCCTTTCAAGGGGGGGTGGTTAGTAGTGGGATTATGCCCATTCCACCCATCATTATGGGTATTCCTTCCACTAGACCAACAGGTCCTAGTCCTAGTGGGCCCTTTACCACTGCACACACTGCTACTGGTCTGCTACCTACTAGTGGTGGCCCCACTCCAGCCATCATGGTTCTTACCATTCCACCATTTATGCTTGGGGGAAGTGGCCCTTCCACTTCCATTTCGACTATTCCTACCATCCCAATGACTATTCCTACTGTCAGAAGTCAACCTTACCCACCCTTAGTCATCCATGGAAACTACATTCCTGCTAGTTCCTATAACATTGCTGACCCTTCCCGATCCACTTTTGGTTCTAGTTTACCTTTTATCGCTAGTCTCAACCTGCCTGATTTGGCATGGTTGATCAATGACCCCATTCTTCATAACCCATTATGGCCTCCTATGCCTACCAAACTTCCCTCAGACATACCTAATTTTGAGGGCAAGCCAAGAGAGGACCCCCAAAACCATATTATGTCCTTCCGCTTGTTGTGTTCATCTAACAACATAGTGGATGATTCGGTTCGGTTGGGATTATTCCACTGGACACTCACTAGTGTTACGACCAAGTGGTATATCGAACTGCCTCATTCCACCTACCTAGAATTTTCCTCGTTAGCTTTGATGTTCCTTCAATACTTCCAGTTACCCATCCGTTATGATGAGGGGGAGGAAATCTTATTATCCTGTAGACAAAACACAACTACCCATATCACAGATCATATCCATGAATGGCGTCATCGTCGTAGCTTGTCTAAGATTCAGTTGGATGATAGGATTTTCCTATATTGGTTCCTTAAAACCTTACTCCCCCCCATAGCCAAGGATGTTGCATCATAATGCCCGCAAACCGAGGAGGAAGCCATCCTTAGGGCTCAATAGTTCAATCTAATATATGCCCAATCAGGTTACCTATATACCATTATACCCGATGCTCCCTGTGGTAGCTCCTCATGTTTAGATATGTTGGGGAAATCCCATGATGCTGATGGAGTCCTCAGCTCAATAACGCAACATACTCACTTTTATCTGGCCTCTCCCGTGATGCCACCCCATTCCTATCACACCCCTAGTGTTGTCCAACCAAGTTACGCCCCTGATTTTTCACACATAACGACTAAGTCTGGAGCCACACCTTCCTATCCACCTCTTGCACCGACTCATCATGTTCACAGACTGAATTATTCGGCACACTCGTGTATTGGCCAAACGGTCGACTTTCCAGCCCCACTAGCTACTTCGGTCTATTTCTCACCACATGTACAACTTAATCCGGAGTTGGCCCCAACTCCTCCTTCTCCTCAACAACAGGTCTACGCACAACAAAACCTCCCTAATCAACCCACCCCCAATAACCAACATGGGTAGGGAAGAAATAAGAGAGGTAGGAATTGGTGCAACAACCAGCCTCAAGGAGGTGGCCAACAAGTCAACCTCCAAACAATAACAGAGCCGACCCCCCTACACAGAATCCCTAGCGTCCCGCTAGACCTGGGAAAACCCATAGGTGTGGACTAACCATCCATGTGACATATGTAACACTTATGACCATTACACACATCAGTGTCCCCATATGAACCGCGTTCGTCAGTTAGTCCAAACTAACAACCAATGTGACCCAAATGGGGATGCTCCGGCTCAGCCAAACCCAACACCACTAGCTCCTCCACCTATGGTGCTACAGACCCCCTTCCAAACCAAGGGATGTTTGCAACTCAACCCTTGGCCCCACAAACTCTCGCAACCACTTTTGTGGGTCAACACATTGATCCTGGTGTCTATCACCTCATGACGTTATCGTCTGATGTCAACCTCCAGACTCAACAAAACTAGTATGGCTCCACCATGAAAACCATTAACCCCTCTGTGACATCTACCACCACTGCTCCAGATATGTCTTTGCATCTAGAGAGACCACCCATGGACGAGACTACAAAAGTCCTGTGGTTCCCTTTATGTCGCATCACAAACAATGACATTGCTAGAGTTGTGCTCAAATACAGTATAGTCGATGACTTGGATTAGTCTCCCTTGGTCATGTCCACTCTAGAAGTGCTCAAAACTTGTCCTTCACAATGTAAAGTGTTGTTATCCACATTAGGTGTCTTTGATCTCTTTGACTCTAGGTTGATCACCTTCGACCTAGATCAAGGAGAACCCATGATGCCATCATCCATTGCCTTCCAAGTGATGGTCACAATTCAAAATTTGGTTATTTATCAATGCATCATTGATGAGGGGGCATCCACCTGTGTTATGTCAACCTTTGTTTGGTAGAAACTTGGATCTCCCATCCTTCAACCTTCCACCACCTCTCTTCGCGTGTATGATGGTCGTGCGACTGAACCCTAGGGCATCCTCATGAATGTCCCTGTATATTTCACCAACAAAATAATGTTGATTAACATAGAGGTTGTCAACGCCCAACTCGATTACAACCTCCTCCTAGGACGTAGTTATATGTATGCAATGTGAACCGTTACATCCACTATATTTTGACTCTTGATGTTTCCTCATGAGGGGAAGATCGTAACCTTCAACCAACTGACGTACTATGATCCAAAGGGACCAACCACATCGGAACACGTCGTTTCGACTATCGACAACGTGTCCATACCATCCCTGTCTAACGTTGACCCAAGCTTATTTGTCAGCGCTCCTATGACGGAAACCTTCCAATCCTTACCACCTGCCCCTTCGTTGACTGATATATCATATTTGTGCATAATCACATATGGTAGTGTTCTGACCTCCTTGTAACCTCAATCGTGCCCTCAACCTCAGACCTCGAGGAATTATTAGGGTTCCCTCCCTGTTCACATGATTCCCTTCCTCTTTAAACCATCCGAGATTGTGACCAAGCCTATCATGGCTACTCTCAACATACCTCGTTTCACTTTGGGTATTCCTGTGTGGTACCTCGATCCACCTAACCCTCCCCCAACTCACCAGATTGTGTTGGCTCCCGTCCAACCTATTGAGACGATGTCACACCCACCTCCTGGGACAACAATGACTACTCATGTTTCTGCTCCTGCCCCCTAGCTCCCGAGAATATTGGGGGCAAGACACCCAAAGCGACGACTGAATCATGTCATCCTCCTACATGTGCTATATGCGATGTATAAGGCCATGCAACACAAAATTGTCCCGATTTTCTTATCATTCCCACCCACATGTGCACTATAGTCAAAACCAACGATGCTACAATTTTCAACATACCAAACATACCTGTGGTGAAGAATAAGTCATTGCGAACCAATCATCCATGTGCAATTTGTGGGGTATATGGTCATTATTCATACCATTTCCCAAACTTGACTGAGTACAAGTTGCTCCTTAGTGACCTTCACACACACTCCCTTGAGTCTGACATTATTGTCCTTGAGGATATCCAGCCTTCATTTTCTTCCTCATACACCACCAACACCATATACATGATCTCTAGCTCCAGTTGTCCTCCCCCCTCCTCGGTTTTGGAAGATTCATCCGATCTATCCACGCACAATTTCCATAACAATGAGAAGATCCTTGAAGCACTTTTGACTCCTGAGTATCCTTGGGATGATATGCACCATCTCTCCTTTTTCATCCCATATGAGCCTTCTTCATCATCGTACCAATACTGTGTAGAAGCGAAAGGCTTCATCCGTGGAAGTGTCGACTAGTTTAAAAACCCGATTCTGACACCTTACACCTTTGAAGAGGGTAACATGGAAAACATTTCACCAACCATAAAGGTCAATATATCAACCACACCGGAGATAGTTGAATATATTACACTCAGAGCGTGTTGCTTCCCTGAAGAAGTCGCTTCATACAAAGCACTTTTTCAGGAGTTTCTTGATATTTTTGCTTGGTCATATACTGAGATTCCTAGGTTTGATCCATCTATTGTTGAACATCGTATCGACACATGGCCTCAGGTTTCCCCCATTCGCCGAAACTACGTAAAGTCAGTTTCATATACCCCATTGCGCATACCACATGGGTTTCTAATCCTATTCCCGCCAACAGAAAAAAGGTATGATTTGCGTCTGTACTGACTTCTATAACTTGAATTTGGAAGGTCCCAAAGACAACTTCCCCACTCCATTCATTGAGTAGATCATTGATTCTTGTGCTGGCCATGAAGTCTTTTCCTTCATGGATGGTTTTTCCAGTTATAACCAAATTCAGATCCACAAAGAGGATCAATACAAAACTTCTTTTACCACCCCCTGGGGCACCTTTAGGTATTGTGTCATGTCGTTTGGCCTTATAAATGCTGGAGCCACTTTTCAACAAGCCATGACTTTTTGTTTCGACGACCTCATTCACATTATCTTGTTCTATTTAGACGACCTCACGACTCGATCTCGGAAGGGTTCACAACACATGAATGACTTACAGAAGGTCTTCCTACGATGTCACAAATACAATGTCCGCTTCAATCCTCTCAAGTGTGTGTTTTGTGTTTGAGTTGGTAGCTTACTAGGGTTCATCGTCTCCCACAATGGGATTGGTGTGGATCATCTAAAGGTTTAATCCATTATGAATCACCCCCCCCACGTACTCTACACCAATCATAGAGCCTCCAAGGCAAGGCTAACTTCCTTCGTCATTTTATTCTGTATAGTGCGACGAAATTCCATGGTTTCTTATGCTTGCTCCACACCAACATTCCTTTTGTATGGGATGAGCATGCACAAGGCATTTCTGACGCATTGAAACAAGCTTTGACTTCTGCTTCATTGTTGTTTCCTCCTGACTTCACCAAGGAGTTTATCCTCTATGTGTCAGCATATGAAAATGCTATCGTTGGAGTCTTAGTTCAAGAAGATGATGCTCATCAAGAGCACGCGATTTATTACGTAAGTCAAAAAGTTTCCGAACCACCTTTACGTTACTCCCACGAAGAGAAGATGGCCCTTGCCATTATCTTTTTGGTACAAAAGCTACGTCACTATATTCTCTTGAGTCAAACTCGAGTCATGGCCATTCCAACCCCATGTGTTATCTCTTGATCCTCCGCCTCGTCTAAGGCCGCGCTACCAAGTGGGTTGCCTTTCTCCAAGAGTATGATCAGGAATTTGTCACCCCAAAATGCACCAAAGATTTGGTGCTAGCTTCCTTAATGGAAGACTTACCTTTGTCATCTACCTTACCACTTATCACAATCAATCTTCCTAACGAATTCTTATTTGTCATCTCTACGGAAGACCCATGGTATGGGGGAATTCTCGTGTACTCATGCAAACATAAATTCAGGCCCCATTTAAGCCAGGAGGATTGTCATTGCATCCGACACCAGGATGCTCAATATCTCCTTATTGGTGATGTCTTGTATCATCGTGGTGTCGACACCATATTATGCCGTTGCCTCACCCACGATGAAGCTGAACAAGTCCTCAATGACAGTCAGAGTGGAGACTGCGGTGGCCACCTTTCTAGTTTGGACATCGCCCAAAATATCCTCCGCACCGGTTATTTTTGTCCCACCATCTTTACTGATTGTATCCATGTAGTTAAACACTGCTTCAATTGCCAACTCTTTGCTCCAAAATTAAGGACAACTCCCATGTCGTTACATCCTGTCGTCACAGTCGGTCCCTTCTGCAAATGGGCGATTGACTTCATGACCTGTAATCCTCCTTTAGTCGATGACCATAAATACGTTATTGTGGCTATTTATTATTTCACGAAATGGGCTGAGGCGATGCCTATGTTCAACTGTAAGGCCGATACTATGGAACAGTTCTTTTTTAACCACATCATCACTGGTTTTGTTTCCCTCCAACATTTAGTCTTAGACTATGGTTCCCATTTTGAGGATGTTGTTTGGACAAAGCTTTCCACCAGTATTCCTTGGCTTATTATTGTCGGGGCAATGGCTAAGATGAGGCTATCAACAATATCCTCAAAACCATGCTCCAACAAATGGTGGACAAACATAATTCCAACTGGTACCATTTTCTCTTTACCGCCCTCTGGGATTATCGGACATCGATGAAAACCACCACCAGTTTTACCCCATTTCACTTGGTCCATGGTGTGGAATCAATTCTTTCCATTGAATGCCAGATTCTGTCTCTCCGCCTTTCCGTCGAACTTATACCTAATACTTCACCATTAGAACAATGCCTACTTATGCTTAAACATACCAATGAGGATTGTCGTTCTTCTCTCCAAATGATTGAAACAACCAAAATTCGGTCAAAGTACCATTATGACTCCCACGTTTACCTGCGCACCTTTAGCGAGGGGGACCTAGTCCTTGTCTATGACCAAGCCAATGATAAGATAGGGAAAGGGAATTTTGATTCCATGTGGTATGGCCCTTATGTTATCCATCAATGTATCGGCAAAGGGGTATATCTCCTCGCTGAATCTGATGACCACCTATTGAAGAATCCCTTCAATACGCTCTACCTCAAGAGGTTCTATGCCTGAAGTCGTTCACCATGAGTACCCTTGTGTCATAGTTTTTCTTTTTTGTTTCACATTGTTCTTGTCACAATTCTTACAGTTTGTTTCCTTGGTTGTTCCATATGGATCCTACCTCACCTTGCTACATTGGTTTAGCTGACGGTGCAAGTAGATGGTCTCCTAATCTCGCCTCGGCTACGTGGGTCATTTATTCCCCGGCACATGAGTTTATCCATATCGATGAAATGTGTGTTGGTATCGCTACCAATAACCAGGACAAGTACAATGGTGTCACTGGTCTCTAGACCATCGCCCTTCACTTGGGTATTCGTTGCCTTGATGTCTTCTTAGACTCCCAACTGCTTGTCTCCCAGTTGAATAACTACTACCGAGTATGTGACCCTTTTCTCTTTAGAAATTTCTTGTGCACTAGACACTTGGTTAAACATTTTGAATCCATTTCATTCATGCATGTTCCCAGAAGTCTCAATAGTGTAGCAGACCAAATGGCTAATGACGTTTTGGAGTGGCACATCAATCATCACATATAGGAAATAAATTACATCATGCATACATATGTCATATACATCATATAGGCATCATCATAAAAAGAGACTCATAAAAACACATAAAAAGGTGCATCCACATGTATATATATATATATATATATATATATATATATATCATAATGTTCAGTACAAAATGAGAAGCTCCACACGATTTCTTCGCTGATCATACATATCATACAAAAATCCCCATGCACCACCGCATTGGGGGCAACATCACCAGTTTCTAGTTTGAGTCACCCTCCTTAGACTCGGTCTCCTCATCTGAGTCCTCCTCCTCCTCCTTAGGCACATCACCCTATGTTGCTGCTCTGACATACTCAGTAGTGACTGCGATCCTCCTCGTAAGGGAGACCCACTCTAAAGGATCCCTGTATCATGCGACGATCAGGTAATCGTCAAGGTATCACCACCCATGGTCGATGACCCCCTCTAGTAAGTGCTCCACATCTAGTCACAGTGAGTCTAGTGTCACACTCTGGCATCTCCTATGCCCATGAGCGTGTGGATCTAACCCCTCCACCCTGCCCCTGCACCGCTCATAGCCCAATGGATGGTGCGGTCCCACGTATGTACATGCACATAGTACGTTGCTAGTATCTATCACACACATCATCTAGCTACCACTAAGATAGCATATTGTATATGAATGCAACCATAAAAAGAATAATGTATATGTACCATCAGGTCCCCAGACCTACCTTAGAGGTCGAGGCATCTCCGAGTCTCCCTGGTAATCCATCCCAACATATGGATAGTCCTTTATGAGGACTCGAAGATTCTGCCACTATGTAAAAGCCCCCCGAGTGAAAAAGCGACCCATCAAGCCACCTCCCTCTCTAATCATAATCTCACACCACCTCCTCATGCGAGGATCGCGAGGTCCCCCCACACGCACCACTAGATGCGGTCTTAGTTTAGGAAGTTTCTCAAAGAATAATGAGCACACAAATGAGGGGAAACATAAATCCGCTCCCATTGAGCTAGCACAGTTTATCCCACGTAGAACCATAGTCAAGTACATTTGGGCCCACCCATAGTAGGTTCCCCTCAACACACTCTCCACCATCAGTAGTTGACCGCCCGAGTTCTTGTGCAGCCCTATCAATCCTAGTATGCGCAACACAATCGCTGCCACTTCTCGAGTCCATAGACTCTCGATGTTGCACACTAGTATGTACGACATGTGCAGAAAACCTGAGGCATATCAGTGCCTAGAACAAAGTCCATCCATCGACACCCCCCTTGGGAGTTTCGATGTAGTGTAGATGATTGTGCCTAGTACCGAGAGGCCAATAAAAAAGTATACATCTCGGAGGGTGATCTCCAATTGCTCACCATGGATCATGAAGCATGCAGCCTCCCAGTCCCAGTAGATCACAAGCTTTTCCAACAACAGTTTTGGTGAACGCATTAACAAGATCTGGAAGAACTTCCACAGTCCACAATAGGAAAGTGTATCATGTACCGCTAGATCCTCACTTACCTCCCCTTGGAGGTATCCAATGTATCGCTGTCACCATGCGACTAGGCATCTTGCACATACACAAAGTCCTTGTCAGACCCAGTCATGCAAAAAACCCTAATTCTGGGCTAGGTCGCACCTATTTGGTCTTTTGTGCAACCCAAGTCGCTCAAAAAGGTTGAACAGGTGCAATTGGGTCGCTCTTATCCCCTGAACAGGTGCGACTTGGGTCACACCTGTCTCCTCGACAAGTGTGACCGGGTCATGCATGTGTTAGATTTTTAACATTTAAGCTATATGATCTTAGGATCTTATCTAGGAGAATAACAAGCACAACAATTAATCACAAGAGACAATGAACAAAAAGATTTTCCTCGGGGGAACCATAAAGGAGAAAATCCTGCAACTTCCTCAGAGATAGAATCAACACCAAAAGTAAAACCCAAAGATATAAAGATGATCTCCCTACGACAGTAGTCTCTCTCTCTCTTGTCCCAATTTCTTCTTTCTCTCTCAGTTATGCGCTACAACTGAGTCTGACTGAATGTGTGTTAAAAAGAGAGGCTCCCTCTCTATTTATACTAATTCCTGACTTGACAATAACTCACTAGGGCCAACTTCTCTAGGAGAGTCTAATAACCCTAGGCCCCCACAATTGTGGAGACTTTAACCCTTGATCAATAAGATATATGATCTTAGGATCTTATCTGAGAGAATAACAAGCACAACAATTAATCACAAGAGACAATGAACACAAATATTTTCCTTGGGGGAACCATAAAGGAGAAAATCCTGCAACTTCCTCAGAGATAGAATCAACACCAAAAGTAAAACCCAAATATATAAAGATGATCTCCCTACGACAATAGGCTCTCTCTCTCTTGTCCCATCTTCTTCTTTCTCTCTCAGTTATGTGCTACAATTGAGTGTGACTGAATGTGTGTTAACAAAAGAGGCTCCCTCTCTATTTATACTAATTCCTGACTTGACAATAACTCACTAGGGCCGACTTCTCTAGGAGAGTCTAATAACCCTAGGCCCCCACAATTGTGGAGACTTTAACCCTTGATCAATAAGGAGGGTTATACTCTATGACTTTACATGACTTGTTTACATTATTGAATCTCTCGATAGGAACATCAGGGCATGACATGACTCAATTACATTACAGATATTTCCTGATAGAAACATCATAGTACAATACATAAGATATACAAGTGAATACATTCCAAAGTTACAAATACATCAACACTCCCTCGTAAATATGAAGGTATTCTCTCGACACAATTTATCAACACAAGTCTTCTTCTCTAGATCAAGTCTGGATCATCATCAAGTCTGGGTCATCTGTATCATCATCAAGTCATCTTCAAGTCATTTTCATTTTCAAGTCATCTTAATCAAGTCTAGATCATCACTTGATTTGGATCATCACTAGATCATCATCAAGTATGTATCATCACTGGATCTGGATCCTTACTGGATCATCACCAAGTTTGGATCATCACTGGATCATCATCAATTATGGATCATCACTAGATCATCATCGAGTTTGGATCATTACAGCTTCTTCTTTCTCTCTCAGTTACGCGCTACAACTGAGTGTGACTGAATGTGTGTTAAAAAGAGAGGCTCTCTCTCTATTTATACTAATTCCTGACTTGACAATAACTCACTAGGGATGACTTCTCTAGAAGAGTCTAATAACCCTAGGGCCCCACAATTGTGGAGACTTTAACCCTTGATCAATAAGGAGGGTTATACTCTATGACTTTACATGACTTGTTTACATTATTGAATCTCATGATAGGAACATCAGGGCATGACATGACTCAATTAAATTACATATACTTCCTGATAGAAACATCGGGGGTACAATACATAAGATATACAAGTGAATACATTCCGAAGTTACAAATACATCAACACTCCCTCTTAAATAGGAAGGTATTCTCTCGACACAATTTATCAGCACAAGTCTTATTCTCTGGATCAAGTCTGGATCATCATCAAGTTTGGGTCATCTGTATCATCATCAAGTCATCTTCATCTTAAAGTCATTTTCATCTTCAAGTCATCTTCATCAAGTCTAGATCATCACTTGAGTTGGATCATCACTAGATCATCATCAAGTATGTATCATCACTGGATCTGGATCATCATTGGATCATCATCAAGTCTAGATCATCATCGAGTTTGGATCATTACTTGATCTGGATCATCACTGCTAGATGATCACTGGGTCATCATCACTGGTGCTATCTCTCAATTCTACTCGTCATAGGAAGTTCTATAGAGCCAGCCCTTTTTCATGCTGGTTGTAGGCCTAGCCTCCATGTAGGTCTTCATCTTCTTCAACACTTATATCTAACCATGAAATGAACCATGTCAGAAAGGCTAGCCCAGCACTTACATTTTACCATGTGAGGAACACATCCATCACCATGTCAGAAAGGCATTCCCATCACTCACATCTGACCATGGGAGGAACACATCCAAAGCCCATGTCAGAAAGGCCCAGCACTCACATCTGACCTCATCTTGTCAGAAAGGCTCTGCACTTACATTTGACCTCATCTTGTCAAAAAGGCTTTGCACTTATATCCGACCTCATCTTGTTAGAAAGGCTCTGCACTTACATCCGACCTCATCTTGTCAGAAAGGCTCTGCACTTACATTCGACCTCATCTTGTCAGAAAGGCTCTGCAATTACATATGATAATGTGGGAACACATCCCACAATCACATCAGAATGGCTCTGTACTTATATCTGATCATGTGGGAACACATCCCGCAATCACATCAGAATTTCTCTGCACTTATAGCTGATCATGTGGGAACACATCCCGCAATCGCATCAGAATGGCTCTGCACTAATCATGTGGGAACACATCCCACAATCACATCAGAATTTCTCTGCACGAATCATGTGGGAACACATCCCACAATCACATTAGAATATCTCTGCACCGATCATGTGGTAACACATCCCACAATCACATCAGAATATCTTTGCACTAATCATGTGGGAACACATCCCACAATCACATCAGAATTTCTCTGCACTAATCATGTGGGAACACATCCCACAATCACATTAGAATATCTCTGCACTGATCATGTGGTAACACATCCCACAATCACATCAGAATATCTCTGCACTTACATCTGATCATGTGAAGGTCGACCTTCCACCATGTCAGAAAGGCTAACAGACTCATTAATTTCCTTTGGAGGGAACCTTGATTTGGAGAACACCAAGCTTCTCCCTGAAGTACTCAAACTTCACTCTAGCTAATGGTTTGGTCAACACATCAGCTATCTGCTCGCTCGTTGCAACATATTGGAGCTTCATTACTCCTCTTTGCACCATATCCCTGATATAGTGATATTTGATCTCAATATGCTTCGACTTATCATGGAACACTGGGTTCTCTGATAGCTTCACACAACTCCGATTGTCCAATATATACAAGTAGCATCCAACTGGAGATCAAATAAATAAGACAATATATTTATCAGCCATACTGCCTCACAACTAGCCGAACAAGCTACAACATACTCTGCTTCGGTTGTACTCTGTGCCACACATGATTGCTTCCTGCTAAACCAAGATATCACACTTGATCCCATACTAAAGCAACACCTTGAAGTGCTCTTCCTATCAATGGCACTGCCTACCCAATCTAAATCCACATAACCCTCCAAGTTAATGTTCTGATTCGCCTCATCCTTGAGCCCATAATCAACTGTACCCTTCAGGTACCTCAAAATATGCTTTGCAGCAATCAAGTGAACATGTCTCACATCAGTTAGGAACTGGCTCAACATGTTCACAACAAAGAAAATATCTGGTCTCGTATTCATTAGGTACATCAAGGACCCAATCATCTAATGATACATCATAACATCAACCGACTTGGATGAAGCATCACTCAATCGCTTCAGGTTTGATGCCATAGGTGTGGTCATGGCCTTGCAATCCATCATCACAAAACTCTTCAGGATCTCTACTGCATACTTCCCTTGTCTCAGGGAGATTCCATTTGCATTCTGCCACACCTCCATGCCTAGAAAGTAATGCATCATACCGAAGATCTTCATTTCGAACTCGGCAACAAGCTTTCTCTTCGTATCAGCAATCAACCCATCCTCACCTGTTACAAACCGATCATCTACATATAGTAGGAGTATCATTGGGTTCCCTTCTTCAACCTTGTAATAAAGGTTGGAATCTGCTTTACTCTTGGTAAAGCCCACACTGGATAGGAAGCTGTCAATTCTGTCATACCATGTCCTAGGTGCTTGTTTCAAACCATACAGGGATTTCTTCAATTTACACACATGATTCTTCCTATCACGTGTCTCAAAACCGAGTGGCTGCTCCACATATAATTCTTCTTTTACTACACCATTCAGGAAAGCTGTCTTGACATCCATTTGGTGTACTTTCTATTTCATTACTGCAGCTAAAGCAAGTACTGATCTGATGGAAGTATATCTAGCTATAGGCGCAAAAGTCTCTTCATAATCTATCCCTTCTTTTTGGGAGAAGCCACGAGCCACAAATATTACTTTATATTTCTCTATGCTACCATTTGTAGCATGATTGATCTTATAGATCCATTTAGAAGTCACAACAGACTTCCCCTCTGGTCTTGGGACAACATCCCAAACATCATTCTTCATGATCGACTGATACTCCTCGACCATAGCATCCTTCCATTTTTTCTTTTCTGCCACTTCTTCATAGTTGGAAGGTTCTTTATTGATGATGTCACATAATAGTGCTACATAGCCGGAGTAGGACTTGGTTCTTTTCCTTTCTCTGTGCACTTCTTTTGGAGCCCCATATCTCTCTGCACCTTGGATAGCCTCTCGTACCCATGTAGGTTTCCTCTTGTGAGGATTCTTCTCTTAGGGTGGATCTACAGGTTCTTGAGGTTCTTCTATTTCTCTATCTTGTTCTGGAATTGCTTCATCCATGGTTGTGTCTCGGATCCTGGGCATTTCAGTTTCTTGAGGATCTTCAACTGGTCTCTTCCTGAATTTGTTGTAAGCTGTATCTTCATCAAATGTTACATCTCTACTGATGTCAATCTTCTTAAATCCTAGAAAGTATATTCTGTAAGCCTTCGAGCTTTCAGAGTATCCCACAAGTATACCCTTCCTTCCTTAAGGATTTAACTTTGTCCTCTTTTCTTTTGGAATGTGAATGTATACTGTACAACCAAATATTCTGAGATGACTGACTTATGGTTTCTTGCCGAAAAACACTTCTTCAGGTGTCTTGTTCTCGAGTACTCTATGTGGAGTACGGTTCTCTACATACACAACTATTCTAGTAGCTTCTGCCCATAGATGCATGGGAAGATCTTGATCATGAAGCATTGCCCTTGCAGCTTCCAGATCGTTCTATTCTTCCTTTTTGCAACCCCATTCTGTTGTGGATTATATGGAGTGGTCAACTCCCTTTTAATCCCCGAATCTCTGCATAATTCCTTGAATTCATTTGATGTGAATTCTCCGCCATTGTCTGATCGAAAAATATTGATGTTCTTCTTTGTGAAGTTTTCGATAAAGGCTTTGAATTCCTTGAACTTGTTGAATACTTCATCTTTGTTCTTCATGAAGTATATTCATGTCTTCCTAGAAAAATCATCAATGAAGAGACATAGTATACATACCTGCTTAATGAACTGGATGACATTTGACTGCATACATCGGAGTGAATGATTTCCAAGATTCCTTTAGCTTTGCTTTCGCTACTTGGAAATGTCTTCTTTGTGTTCTTTCCTTTTGCACATCCCTTGCATACTCCTTCATGTTTTTCTTGTAGTTCTGGAAGACCTTCAACAACTTTTCTTGCAAGTGGTAGTGCCCTATAGTGCACATGTGCAAGAATTTTATGCCAAAGTTCATTTGGTTCTATTGAGTCATTAATCAAAGCTTGTTCTGGTTGGCCCTTTAATTTGTATAGTCCTCCCGCTTGTTCTCCAATTACTACTGCATCATCAATAGTCTTTCCTTTTGGCCACATGATGACTTGGCCATCTATAAATGCAACTCTTATGCCTTTTGCATCTAATGCAGAGATGGAGAGAAGGTTCTTCTTTAGTCCTGGTACAAATAGGACATCCTTCATTTTCATAGACTTTCCAGAGTCTAATTTGTAGGAGGATTCTCCACTACCTTTTATTGGATACTTGTAGTCATCCCCAAGTTTCACCTTGTGGGGTGATTCATTTTCTGATAGTTTCACAAATGATTCTTTGAATCTCGTCATATGTTTTGAAGCCCCACTATCAATAAGTCAATCATTGCTTCCATATGTGATGGTTCCCGTGAGAGCGGAAATCAAAACATATTCTTCATCACTTGGAGAATCACTTTCTTGTTTGATTCTCTTCCTGGAAGGCTCATCATCTTCTACAGCATGAGCATGATGTCTTTTCTTGTTTCCCTTCCTTTTTTGAGATATATCTTTGTTTCTAGGACAATCTCTTGCAAGATGTCCTCTTTGATCACATGTATAGGAAATGAACTTAGACAAATCTTTGTTATATTTTCTAGTGTTTTTCTTCTGGCGAGAGTGCTTACCTCTGTGATGGCCTGTTCTGATTTTCTTGGATTGTACTGTGAGAGCTTGATCTTCACTTCCCATCTTTTCTTCTCGAGCTAATATTTGAGCTTCTTCTTGTGAGCATTCCTCCCACAGTTTGATAAACTTGACTAGATTCTTTTTGGCACATATCCCTTGAATGAAAGAGTCCCATTCCCTAGGAAGACCATTCAAGGTGGTCATCATAATTTCTGCATTCTCTACTTCTTCATCTATAGCTTCAAGCTGTTCCTTGATCTGAGAGACCCTTGTAAAGTAATACTGGATGGTCTCCGCATTCTGGATCTTTACATTCTTCAATTGGTTTCTAAGAGTCATCTTCTGGTTTATGTTCTTCCCTTCAAATAACTTGGTAAAGGCATCGAACATCTCTTTAGGTGTCTTTAGAGAGGACACCTGAGGTATGAGATGATCCTTGATTGAATCAACAATAATCCTCTTAGCCATGACCAATTTATTTTTTTGTAAGGCCTTAGCTCATCTCCCTCTGGAACCAGAACCTCTTCATTGATGTAAGAGTCCAACTCATTTTCTTCCAGGATCAGGGAGATCCTATACTTCCAAGCTTGGAAGTTATCAGCTCTGTCAAGCTTTTCATCGAGCTTGGTATGATGAGACATCTTAACAGAGAACCTCAAATGGAAATGCAAAAGATTTAGATCTTACTAGGTTAAGATGTCAGAATTGGATCTGGAGCTGAATTTCTACAGAGCTGGTTTTCTGTTTTAGGAGCATATCTAGGGTTTGAATTTCCCAGAGTTCTACCCAACCAAAAACTTTGATCTTGATCTCTAAAATTTGATTTTGGGGAGGAGATCAATCTAGGTCTGGGCTCACTCAAAAATTCCACTTCTATGGAAAGCCCTATTTTCCTGCAGTAGTGTCGGGTCAAAAACTAAAAATGCTCAGAATCAGATTTTGCTTTGACAGAAATATGCGTCCTAGAGAGGAGAGTCATCCTAGCCTCCTTTTGCTGAAAATCTGTGGAGAGATATCCAAAAATTTGGAAGCCCTAGCTTCAGCAGCTGCACAATGTCTTCTTCTTAGGTTAGCTCTGATACCATGTTAGATTTTTAACATTTAAGCTATATGATATTAGGATCTTATCTGAGTGAATAACGAGCACAACAATCAATCACAAGAGACAATGAACACACAAATTTTCCTTGGGGAAACCATAAAGGAGAAAACCCCACAACTTCCTTAGAGATAGAATCAACACCAAAAGTAAAACCCAAAGAGATAAATATGATCTCCTGACAGCAGTAGTCTCTCTCTCTCTTGTCCCAGCTTCTTCTCTCTCTCTCAGTGTTATGCACTACAACTGAGTGTGAGTGAATGTGTGTTAAATAGAGAGGCTCCCTCTCTCTTTATACTAATTCTGGAATTGACAATAACTCACTAGGGCTGACTTCTATAGGAGAGTCTAATAACCCTAGGGCCCCATAATTGCGGGGAATTCAACCCTTGATCAATAACGAGGGTTATACTATATGAATTTACATGACCTGTTTACATTATTGAATCTCCTAATAGGAACATCGGGGCATGACATGACTCAATTACATTACAGATACTTTCTGATAGAAACATCGAGGTACAATACATAAGATATACAAGTGAATACATTCCAAAGTTACAAATACATCAACATCCTATTTTCTCGATAAGTGTGACCCGACCTCGAGAACCCTTCGGGCTCGACTAAGGCCCCTAGAGTGAGCAAAACCAAAAACTAATCCACTGAAAAAGACGGGTTTGATGAGAGCTCTTACCTACAAGTCGCATATCAAAAATCCGTTGGTCTAATCATAAGAAATCATTAGTTGTGTTATGGGGTCCTCCACTCCAACTCAACACTGCATAATGAAAATTACAAGTGTCATGTGGTCCCCCTTTGTTTATAGGCCTCCATTTGGTTTAGTGTTTCTTCCATGCACCACAAAGTCATTCGTCGTCTATTTTTCATGCCGTTTGCAGCACCAAGTTCGATTTTTCACCCTCTTTTTTTTACAAGACCCTCATCTCATGCTCTCCTTATGATTTTTCAGGTCATTTCCCAGATTCACCTCGATTTGCATGTCATCACACGAATTACCCTGTGCACGGATTAGAATTTTCACCAGCCATCCTCTCCATCCATACTGCACAGTTAGAGTTATTTTACCACCATCCATTGTCCTGTAAGGAGGCCCCATCGGTGTTCCACTATTTTTTCTATTAGCCATGCTCACAGCATCACCCCTTTGTTACATCGAACACTTCCTCTTTGCTTGAATGACCATTACAAATTTTTTGTTAAGATCTTTTCTAACTCCTAAAAGAATGAAAAGATTGTTGAGCGCACTTGCTTCCTTTCATGCTCGTTAAAGTATTTGAAAGGATGTTTATATGGCCTCATTTATCTCCTTTTTTGGATTACGTAGACTATCAAAAGAAAAGGACCACCCTAGCACCTTCCATCTGGGAACGTTTCCCTTTGTATGATTTTATGCATTTGCAGGCATTGGGATGGTAATTTACGAAAAATATCATTATGGGTTGTCTTTAAGCTCTTTTCCAGCCTTTTCATAAAGGAAAGATCATTGAGCAACTTTGGTTTCGTTCTTGCTCGTAAAAGTATTTGAATGACTATCCAGTTAGTATAAGTTTAACCTTTTTTGACCTGGTTGGAATACGTACGGTAAATAATTCTTTCTACCCCTTGTGGTGGGGAGAGCTATCCTTTGGACACTTTTATCCTTTTTAGGGCTTAGGAGACTCCCATACTAAAAAGAGACCACACTAGAGTCTTCTTCCTATTTCCAGACTCTCTAAAAATGAAAACCGCATTGAGCATTTACCGTCTCAGGCTCGACAAAAATACATGAGATAGTATGATATCAAGCTTACTTCTATCCCTTCTTCGTGATCCTTAAACAATGAGGAAGGCCCAAACGGTGTCTCTAGGCTTCATCACATATGATCTCACATTATGGCAGCATTCCCTCATTGGATCACCTTTGTTCAGGTTACTCTGCGATGAGTCTCCCTTTGATCTCCTGGATATCACTATTGCAGATACTCCCCCAAGTATTTCCCATTGCAGTTATCCTCCTGCTTTTACAGCTATGATCCCTTTCCCATGAGTCAGTTTCATTTGCTTCCAGGTCATCCCTACCATCTTACTCTGAACATAGGAAGTTTGAGTCCCTCGTACTCCCCTTCCCTAGTTCCCCATTAAGTGTGTCAATCCCCTGATTGTTCCACATATTTGGTTATCCCTCTCACGCTTTTATCAAGGAAAAATCATTGCCTTGCTAGTTGTAGGTATCCATTTGTCGACGCAACACATCTATTCCAGAGGATAAATCCAAAGGTCCCTATATCCTGGTTTCATCCACCTCATTGATGAGTTTGTTAGACCACTTGAAATGAGTCCTTAGTGCCTTTTCGGGTTGGTTGTGTCTCACGTGCTCGACTTCAGCTACATCATCGCACCGTTGAGATTCATATAGGGTATTGGACCATTCATTATTTGGTCAAAGAACCCAGTTGTCACCTGACTCTAGCACATTGATGAGTCTATTTGTGGGACCCATACAGTCTCATGTCCCTTGCAATTTCTGGGTTGCGTTGGTGACAATGTTCGAAAGACCCTCAATGTCATGCTTCTATGTATCTCCAGTACTTGATGTTGCATATTGTACCACA
Organism: Pseudotsuga menziesii; assembly: GCA_001517045.1. Taxonomy (NCBI): domain Eukaryota; kingdom Viridiplantae; phylum Streptophyta; class Pinopsida; order Pinales; family Pinaceae; genus Pseudotsuga; species Pseudotsuga menziesii. The sequence goes on along the minus strand of LPNX010497044.1, from coordinate 107,408 downwards.
GAGATCCTGACTCTCAGTTATTGAGTCCCTCCAATTATGTACACTTCCATATCCAGCATATCATCAGGTGTTATGATATTTCATTCTATGAGAATGCCATTGTTCAGATGTATCATTTCTTCAGATCAACATTTGTATTCAGCCTCCCATTGAGGCCAACATTATGTATCATCAGTTGTATATGTATTGATCGACTCCCATTATTTGAGCCTTGATCCCCATTTTTCATTTTTGACATTGTTATGAGCATGGGTATGCCCGCCTCGTCCATATACATGCCAGACATTATATGTACCTCATCCATTTTTGAGAAGAAATACAAACCAAAAATCCACCGTAGTTCAAACAATGAGACTCCACTCCTCTGCGATCCTGTCTAGTCTCTCCACCATTGTCACCATTTTCCCATGATCCTATGATGTCTATCGGTGATACGATGAGCTCCTGCCCTCACAAATTAGGGGGCAATATGTAAACACTAAATTTTTTTCACCTAGCTCTCCATGGTCTAAACCATAGTCATACGTCATATTCCCACCATTATTTCCTCCATTTTTACTTTCACAATTGTATTTCTACTACATATGGTCCAAAAAATCATTATTCCTTCCCCATAAATGAGAAGAAGACGAGAATTTATTGTGATTTCCACTCTCTCCAAAAAAAGGGCAAAAAACCTTAAAAATGAGAAGGGGTAAAAAAACCATAGATAAATACCATGGACAATAAAATACCAAGGGTCAAAAACCCTAGGACCATCCTATAAATACATTGTGAAGGACTCCCCCAAAACACTTTTTGCCATTTTCTCTCAGTCACACTATACACTTTTATGCCATCATTCCCATATTTTGCCACGTCATTCCCCACAATGTACGTTGAGTTCGCTCCATACCCATTTGGATCCATTCCCTCGTTTGACAACTATTCGTGGAAGAGACAGTAGAACTAAACTGTGGAGATGCACGACCATTTCCGAGGACGACTACAACGACCCACATTTCATAAAAGGTATCTTTTGGTCTTGTTATGCACTAGTTAGTATTATAAATTTGAAAAACTTAAAAAATATTGTTATTGTTGTTTTGATCCCTGTTATTATTGTTGAACTCTACCCCATGATCGACATTATCTAGGGTTGGTGCTTTTGCACGTTGCTCGGGACAAATCCCCACTACACATATTTGCATTATTTTAGCTTTTCTTAGGATTTTTGGATTTTCTTTTGTTTGTGGGTGCTTGGATTTACTAACCCATAACTACTACTGTTTCCTTGGCTGAAAGTTCAAGGATAATATGGACGATTGATCACCTTTGTGCTATTTTTCCCTCAACAGTATTAATGGTGACTCCACTCTATTCTTGTTCATTTTTATTTGTTTAAGTTGTTTCTTGAAGTGCCATTAATTTATGGTATCTTTTGTATTGTAGGTGAAGTGGATAATACCCTCAATTGGCCTCCATTTGGCCATGCCAATTAGTTTACATAGTAGTGTGACTCCCTTCAATTTTGGGCCACTACAACACATCTATTCCTTTGATAGTCACGCTGATCAACGTAATTTAATAGTTTACCGCCCGTGCGGGTTCTCTGTCACAAATCTGCAGGACTTCCACTCACTGTTCCCATGCTACAACGCTTTAGTGAGTCTTTGTACTGCGCTGCAGAGAGACCGTAAATTTCATTTTTGCGTTATATTTCATTTATTTGCTTTTTATCAGTTTGTTCAACAATCTGCAACTCACTAGCTACTCACTAATTAACTAAAGATTAATTAATCTACAATGGTTACTTATTCTATGAGTAATTAGCCCACCTAAACTAAGATTGCGGAGTAAAGGGATCATCCCCCCCTCGAAATCAACTTAGGTCACCAACTTTGAGTCTCCCCAAGGACCTCATTATTTTCACTAGTATTCGGTACTTTATATGATTGTTGTCTTTACTTTGAACATCATTAGTTGAAAGAAGTGTAGAATCCACTATATGCACACAACCAGGGACCTAAAGCCTCTTTCCTTCCCAAGTACGCTCTTCATGATATATGTGAATCAGAAAAGGAAGTGAAGGGTGAAACACCTCCTATGCATTGTTAATGAGAATATTCAATTAGCGCGGACAAAGATCATTCCCCTAGTCTTCATGGAGTGGATCTAGAACAAAAATCCACACCGATTCATCCTTCTCCTAGATAATTGAACTACTTGAATGTTAGGATTTCCTTACCTCAGTGTTGAAGGTTGTCCTTGCCTTACATATCCTTCATGATCAAATGTACCTGCAAAGAACATGAAGAGCAAGACAAAATTGTGAAAGCAACAAGACAATCCAAATACCTATACTAATGGTCTAGGAGAAAAGTAATGAACAATTGGTATTGAGACAAATCGTTCATGTAAAAGGAGAAAATGTTTGTATTAATAACATAAGAAGAGGAAGCTACAACTGAAGCCTTGACATTGAAGCCTCATTGTCATAATGTTGTTTGACACCACTTTTACACACACTCTACAAGATTTACAAGCCTCACTCACTATCACACTCTCTTTCCTCCTATACCCGCTATGATTCCAACAGCATGAATATGCTCTCTTGGTATTATTCCCCTCCCTCTCACTCATGAGGAGAAGCTTGTATAAAAAGGACAAAGGAAGTCGAAAGGGGTTGAGATCTTTTGGGAGGAAGGTAGGGAATCATCCCTAGAGGCTAAGGGCTCGAGTGCCACCTATTCCAAACAGTGGGGATCAACCTCCACGAGAAATTTCATCTATAAGGTTCTCTTCTATCTCCTTTTTTGCCTTTTTAATAGTATTGACACTCTCTGCATATGGGCAAGCTACGAGGACACTCTGTCTTGAGTACAGGAGTGTCATTAGCGCACTATGTCAGGAGGAAATAAGCGTCAAGAAGGTATGATGCCCAATGTCAAGAGACAAGGTGCGTCAGACATTCTAGAACTGGGAAAAAATATCTCAAAAATATATCCCCCAAAATCCCCCCAAAGTATGAAGCTAGAAGGTGATGATAGGTGAAATGTTTTTCTAGATGTGATATGGAATCAAGGTCAAAACGGTGGCGAGCAAAAACTTGACACAAGACCAATTAAAAAATATTCGACTCAAATCAAGGCTGCTGACCAATACATTGCATATCCATGTATAAGGACCATGCAATGGCTACCGACAATACACTGTAGATCCATGACAGACAAGACTCAAATCGGGACATAGCCACAGAATATACACTATAGATCTATGTCATTTTGACCCAAACTTGAGCATAGTGACTAGACTTACAATGTGGATCCATGCAATGACTAAAGAAATACTCCATCACAACCTGAATATAGTCACATATTCAAGAGAATACCTAACCATTCAGGGTTTTCATTCCAAATCCAAATGATATGATTCTATCCTTGTGAATAGATGTCTTGATGTCGAACATGGTAGAAACCACTTGATTACCGGTCATTGATGTATACCATTAACAAGCATGAGGGAAATCATCATTAATTTCAATGATCCCCAAGGTATCCTAGTACATTCCTCCAAATGTGAATATATGAGCTGAAGTTGAACAATATGCAAAATATTTCAATCAACGGCCAATGATGAAAGGCTACCATCGAAAGCGAGGAAACTTGCCATTGAGGCATACAGGCGACAAGGTACTTGACTGGTTTCTAAGAATAATCCCTGGATGATGTGCTGATGTCGATAGGAATAGACTTGTCGAAGGAGGGCCATGATGTTTCCCCCATCATTGACACAAAACTTGGAACAAAAGTGATGTTGAAGTGATCATCATAATGGAATAACCATAGGACTAACTCAGATATGACTAACTAGAAGGAAGGTATAGCAAATGCAGAGGGAGGCTGTGGTGAAGACTTCCCTTGAACATTGGACGACATAACAAATAACTTGGAAACATTGACTCAATGAGGCAGAGACCAGACATAATGCAAAGGTAGGACGATGCATTCTTTGAATTGACTCAAATGAGTTAAATGACTCATGAAAGTGGATCGAATCGATGAGAAACTGAAAACCTAACTGTTTGAATGAAAATGCATACAAATGCCATGTTCAAGGGTGTATTATGAGCTGTCATTAATATAAATGAAGGATGTTCCCCATTCCCTTAATTTCCCTAGCACGATGGATGAGTACCTCTTTGCTTTTTAATGAGCTTGAAAAGGCTAACAAACACTCGGTTTAGCTCATTGGAGGATTAGTCCATTCTCATACATTTTATGAACCCAAGAAAGGAGAGGTTCATTCCTAAAAAGGGTCCTTCAACATTTAATTTTACGAGTCCGAAGAAGGTAAACTCACTCGTCATTTCATATTTAGAGAGTCTGAAATGACTAAGGAGACTCCAGAAATGGACTTTTTCATAGATTTAATCCCCAAGGTCCAAAAAGTGTAAATTGATACCTAGGGTAACTCTTCTAGTTGCGGAGAACTAGAGTATACCTTTTTTTATAAATGAGTCTAAATAGTCCAAAAAAGGGGTAAACTATCATCGAATAGATGACCTTTCGAACGCTTTTACACATGTGAAAGAATCAAGTTCACTTGGAAATCTTTTCGTGTTTAAAGAGTTTGAAAAGAGATTAGAGGTGACTCTATGGAGTTTCCTTTTTTTGTAGTCCATTTTAACGAGTCCAAAAAAGTAGTAAAAGCACACTCGATACCTTTTCACTATATTTTTAACGAGCACGTCGAAGGTATAAAAGGAGCTTGGTACTTTTTCAACTTAAGTTAGAGCATGAAAAAGACAAAAAGAAACTCGATTGCAACAAAAAATGCCCAATAATGCCCTGAAATCCTCAAAAACAATGTTAGAACACTTTCATCGTGAAAACTATAGGAAAAACATAATGAAAACCCACAATATTAAAACATTCTACTAATTATTTCAAATAAAAAATAAAAAATAACATACAAATAATGAAATGGTGAAATGTTTTTAACCATTATGTTTTTTACCATAGTAAATAGGGCGAAAGTTGTGTTTAGGAGAGGAATTTGTGAAAGAGATTCCAAGATATCTAGGTTCTCCATTCGTCGAACCGTCAGAAGCAGGTAAGAGAGAACACCTTGCCCTTCCTTTTCATGGTTGAAAATTTCATTTTTATGATGCTTTTTGAGTATTTTGGGAGGATTTTTCAAAATTGAAGAGCGCAGCTGGGGTGATTCTCTTCTTCCTTTCGGGAGGTGCGCCAACGCACTCCCCAAAAGGGGAAAGAGCTTCATGAGCGCTTTGTCTCCTAGGATAGATGACACCGTTGCTCTATTCCCTAAGGGAAAGAGTGTAAGTGGCAGTGAGCTTCCCAAAATTTGTTTTTTAGCAAGAAATCTCAAGAATTTTTTTAACATGAAGGTTCTAATAATTACCTTATGACCGTTCCACAAGTTTTGGACCAAGAAAATGGTGATTTGGAAGGAACATGAACACAATCTAGATGATGCTTAGGCGGCCAATGATCCCATGACTATAAGGTCCCTAAGGAAGTGTGGGATCCTAAAATATTTCAGGGTGCCAGGCATGAGAGGCCATGTATGTTTGATGGATCATTTGATACAGATATGGGATCTAGACTAGCAACACTTTCAAGTTGGGACCCACATTCTGACAATAGATGTGGAAGACATCGACTTTCTGACTGGATTATCTTGGAGAGGGAGTCCAATATCACTTACAAGTTCTCAAGGAGGGGAGATGTTTGTTGATGACCCTATAGACAAGTATTATGTCATTGGGATAAGGTCCCAACGGGGTAAGATCCCCATAAAACATATTGTGGACCGTGGCCTTTACCATATAGAAAGTAGAGGGCAGTCGAGCTACACATTAGACTACCTGAGCACATATGCTATATGTGTTGGAGTGCATGGCTCCATCATCTTTAACTGCAGTGAGGGATTGCTTAAGCAATTTGGTTATGGGATAGTGGTGGTATCTTTATTTTTGGAGAGGGTGCCTTTGCTACACTCGTAGGTGCCTCTCAACAGGATAGACCTCGAGGATGCAGATATGTTGCAGTGGGTCAAGGCTATGGCCCACCACGGAGGTGGGGAAGGTCCCGCTATGACCTATGCTGTTGCCTTCTTATGTTGGCTATGAGACCAATTGTTGATGATTAAGGACTATGCATATGTAGGGGATGAATTCAGGGGTGACCTTGATTTTCCCTTGCATGAGGGCAAGCAGTGGGACAACTGAAGTGAGAAAGATGCTACCACATTGTGTTTCATTTTATGTCATATTCCATGTTTTTTTATACTAAGACATATCCTACAATTTTTTAAACATAGGTCCGTTGAGACCTACAGGGGCTTCACCTATCGAGAGGTGAGGTGCGCTCAAATACATATCAAGAACATAGAGGTATAGGAGGAGCTTCCAGAGATTGAAGATAACCTCTAGAGATTGATCGTAGGAGTTCCTGACATTTCCATTGATGACTTTCCTAGGTGTTATCAATGGCATACTGCAAGAGTGTCGGGTCATTTTGGGAGGTTACTCCACCGAGTTGCTCACACCGTTATGTGTTATCATGAGCACAAGGATCAGTCTAGAGTGACTTTCTATTTCTTGTATTGTATAGATACTGAAAGCTTCGAAGCTTCAGATTTTGACCTTTTGATGTACTAGAAACTTGATGGTTCTAGATTTTGGGTATATTAGAATCTTATGGATCCAGTTTGTATTTGAATATCAATTATATATATATAAAACACTCTTTTTAACCGATATGGGTGTGTATGTGATGTGTTATGAGCATGAATGTATACCTATATGTGTTTATGCATTTTTTTACATGTAATCAAGATTTAAAATGAACTTCAAATGTGAGCCAAATACCAAGACAAAACATAATTTTCCAGTGAATAGGCCACTGCGTTTAAACATCTTGGGATGTGATGGTAGGAAACACGCTCAAAAGACCTCTCTAAAATAAAAATCCTTTGAAATGTGCAAAAAAGTAAGGGGTTACGAATGGTGTAGACCCGGTTTAATTGATGCACAACAAAATTCAAATCTAAATAAACCATAATCTAACTCACATCACTAGCTAGAGCTTCAATTAACAAACTAATAACTGCATGGTACTGTACAAGATTGTTTGTAGCGAGACCCAAGCAAGTTCCTGTTGAGCTCACCAAATCACCGGTAGGGGAATACAATACCCATGCCGCTGATGTGAGATTCATGGTATAACGACTATTACCATCCTCAAAGCCAAAATAAGCGGCCATATTTCCATTTTAATAGAACACTATATAAGCAGGCTTGCCTAAGACACATATTACATTCACAACAAATTCACACTCCAAACTACATACAACACTATAAAAACAATATATACAAATTACCTATGCTAGATGACCTAGGCATAGTATTTCTTAAGGTAAAGCCCATTTTGGGGATCACCCAGTGATATCCCATCATAGTCTATTAGATTGTATGCTCCTTTCTCTGAGACACGACTAAGAATATAGGGTCCAGGCCACATGGATTCTAGTTTTCCACCTCCAAACTTATTGTGCTTCTGGTCATATGTCAAGACCAGGTCACCTTCGTTGAAGAGGTGAGGTTGAATGGATATATCATACTGAACTTTAATTCATCATTTATATGCCTCATTAGCTAAGGTGACATCTCAATGGGTTTCATTCAACTTGTTCAAATACAAGAACTGTTCTTCCTCTAAAGTTGTATTGGGTATTAGTTTTACAATGAGTTTTAGAGAAGGAATTTCACATTCGATCGGGAGAGTGGTTTCTATCCCATACACCAATTACAACGGGGTGAAACCACTAGATGTTTTGATGGTAGTTGTATAAGCCCACAATGCAGAAAACAATTGTAAATGCCAATGCGATTTGGCCTATCCTACCATCCGTTGAAGCATGGTTTTCAACACCTTGTTGATAACTTCAACTTGGCCATTAGCCTGCGGGTAGTAGAGTGTAGAATTATCAAGACAAAAACATAGTTTTGAGCTTAGTCCTGACATCGTTTTGTTTTGAAAATGTGAACCATTGTCAGTCACAATAGCTTGAGGGACTCTGAACCCAACGATGATGTGATTGAAAAGATATAGGGCAGCGGTTTTTCCATCTTCAACGTATGTAGGCATTGCCTCAGCCCACGTTGTGAAGTAGTCCATAGCTACTATGATGTAGCCATGCCCTCGGGCTGAGGTAGGCTTACAGTGCATGAAATCAATGCCCCATTTCACAAAAGGGATGGCAACGATGATAGGATGTAAAGGAGTGGGATGGGTGCGCTTTTTGGATTGGAAAAGTTGGCAGGGTGGGCATTTTTTCATGGCTTCCATGCAATCTTTGAAGATGGAGGTCCAAAAGTACCCAACATGTAAAATTTTATGAGCAGTAGCCATGCCAAAAAGATGACCGCCACATGCTCCAGAGTGATAGTCATTTAGTACTATTTAAGCCTCTTCATGTGTTAAGCAACGTTGCAAAATTGCATTGATGCCAAGATGGTACAATGTATCATTGACGATAAGGTAGTACTTGGAATGATGACAGATACAACGTCGTTCATCATGGGTTGCATTAGGCTGAAAACTTTGAGTTTGGAGATATAAAATCAAATCTCCATACCAGAGGCCAGACATACTAATGAGGAACAGGGATTCGTCAAACAACGAATACAAGGGCTATGTATCCTCAGTAATACGGGGAATGTCACACATGAGTTCCGTGAAGACGAGGGATTTCTTGGAACTAAATTTTGCAAATTCTAACTAGAATTCCCAGAGAATAACAATCCAGTGAGAGTATTTTTCCCCAAGCACCTGATAAGTCAAGATGTAATACATGGGGTTGGAATATGCATATACTGTAGTTGTGCGAAGCAAGATGTAGTGACAGAATTTCTAGACCACGATGATCGTGGCCAAAGTTAACTTCTCAACATGCGAATAACAGGTTTTAGAGTCAATAAGACTCTTACTTAGGTAATAATTCACATGTTCTTGGTCGTGTACATCTGTTTGAACTACTACCATGTCGATGGTGGTTATCGAGGTAGCCACATACAAGGAGTAATTCTTGGTGTAATCAGGTGGTTGCAAGACAGGTGCATGTGTAATGGCATGTTTAAGAATGTTGAATGCATGTTGTGCAAGGTCATCCCAAACATAGGCTATGTCCTTTTTTAATAAACGCATGACACCATGTGTCTTCTTGGCGTATTTACAGACAAAATGATGCAACATTTTTCCCTTCCCTTGCAAACTTTGAAGTTCAATAACATTTGTAGACGAGGGTAAGGACAATATGGCTTTGATTTTTAGTGGGTCTATATGTATTCCATCCTTAGAAAAAATGAAGCCAAGCAGTATGCCAGTTTCAACACAAAAACCACATTTATGTGGATTCAATTGAATGTTGTAATGGCAACACTTGAGACAAATGGCTCTTAGATGATCGACATAGTGTTCCCAATGCTGCGAATGGGTAGGAAAGTCATCGAGGTATGATTCCACAATATGTTTGATGTCATGGAAAGTGTAGGACATAACACGTTGAAAGGTAGCACCAACATTCTTTAGGCCAAAAGGAAACTTCCTATAGGCAATGGTTCCCCATGGGAAGATGAATGTCATTTTTTGTTGATCAGAAGGGAGCATCTCTATCTGATTATATCCATAAAATCCATCCATGAATGAGAAGATGACGCTTTTAGCACAATTATTGGTGATTTGATTGATGTAAGGAGTAGGGGAACTATCCTTAAGACAAGCCCTATTGAGATCTCAAAAATTGATACAAACCCTAATTGTTCCTTATTTTTTGTTCATGGGGATGATATTAGAAACCCATTCTATCAATGGTACAGGGTAAATAAATTCAACCTTAAGAAGTTTCTCAATTTCTTCCTTAATGGTTGTTGCTTTCCATGATGAACTTGACGTAACTTTTGATGGACCAACTTCAAATCAGGGTAAGTCCTAATCTCGTGAACCACGATCGAAGTGTCTATCCCAGGCATTTCTTCATACATCCAAGCAAAAATGTATCTAAATTCCTTAAAAAGAGTCGTATAAGACCTAAGTTATGAAGCAGAACTATTTTTGCCCACGTGAAGGTTCTCTACAACTCTAGGTTTCACTCATATATCGACCGGAATGGTCTAGTAATACTGCTCAGATTAACCTCAGACTCAACATTGTGGATGAGCACTGGTGACTGAGGTGTAGTTACAATATTAGATGAAACCATTGTTTCAAAATGATTTTCTACCATATGTTAATCGAGAAGGAAAGATGATCGACGATGATGGTCTTTCTAGGGAATCTCTTCTAAAGACATGACTTCCATGATGGATTCATCTGACGGAAGAGTTTTTAAAAGATAATCTAGAGATGGGGGGGGAGTTTAACCAATAGGGCAGGTGATAAGGGTCAGATGCCACCAAAATATGATCATTAATGGTGGGGTTGCTGGTGGAATGGATAGCCCAGTAAGTCTCTTTGGAATGACTGAAGGATGCCAAATCAACAATTGATTTTTTTTATCTGAAGTGTCATGACTCTTAGATGATATCACGTTCACAGACGGAGTTTGGGTAGAGGGAGGATTGGTTAATGGAAATAATCCCATAAGCGAGGAATATTTTAGAAGACCTACCCCTACGTTTTGATACTACAGAGTCATAGAAGCCAAGAGCATGACATTATTCGCAGAATTAGAACTAATGTCTAAGGAACAAAACTCAAGTTGATCAATCGTAAAAATCTGTCACTGAAATGGGAATTGGATTAATCGAAATACAGATGAGGCAACTGCCTACATCGCATAAAATAAATTCCTACATAGGAAGAGATTGTAGTCTAAAGGATCATTGACAACTTCGACTTAGATGGACATCGATTTACCCCCTGGTTCAACCAGGTGGGAGGGCAGTAGTCCATGAGGGTGAAAATCACGACCATCAAAGGCCTTCAAAGTCGTAGGTGAATAGTTTATTTCGAGAGACACTATAACTCTCCAACAAGTTAGATACATGACTGAAGTCAAGGCACCCTCATCTAATAAAGTGTGATGGATTTTCTTCCCAATGACTTTCATAGACAACTAGAAAGTTAACTGATGGGAGAGCCTTAACTTAAAATCATCTGGTTTAAAGGACATTACTATTCTCAGGATCCTTAGATCCAAGAATTGACTACAGGTTTTTCCTTTGCATAATGTACGTTTGGATTACTCCGAGGGTAGACATAGCACATGGTTCCTATACCAAATATTCTACTACATTGTAGCATTAAGCAACCAACATACTAGGGTTAAATATCGATTTCTAAATTATACTCTTTGGTGGCCGGAGGATAGCGCCGAGAACAGGTTTCTTAATATGAAAATTGTTGGTGGGAGGAGGGGTGGAAACTATAGGCTTATCAGTTGAAGCGTTATCGTATTTCTTTTCTGGAGGTGGGTCATAGTTTTGGGATATAGTGGTAAGATTAATGGTTTCACTAGACATCATTTTGACCTCATCTATAGAAAATGAGGAACATCTGTGCAAAGATTGATGGCCAACCAATTGTTCTTGGTTAGGGAAAGTATCACTCAAGATTACAGAGGTGGGAGAGTTCTTCAAAAACTTGCTGACCTCTTCATGCCAAGGACATTCCTTGGTGAAGTGGTCACCTCCACATATGAGGCAAGGAAATTTTACCTTTATCTTATTCTTGGATTCAACATCAGGGTTTTGTGTTTTATTACTCTCTTGTTGATTTCCAGACTTTGATTTATTCTTTACTGTTTTCTTTGTTACCAAAGATTCTGAGGATTGAATTACGTTTACCTCGGTAGAGGAAATAGGAGGAGGAGTGGTTTTGGGATTTGTGATAGCCTGGATAGTAGGCTGATTTCACTTTTTGGGGATTTAGCCGCCGACTGTTTCTCAACAAAACCAAGTACACCATCAACATGTAGTTTTGTTGAAGGTCATGAGGGGTTCAAAGTAGGATAGAGGGCGTGCATGATCAAATCATAAAGAGTGCCTGATTGGAAATAAACCAAATCTAGGTATTGAGCTCAGCTAATGGCTTGTTCTTCGATGACAACACCTCCCATGGAAACATCCCAAGCAATGGGAGGAAGCAAAGACTTAATGAACCAATCGACAAGTAATTGGTCGGGAATATGTGCTTTAATCAATCTGCGTCGTCGTCTCCACTCATGCATGCGATCGGATATATGGGTGGAAGTGGTCTGACGAATCAAGGTTAAAAGATATGTACCTACTTCATACCGAATTGGAAGTTGAAAATGTGTTAAAAATGCTATTGTTAAGGTATGAAAATCCCAAAAAGAGTGTTGGGGCAATTCTATATACCACTTAGCGACGATCCCGGTGAGGGTCCTTTGAAACAATCCAAAATAGATGGAACCATCCATGAGAGAGTTGGATGAGCACCACAAATGATAGGTCATAATGTGGTTTTTGGGGTCCTCACCATCTTTGATGTCAAACTTGGTATATCCGAAGGCAACTTTGCTAGAATAGCAGGCCATGAAGGATCATGGTGAATAGGAACGTTGATCAAGCATGACAAATCTACCAGGTCAAGTGTAGCCAGAAAGGGAAGTTATTGATTTGGTTGTGGATACTGGTAATATTGATAAGACATTTGAATACCAGTACAACCATAAGCAAATTAATAAACGAGAGTCGATGATCCTCTGATAACAGGTTGGTTTGGTTATGGTTTGTCTCCAAATATGCCATTTGATGGTCCCCTAGGAAGACCCCCTGGTGGGGGGCCTCCAAGTGGTGGAGCTCTGGGTGGTGGACCTCCGTATGGAGGACCTCTAGGTGGACCCCTGGGTGGGGCCCCTCAAGATGGGCCTCTAGGTGGGGGACCTCTGGGATTACCTTCAGGTGGGGGACCTTAGGGTTGACGTCCAAATGGGGGACCTCTAGGTGGACCTTCGGAAGGGGGACCTCTGGGTGGACCTCTATACCTATTTGAAAATGGGCTTATGTATGTAGACACATTCAACCAATTAGGTTTCCCCCATTGGGTGTTAGGGTTACGAATATAAGGGATGCCCAGAAAAAAATTTCCTAAGGAAATGGGTTGATAATTATGGGTAACCATTTCCTGTTGATTTCTTGGGTAAATGTAGCCCCATGTAGGTTGATTAGACATTGATTGAACCCACTGTGGTTGTCTTGATGCAGAAGAAGAAACAATCACATTTGCGGTTGTGGAGGGTATCCCAACCATGGGTTTCCCTAGAGAAACACTCTGCCCAAGATTTGAACTAGTTCTCACGATTGTAGTGACAACTTGTTCTGGGGATTTCCCCCCAGTGATTGGGTTCATAGGAGAAATAGGGATAGAGGGGAGGGATTGGGAAAACAAGGCAAGGATAGAAGGCTGACTGAGATCCTAAGAACCCACACTTTGAACCGGTATTCTAGATATGACAGGAGCATAAGACTGAACACAAGCATGGTATTCAAAAGTGGCTCATCTCGAATGACTTGGAAAAGGAGAGAGACTTCTCCTTTTTATGATTCCCCCCCTCATGTGTAAATTGGACACCATCTCACGGATTGGTTGAAAATACTCGTCATTTGATAATAACAATCTCAGATTAGCTCAGGGGTGGCATAAGATAAAGTAGTGTTGTCATACTTGAAAATTGGCCATCCCAAGGAAGTATCCCAAAAAAGAGCAGTTGGACCAAATTTTGATGCCACAAGGTCATCTGAGGGTGGAGTAAACACCCAATCTTGTGCACCAGAATGGTCTTTTGTAGAAAAATAAAATGTTGAATCGTGTGAAGGGGGTAATTGTACTAGTACCGAGGTAGAGGCAGGTGGATTCTTTGTAGAAAAATACTCTTCCCTTGATTCAACAACCGAAACAACTTCCACAGAAGGATAACTTGTGGCAGGCTGGTCCATGGTCACCCCTTGTCTTTTTTCCTTGGTGGGAGGAAATTCAAGCGGTAAAACCTACAATCTGTGAGATCTCCTCATAGGTGTTTTAGCTAAAATGATGGCTAAACACTTCTACTCTAAAGATTTACTATTCAAAAATATCACACACAAACAATCCTATGTAAGCTAAGGTCATGAGCAAACTTAAGTGATAAGAGGGGTTGAAAAATCTAGAACCTCACTAGGATTGTCAAGTTATCGCAACTCGCTACATACCACAGGGTCCAACAACAAAACACGATAAGGAGGATTAGGACCATACCCTTTCCTGAATACCAGACATCCTGGACGACACGTGCATAGTAGCTCCCCGAGTTCTATTCTCGGTGTATTGCTTCAATAAGACGACCAAAAGGATTTTCTCAGTTGGCGTTGGTTCCTAGAAGGTTCTCCTTATATACACAAGGTACATGGGAGCTCAAGTCTGTGTTAGTGCTGTTTGATGCACTACTGTTCGAAAGGGGCCTTCCTATATACTATCGAGTACGTGAAGAAATTTTCGATATATGTCAAGGGTACGTGAAAATCCGTTTGATATATTGATTGATACATGGAAGAATCGCACGATCCCTGGGATGCAGTGCAGGAAAAGAACGACAAATCCTATGGTTATATATTTTGAAACACGCCTTCTAACCTATCACTTAAATTACTAAGAACTTTAACCTAAGCTATGGTTCAATTTTATCATGATGGTTAGTGAATGTTTGTGGAAAATGAGGTAAATGCAAGATTAAATTATCTAAATGCCCATGCAATTTTCCTTTCAATGAAATCTATCTAGAGTAAGGGAGGTTCTTTCTTTTCAAATCACGAAATGAAAACAATGCAATCCAAAAAACTCTTTCCTCAAACTTCAAATACTTTCAGACAAGCAAAAACTCTTAAGATAATGTTTAAAAGCTCTTTAATGTAAAAAGGAAAAGGCTTTGAAATGCACAAATGTCTATTTTTTCTTAATCAATATTCAAAAGAAAACACTTCTAATGACTTAACCAAACCAAAAGCAAGTAATCAAGATTTTCTTTTGTTTTTTGATATACTATTTTAAAATGAAGAAATACAAAAATAAAGACCACGAAAGTGCAAAAACAATATTATCTTTCCTTTCCATAGATATATAAAGAGATTCTAAATGATTAGTCATACAAACCATACACCCAAAACCATTCAATTTCAGAGGTTATACTAAGACAACTTCAAGATCTAAACTGGAAAAGTACACTTAGGCTAAACACACATAATAAGACCTGTCAATGAGCAGAAAAGCACATTGACCAAACCCAACAAAAAGTAAAAATTTCGAAAGAAAAAGTTCTAGAGTTGGAGAAATCCTACCATGACGTGTTCTACAGGGTAGAACCAGGGTGTCATAGAGTGGTTTGCGCACTCTGCTTCTTTGTCAATAATGACAATGACACTTTCTGACTTTGGTAAGAAGGTGTCGGTGGCACTACTTGACAATGAACAATAGGTGTTAGGGGTAGTCCGACACTCTGTCAAACACACCTAGGTGCATCAACAGATCTAGAAACCAAAAGAATCAAATAACCTTTGGGATAATCCAATGTGAATCAAACTAGAATTATGAAAAGCAAAGATAGGAACCAAAGAAGAGAAATGAAGGTGAAGTAAGGTGGATTACTCACCTTATATCCTTAAATGAGTGAGAAAAAAAAATTATAAGCTTGTAATAAAAAACAACATCAAAATTCACAGATCTGAATAGTTATTGGAGTCGCCAGTTTTGTTAAAGAGAATATTCAATCAATGAAAACAAAGATCGTTCCCTTAGTTTTCATGGAGCATATCTAGAATACAAATCCACAACGATGCATCCTTCTCCTAGATAATTGAACTACTTGAATTTTAAGCTTTCCTTACCTCAGTGTTGAAGGTTGTCCTTTCCTTACCAATGAAATGTACCTGCAAAGAACATGAAGAACAAGACAAAATGGTGAAAGCAACAAGACAATCCAAATATCTATACTAATAGTGAAGGAGAAAAGTAATGAACAATTGGTATTGACAAAAATATTTCATGGAAAAGGAGAACATGTTTGTATTAATAACATAAGAAGATGAAGTTGCAACTGAAGCCTTGACGTTGAATCCTCATTCTCGTAATGCTTTTTGACACCAGTTTTACACACACACTACAAGCTTTATAAGCCTCACTCACTATCACACTCTCTTGCCTCCTATACCAGCTATGATTCCAACAACATGAAGACGCTCTCTTGGTATTCTTACCCCCTCTCACTCATGAGGATACGCTTGTATAAATAGGCCAAAGGAATCCCAAAGGGGCTGATATATTTTGGGAGGAAGGTAGGGAATGATCCCTAGAAGATAGGGTCTCGAGTGCCACCTATTCCAAGCAGTTGGGATCAACGTCCATGAGGAATTTAGTCTAGAAGGTTATTGAAATCTCCTTTTCCCCCCTTTTTGACAGTACTGATGCTCTTTGCATATGGGAAAGCTACACCGACACTCTTTGTCTTGAGTCCAGGACTGTCATCGATGCACTATGTCAATAGGAAAGAGGCACCCAGAAGGTATGACGCCCTATGTCAAGAGACAAGGTTCGTCAGACATCCTAGAAATGGGAAAAAATATCTCAAAAAGATATCTTGGCCATGTCACTTTAGAGGATTGAGCATAGAAACCAATTTCAAGTGCAACATGCGCACATAGCCTTTTAATTTCTTGCAAGCATCATTAGTTTGTTTAGAGCTCACATTCAAATCATTTATTTTTTAGCACCTCACTTAATTGCAACAATATTATTTGCTTCTAGCACATGTGTATGCCCACTAGCACACACTAAGGGACCTACAAAATCTATCCAACCAAGTATGCTCTTCATGATTTCTAGGAATTAAAAAGGAAGTAACGAGTGAAATATGTCCCTTACACTCATTTAATTCACAAAAAATACTTAAAAGCAACCATTATAAGATGATAAACAACTAAAATCCTCCATAGGAGGTCACACAACAATATTTTAGCTTGGTAGGCTTATTGGGTTAGGAATCCAAATAATCCCCAACAACTTCGTTTCATTAGGAATATTTTTGAAACATAGCAATGTTGTCTTCTAGGGTACTTTAAAACCTAATATAAGCATGTGTGCTCAATCCTAAATCAGATACGTGTATCGAGACCAAGGAGCCAAAAGTTAAGGTTTAGCTTCCCCATGCTCCTTTTTGAGGCACTCACCTTGTAGCTCAGGAGATGACCGTATATCACCCATTCCTAACCACTGATCCACAATTGATGCAAGGTAACCATAGTAGCCCAACTTAGGATACCACCAAGGAACACTTGGGAGTGTAAGTGATTCCTAAAGTCACTATTGTAGTTGAGCGATGTTGGTAGGTATTATATATTGTAACATTGGACCCATCGCTGGTAGAGTTGTCTCTTTGTTACCTCCACTAGTGATTTTGGGAGGCTCAGTTGCAATTGAGAGGAAGGACATTAGGTCTTTTAGGGAATTTACAGTTATTTTTCTTTTCAAATATAAGATCACTAAACTCGTAATTTAAAAATAACCAACATGTGGAAACCATCGCACTAAGCCATATTTGCACATATCACTCACATATTGCCCCATATTGCATATGTTGTGGTTAAAATATTTCTTCATTTGTCTATCGGTGTTTATTCATCACCCATTGCTCTCACTTGACAACTATATTTCCACCATCGAGGAACAAAATCCCCCCTAAGGCAGTCTCGTAGATTGCAAGGCCTTTCCCTTATCTTGAGGGGTGTTTTTCCATTATCTTCTCGTGGCACATGAGGAAGATCACTAGGTCGGGGCCATTCCTAGGCCACATTGATTGGATCATACCAAAGAGGATACAGCTTAGTTGATTCACTCTCTCCCTTAAAATACAGTGTCGATCCTTTCCCATCCTCTTCTCATGAAATAGGTTCTCCATTGTTTACTCCTCCACACAGAAGTACTCCACCTTATTCCCCCCATTAGGAGAAATCCACACTACATCTTCATCTTTCCCTAGAAAACAAAGATCATTGACACATATTCCAAGGTCTCCCTCTCGAAGAAGTGACTTACAGAATAACATGATGTCCCCCAATCCCAATCCAAGCTTACCATTCATGGCCAGCTTGAACATCCCTGACCTAGCCAGGTTGGTAAATGATCCCATAGCTCATGATGCCACTTGGCCAGATATGCCAAAAAAGCAACCTTCAGATATCCCTAAATTTGAAGGTAAACAGGGAGATGATCCCACCAACCACATTATGTCTTTCCATCTATGGTGTTCCTCTAACAACACAGTGGAATATTTGGTTTGTCTCCGTCTCCTACAAAGAACCTTAATCGATGTAGCTACAAAATAGTATGTCAATTTAGAAATCGCCTCTCATGCCACATTTGAGAGCATTGCCACATCATTTCTATCCTATTTTCAGTTTCCCATAAGACATGATTTAGGCCTCAAAATTATCACCGACTTTCAACAAAACACATCAACCCATATAGCAGGTCATATCCATGAATGGCGTAGACACTACACGCTCTACAAAATAGTTATTCAAGCCCCTTTCCTCTTGGAATAGTTCCTCAAATCAATCCAACCAGCTATTGCAAAGGATGTGGCTACCTCCATGCCATAAACTGAGGAAGAGGCTATTCTAAAATCCCAACACTTTGACCTTATATATGCCTAATCAAGGTATTTGTACACTTTACTACTAGATTCCCCTCATCATAGATCATGTGATCTTCCTATTGTGGGGGTGTCACATTCTGCAGATGGGCTTATTGGGTCCATTTCTTCCGAAAGTAAAGTTCTCCCATAAATAAACTTTGCACCACCACCACTGGTCACACAGTACCCACTTGTCCCCTTTGTGTCGGCTCCCACTCCTACTGCACCAAATCCCTCATTTGGTCAGTCTTAGTGTGGAACGCACAAGCCTGTTTACCCAAGTACAAGCCAAGTAAAGTCGATTCCTCAACCTCTAATAACACCACCGGTGTAGCCAAGTTTTCACCCTAGCTACGTGCAAAATAACCTCCCTTCCGCCAATGAGACAAAAGGGTAGAGTTCAATGGAAAAGAGCTAGTTTCAAATAATATATTAGTAACACAATAAACAATAAGAAGAAATAACTAAACTAAATAAATAAAAACGTGAAAAGTATACCTTCTGTTTTTCTTGAAAATGGGCTACCGTGCCCTAACTTGAAATGGTACCACCTCTCCACAGGCTTGTCATTACAGAGGGTGCCTCAACTTACAGAATGGGAGATGGTGGGGCAATGGAATGGTTGGCAAAATGATGTGAGTTTTTTGATAATGATGGCTTCTTAACGTACTCACGAAAATAGAATAATGGCAGAAGGAATACGTGAATCTAGCAAAAGGAATACATGAATCTTGTGATGGAGACCTCCACACTATTTTATAGTTTTTTCTTGTCCTTTTCTCTCTTTTAGGGTTTTGGACCCTATTTAGGGGTTTAAGCCCTATTTAGGGTTTTAAGCTCTTTTTGGGGTTTTTAGCTCTTTTGTGAGCTTTCTAGCCCTTTTTGTTGGTTTTTTAGGCCCTTTTTGATATTTTTGAGCTTTTTGAGAGAGATTAAGGTTAAACCATAGTTGTGGATGTAAAAAATTAGGGAAAAATGGTAGGAAAAAGGTATATGTATGTGGTTTTAGGCCATGTAGAGCTAGTTGAGCAATTTTTTGCATTAACAGATTGGCCCCTGATGTGTGAGGGATGGAGCTCATCGAATGGCCGACATACATCATAGGATCATGGGAATAGTGGAGAGACCTATGAAGAAGCAACGCTTCCTCATTCGAGACACGATGGCTTTTGGTTTTTGTATTAATATTGGTTCCCAACAATGGGTGAGATACAAAGAATATGGTACATGTATATGGACGAGGCGGGCATACCCATGCTCATAACAATGTCAAAAGAATAAATAATGTGATCAAGGCTAAAAAATATGGGAGTCGATAAATACATATAAACTGATGTTACATAATGGTGGCCTCAATGAGAGGTTGAATACAATGCTGATCTGAAGAACGAATACATAGGAACCATGGAATTCTTATGGAATGCAATATCTGCACAATTGATGCTCTATTGGATCTGGAAGTTTACATAACTGTAGGGACACGCTGACAGAGAGTCAAAGTCTTAGTGGTACAATATGCTGCATCAACCATGAAGCTATACAGAAGCACTGCTCTTAGGGCTTCTGAACACTATTTCCAATGCATCCCAACAATCACAAGGGACATGAACCTGTCTGGGTCCCTTAATAGACTCACCAATATGCTAGAGTCAGGTGACAACCAGGGTTTTCAACCAAATACTGCATAGACCAATACCCTGTACGAATATCAACGATGCGATGATGTAACTGAAGTCGAGCACGTGAGACACAACCATCCTGAGAGACACTAATGAATCCTCTCAAGAGGTCCAAGGAACTCATCAATAAGGTGAATGAAACAAGGATACATGGACCTCTGGGTCTATCCTCTGGAATAGATGTGTTGAGGTCAACAGAGGGAGACCTACAACTAATCAAGGCAATAATGTTTCCTTGACTAGGAGCATGAGGGGGATAATCAAAGATGTGGGACAATATGGGGACTGGCACATTGAATGGGGAACAGGGGAAGAGGAGCATGGGGGACTCAAACTTCCTTTGTTCAGAGTATGACGGCAGGCCTAACCTGGATGCAAATGAAATTGACTCACAGGATAGGGATCATAGTTGTAATACCGAGAATTTTACTGCAAATGGGAAATGCTAAGGAAAGTAATCGGAATATGAATACTCAGGGGATCCAAGGAAGATTCATAACAGAATACTCTAAACAAAGATGACCCAATTGGGGGAAGTTGCCAAATTTTATATTTGGTGGCGTCAATAGACACCGTTATGACAGAATCTCGTGGATTTTTAGCGAGCCCAAGAAAGTAAATGCTCGATGGTGCTTTCATTTTTAGAGAGTCTGAAAATAGGAAGAAGAATTCAGTGTGGTCTCTTTTTCGTTTGTACTCTCTCGAGTCCAAAAAATGAAAAAGAATGCACAAGAGAGCTCTCCCAACGTTTGGGGAAGGAAGACCTCTTTACCGTTTGTAGTTCAATTAGGCCGAAAAAGGTTAAAATTACATTGATAGGATGGTCATTCAAATACTTTTACGAGCATGAACGAAACCAAGTTTGATCGACAATATTTTCTTGATGAGAAAGCTGGAAAAGATCTTAAAAACAACCCATGATGAGCCTTTTCATAAAGTTTGGTCCCAATGCCTGAGAAAGCATAAAAGGATGCAAAGGGAAACGTTCCTGGCTTGAGTGTGCCATGGTGGTCCTTTTCTTATGATAGTCTACATAATATGAAAAAGGAGGTAACCGAGGTTTCATAGATGCCCTTTCAAATACTTTAACAAGC
The DNA here is from genome assembly GCA_001517045.1 of Pseudotsuga menziesii. Lineage (NCBI taxonomy): Eukaryota > Viridiplantae > Streptophyta > Pinopsida > Pinales > Pinaceae > Pseudotsuga > Pseudotsuga menziesii. The sequence goes on along the minus strand of LPNX010497044.1, from coordinate 85,942 downwards.
GTGAAGGGAAGCAAGCATGCTCGACAATCTTTTCATTCTTTTAAGATTCAGAAAAGAGCTTAACAGAAACTCCATAATGGGCAATGAAGCAAGGGGGAAGTGTTCAAAATATGGAAAGTGACTATGTTATGAATATGACTGATGGGAATAAAATTTATAACACTAATGGGGCCCCGTCACGGGATAGTGGATGGCGGTAAAAAAGATTAACTGTGCAGTATGAATGGAGCAAGTGGCTCATGAATGTGTATTAGGGGAAATTTACGTGATGGCACACAAATCGAGGTGGATACCGGGAATGGCCCAAAAACACTTAATGAAAAAATGAGAAAATGGTCCTATCAACAGTTAGAGGGCAGAAAATTGAACTCGGTGGCGTGACCGACGTCTCAAACGGAATCCGAATGACTTTTTGGCGTGCGAAGGAAAATTAGACCCAATGAGGCCTATAAACAGTGGGGACCACATGACATGTGTCATTGTTAATGTTCAGTGCTGAGTTGGAGTGGAGGACCCCAGATATTTTTTGCTGATTTCTTTCATTCCGATTGATGGTTTTCAGATTCGTCACTTGCAGGTAAGAGGACTCATCAAAACCGTCCTTTTCACTGGTTCATTTTGGTTTTTAGCTCATCCAGCTGCCTCAGCTGAACAATTGGGTCACACTTAATGGCCAAACAGTCATGACCCAGTTGCGCCTGTCAAAGAGAAAGGTGCGACTTGGGTCGCACTTATTCGACCAAAAGGTGCAACTGGGTCGCTCCTATTCAGCCAAAAACTACGACTTGGGTCGCTAAGTTTTGCTAAAAAGGCGCGACTTCATCTCTAGATGATTTTTTTTATTTTTTGTGAGGTTCTGTCTGATAGGGATTTGTTTGCTGTGTAGGATGGCTCGACCTATGTGGAGGGAGCGGGATGTTGGGGACTTGCAGAGGTAGGCCATGAGGAGCGCGGGCATGCAGGATATGCTAGCCAAGAGTGGATTGCTCAAGTACTTTCAGGTTCCACTGATGCGAGCCTTGCGATTGCTACTAGAGAGCTTGGTGGGTTTCTGGGATACTGATGCCAAGTGCTTTATTATCCAGGGGCAACGTCTTGAGATTACACTCCCTGACGTGTACTTTCTGACAAGGATCCCGATGTTGGGAGTGATCGACAACATGATGCCGAAGCTTGCACATGGGGAGACATTGGAAGATCTCTGTGAGAGGCACTGCTATGCCTATGCTACTGTGCATGGATCGTATATTTTGATATGCGATATTGAGAGTCTTTCGACTCAGGCTGTGGCAACGATGGTTCTGCGGATCTTGGGGTCGTTTGGGAATTACAAGATCTCCAGAGGGAAGCTCCAGATTGTGGAGGGCATGATGGCGAGCACCTACTATGGGTGGGACCAATGTATTTGACTGTGGTTTGGTGTGCGCTGAAATGTTCTAGGATTGTGGGGGGGGACTTCTGTTTCCTCTCATTTTTGTGTTCTTTCTTCTTCGAGAGGCTACCGACTCTTCGAAGACACTTGGCAGTGCGGTATGGAGGGCCTCAAGAACCGCAGATGCAAAGATGGAGTGAGATGCTGGTTCATGAGGGAGGCAGCTTAGTGGGCCATTTCTTTACTCGAAAGCTTCTTGCACAGTGGAGGCAGTTTCCAATCCTCATTGAAGACTACCCGTACGCAGGCATGGATTACAGGGGATATCCAGAGATGCCTCAACCTCCAGGATAGGTCTGGGGACCAGATGGTATGTATACATGATGTTTTATGTGTTTACATTCATATATAGTTCACTACCTTAGTGGTATCCAGTTTATGTTTATGAAAGATACTAATGATGTACTGTGTGCATGTGCAGATGTTGGACCATGACTGCCCGCAGGTTACAAGTGACGGAGGGGTAGGGTGGATCCACCTGCTCCCGGGCCTCGAAGTGCCTTGTGGTCGCTCCATCATGACATCAAGCGTATGTTGGATGGTGTTACCGATTATGGCTGGCAACATTTGGATAATGATTTGATTGTTGCTTGTTACCGCACTCCTCTTGAGTGGATCCCCTTGATGAAGACGATCGTAGTCGTGGTGGGGTGCGTTTGAGTGGCATCCAAGGGGGACATGCCGATGGAGGACAAGGATATCCCCAGTGAGGAGGAGGAATCAGAGGAAGAGATAGAGTCAGAGGATCAAGATGAGGATCCCGGTTCTAATTAGTAGCTAGTGGAACTGCCCCTAGTGTGGTTGTGCACTAGGATTTTTGTATTGCTATGTATATTCAGTTGAGAAAGCTTGTGGAGCTTCTCATTTTGTATTGAGCACTTATGCCATGATATATATATGTTTTTTGCATGCACGTGGATGCACTTTTTATTTTTTTATCTAAGTCTTTTTATGATGAAAATGCCTAGATGATGTATATTACATACAGATACATGATTATATGATGCATGATGCAGTTTTTTATTTCCTATATACAATGATGAATGTGCCACTCTAGGACATCAGCCATTTGATCTGCTACACTATTGAGGTGTCTGGGAACATGTGTGAGTGTAATGGCTTCAAAATTTCTAACCAACTATTTCGTGCAGTGGAAATTTATAAAGAGCCAAGGATTGCGTACCCATTAGCAGTTGTTTAACTGGGAGATAAGCAAATAGGAGTCTAGGAAGACATCAAGGTGACGAATACACATCTGGAGGGAAGCAACTAAGAGACCAATGACACCATTTTACTCATCCTGGTTGTTGGTAGAAATTCCAACACACATTCCATCGATATGGATCAACTCATGTGACGAGGAATAGATAACCCACGTAGCCGAGGCGAGATTAGGGAACCATCTACTTGCTCCATCAATGAATCAATGTAGCGATGTGAGGTAGGATCCATATGGAGAAATAAAGGAAACATAGTGTAAGACTCATATAAAAAATGATGTAAAACAACAAAAATAAAAAGTATACTATAAGTGATTCACTTTAGAGACATCAGGCATAGAACCTCTTGAGGTAGAGCCCATTGCAGGTATTCTTCAAGAGGCGGCCATCCGAGTCGATAAGAATATATGCCCCCTTATAGAGGCAGTGGTGGATGACATATGGGCCATACCACATGGATTCCAACTTCCCTTTTCCTAGTTTATCATTAGCTTGGTCATAAACAAGGACCATATTTCCTTTGATGAAGGTGCGAGGGTGGACACGAGAGTCAAAATGTGACTGACCGTGTTTTGGCTGCTTCAATCGCTTGGAGGGCAGTGCGGTGATCCTCATTGGTCTGTTCAAGCAGGAGAAGGTGTTCTTATAGTGGTGATGTATCAGGAAGGAGTTCTATGGCAAGGGGGAGTGACAGAATCTGGCACTCGATGGCGAGTACCGACTCAATACCGTGGACCAAGTGGAATGGGGTAAAACTAGTGGCAATTTTTATGGATGTCTGGTAGGCCCATAGAGTTGAGAAGAGAATGTGGTTCCAATTGGTTTTATGGTACCAACCATCCTCTTGAGCACGGTTTTAATGATCTTGTTGACAACTTCAACTTGTCCATTTCCCTGAGGGTAGTAAGAGGAGGAGAATTGGTGTTTGAACTTCAACATGGCTGAAATCTCGGTCAAAAATGTGTCTTCAAAGTGCTTACCATGGTATGACAGTATTTGTTGGGGGACATTGAAACGTGCAATAACGTGATTAAAGAAGAAATGCGCCTCAGTGTCAGCCTTACAGTTAAATGTAGGCATGGGCTTGGTCCATTTGGTGAAATAATCAATGACCATGATGATGTAGTTATGGACGCTGAATGAGGTAGGATTACAAGTCATGAAGTCAATCACCTATTTGCAGAAGGGACGGACTGTGACTATAAGATGCAAAGGTGCAAGGAGAGGCGTTGCATTTGGAGTAAAGAGTTGACAACTGTGGCAGTGTTTGACTGCCTCGATGTAATCAGCGAAAATGGTCGACCAAAAATAACCGACATGAAGAATATTTTGGGAAGTAGCCAAATGTGAGAGGTGACCACTGCAAGCTCCACTATGATAGTCATTAAGGTCTTTCTCGGCCTCATCGTGGGTGAGGCAATGGTGTAATATGGTATCAATGCCCCGATGGTACAAAACATCTCTGATGAGGAGATGGTGAGCAGCTTGGTGTCAGATGCGTCGTTTATCTTCGCAACTCATGTTGGCCCCAAATTTATGGGTGCGTAGGTACAGGAGGATGTCCCCATACTATGGCTCTTCCCTGGAAATGACAAACACAAATTCATCAGGTTGGTTGAGTGCAATTGATGGTGATGTAGGCAATGGAGGAAGGTCTGTCATGAGTGCTGTTAATGCAAAATCCTTGGTGCTTTTGGGTGCAACAAACTCCAAGTTGAACTCTTGAAGAATGACAACCCACTTGGTAGCACGACCTTGAAGGAGGCGTCAGCTCAAGAGGTACCACATAGGGTTGGAATCGGCCGCCACCCTCATGTGGTTGAAAAGGATGTAATGGCATAGATTTTGGGTAGAAATAACGACGACGAGGGCCATCTTCTCTTCATGTGAATAACGTAAGGGGGGACTAGACAACTTCTGGCTTACATAGTATATCACATGCTCTTGGTGAGCATCGTCCTCTTGGACTAACACTTTGACGATGGAATTTTTGGATGTCGACACATAGTGAATGAAGTCTCTAGTGAAGTTGGGTGCAGATAACAATGGGGTGGAGGCCAAATCTTGTTTCAATGCATCGAAAGTGTCTTGGGAATGCTTATCCCAAACAAAAGGGATGTTGGTATGAAGCAGTCATAAGAAACCATGTACTTTCATTGCATAATCCAGAATAAAATGACGAAGGAAGTTGGCCTTTCCTTGAAGACTTTGTAGTTGACACAAAGTATGAGGGGATGGGAGATCGAGAATGGCTTGAAATTTAAGAGGGTCGACCGTAATCCCTTTGTGAGACACGATGAACCCAAGTAATTGTTGGGCCCAGAAATGACCCCTTTTTGACCACATTTACCGACCCCTTTTTGCCTTATCTTACTCCATTATATGCACCAAACAAATGTTTTCCTTCACTTGATCCCTCAATCCATACAGGTATGGTTAATTATTGTTTTATCTTATTAATGCTTATGATTGTTGTACTCAGGGCTCTATATCTTGGATTATGCTAACATATGGTGATTTTATAAAAATAGTTTGAGATGTAAAGGATATAGGTGTAGCAGACTGAACGAGTCAAGAGAGAGATGGACATTCATTGTTAAGTTGATCGCCACTAATTCCATCTCTGTACAAAGGACGCAGTCAAAGGTTACTATTCCACGCAAGATGTACAAGGGTGGCTGCAACAGACTCGGATGCAACAATGTGCTGCTACTAGAGGGTAGTTGCAACCGACAGAGCATCTTCTAGATTGAACCTGTTATCTCATTGCTGGCTTGAGCAACAAACTTCCTATATTTTCTACTTCTATCTCGCCCATAGCTATAACAACGTATCGTAAATGGGGCAACTTGAAGGTCAGAGATCTTCATGGCTGCCTGATATCAATGGGTAGAAGTTACGATTGTGAATGTATAAATATTGGAAACTATTCCGAGCTAGGGGTTGGAAAATTATTAATCTTATTGTGTAAGCTGTGACAACAACTGTTTCATCCTACTGTTTAATACAAGGAGTGTGATTCTTTAGATCTTGGTGTTTAACTTGCGTTAGCTTTCACATTCTCTGTTCAAAGGCTAGGCCCACCTTCCTGTAGAGATTGCCGAGTTAATTAGGCATTTAAGTTATTCTGTTGTGTGGTGTGAATGTTGTGGTAATTACATTCTTTTACAGTAGCTACAACAAATAATGAAATTGTTGTGTGATTCCTTGAATGATCTGTATTTACATTTCTTGTAAGCTGCAGCGATGTGGTGTGACAGTCGGATGTGTAGGCTAATTTCCATTTATGCAATTGCGTGGTAGCTGTAACAGTCAGGCTCATCCCCAATTTCTTTCTATTTACTTGTCTTCCTTGGATTGTGTTAATTTAGTCAGATTGTAGTCATACTTGTTGGTTCAATTCCTGTATTCTCAATTCCTAAATTAAAGATTGAAGTAAGTAGTTTTGATGGATCTTTATGTAGTCTGGTAAATTAGGATTTAACTTTATGCAAAAGTAAGTCTAGATGGTTATTTCCTGTTATGTTCATGTTAAGGTTAACCTTGACTCGGGATTGAGTTAAAGGTGGTTTAGGTCTAGCACATGGTTTGTTGTAGCCCATGGTATTGTCCCATGGTATTGCATGTGATTAAGCCATTATAAGGCCTGAGGAGGCTCCATTGTATATAGGCCTGGAGGTGAGTGGTGGCTAGCTTGCTTGGCTCGGATGGCCGGTTTTGGCCATGTAATGAAGATCTTCATTGGTGCTGGTTTTCCCCGCATGGGGTTTCCAGGGTATATTGTGTGTCTATCTTGAATGTTGCTTGTAATGTTTATTTTCTCGCATATTGTTATTTAATGTTGCTCGTTTTAACCTAACAATTGGTATCGGATCCATGGTTTGGCTTGGTTATGCTCATTGGTGTTTCTATGTTGAATCAAATTGTGGGGTGCATGTTTGGTGGTACCCGACACCCTAGCAGTAATTTTTTGGTCTATGTGAAACTTAGCCGTAGGCAAGTTTGGATTTCTCTGGATGCTAAAAGCACAAGGTATCCCTCTTATGCGCAAAGAAGGGATGTTGCATCAAGTGTGGAATGAACCACTAGGTAGGTACGAGGGTGGCAGGTGTACTCGTAGCCTAGCTTGGTGTGGATCGGAGAGGTTGAGTCTTCGATTGCGGGAGAAATGTGAGATGGTTTAATCTCGGTTTTGGGACCAAGATTGATGAGCCATGTATGTGAAGAGAATTCCTAGAGAACTGGCAGTTACAGCGGCCGATGACCCATGTAATCCGATAAATGGATTTTTCTTTATATGGACATCAATGGCAGAGTTTGGATGCAAGTACAAAAGGAGCATGACAAAAGACAAGCAAGGAAGCGAGCATGGAAAGTGATGAAGCAACGGATGGTGATGGTGTAGTCACCATGAAGGCACATGAAAAAAAATAAAAAATGTAATGGAGCGGTTTGCATGTAAATGGGCATATGGCTGTAAGACCTGGTAAGGCATGCATACCCCTGGTAACTCACTGGTAAAGTTGGGAGATAGACCTAGGTGATAGGGGGGTGTATGTAAGATTCCTCGCTAAATATTTGAGGGGAGTTGGTGATTACTCCAAGTCAAGTTTAAAGGGGGGATTGTTAAGGTTAACCTTGACTCGGGATTGAGTTAAAGGTGGTTTAGGTCTAGCACATGGTTTGGGCACATGGTTTGTTGTAGCCCATGGTATTGTCCCATGGTATTGCATGTGATTAAGCCTTTATAAGGCCTAAGGAGGCTCCATTGTATATAGGCCTGGAGGTGAGCGGTGACTATATTGCTTGGCCCGGATGGCCGGTTTTGGCCATGTAATGAAGATCTTCATTGGTGCTGGTTTTCCCCGCATGGGGTTTCTAGGGTATATTGTGTGTCTATCTTGAATGTTGCTTGCAATGTTTATTTTCTCGCATATTGTTATTTAATGTTGCTCGTTTTAACCTAACAGTTCATCCATGGATTGGAGTTGTAGGAAGGCCATTATAATTCTGAATTCTTAGGTAGATGATTCTGATTAGATTAATGATGGGAAGAGTTTGACTGAATATTTTAGTATGGCAATTTACTCAGAGTATCAGCTACTTAGTGTTTAAGCATATACAATGCAAATTATCTTTGAAATAAAAGACTTCCCTGGGTTGACAATTTATATTGAGCCTTCTGCATGTTATGTTTTAATTAACTAGCATATAGTGGTCCCAACATTTTGGCGTAGTTGTCGGGGAAGATAATTATTAGACACCATAGTAGTTGCATCCATCCATTTTTCTTCATTTAAAAAAAAAAAGTTTGCATGTTTTGGGTTATATGAATACGAGGAGGACTTAGCGTGATATTCCTAAGACCCCCAGAACTCCCCAGAATACTAACTTTGCAGGTGGTCGAGGTCGTGGATGAAATCCAACATTGGGAAGAAGGACATTCATTGATGATCTGGTTGATAGGACCAATTATTCTACCGGAACTCGCCATCAAGAATCATCTGTCAGAAGGATCCCGGTTACTCTGGGACTAGCAGCATCGGTTTCCATAGTGGAGAACACAAGAGGAACTATGACACCATTTCGTGTCCCTACGGACGAAGATAGAGTTATTACTACGAGATCAGCTAACCGAGACTTGGTATATCACATTAACGGGAAGGTGGTGATAAAAGAAGAGTGGACACAGTTCCATCAAGAATTAAACGATTCATGGAAGCACAGAGAGGAGAGAACAAAAGAAGACATGAATAATAGACGCGATCGAGAAGATCATGAAGAAGTGCTGGGAGAAAATCATCATAATGGGGGTGATCCCCTGCCTGAGGGGATCGTTGCCACACTACAGTTCCCCATTCAACAGCTAGAGGGAATAGCCCCCATGAAAAATATATCACCATCTGTTTTACCTCGTTTTCATGGAAAAGCCACAGAGGATCCATACGATTTTCTTTTTGAATTTGATATCCTTTGTCGTAGCTATGATTACACTTCCAGTGAGCAGAAATTGAAACTTTTCCCTTCTACTTTGACGGATAATGCATTACATTGGTTCATGAGCCTGGGTGGTGGAACTGTCACCACCTGGGACCAAATGAAACAGGTGTTCCTAGAAAAATATCAGGAGTACTGCAATACCAAGGATAAAAGAGAAGAGCTGTTCAAGATGGTACAAAGGGACGAAGAAAGCTTGGAAGATTTTGTTGAGAGGCTGCTGTACAATGTGCAAAGAGCTGGACGGACTAATATGGGGTTAGATGTGCTCAAAATAATCCTACTTCGTGGGATTAGGGAAGTCTGCCTAGACATGTTGAATCTGTTAGGAAAGGGGGACATCTCAAAGGAATCCTTTGAAAATATTATTGAATTATGCAAGAGGTACTCCAAAGGATCTTCCAGGAACAACAAATGGGACAAACAGGATAAACTAGAACGGGATGTCTTCGACAGAACACATAAGTCATCTAATGGAGGAGCCACCTAGGAAGAAATAGGAAACCTCCTCAAGAATTTCAAGACAGAAATGATGAGCTCCATCTCCTCAGAAATAGATGTCCTGAGGGAAAAGTAGAAACAAGCAGTAGAAGATCTAACACTCGGTGTATTCTGCCCTAAATGTAGGAAGAAACATCCCTTGAAGGAGTTCCCACTCGATAAAGTAGAAGTGTGTCAGCTTTGTGAGGTGAACCATGATATAAAGGAATGCCCTTCAATACCTCAAGTGAAGGAAGTTCTGCAGGCATCAACTCCAGATGTGGAACCAACCTACTTCATTGCCCAGAAAAGGCCTTGGAAGATTCAAAATCAAGGTATGACTCCAGACTCATTTCTGTTTTCAAATAACATGAATAATTGGAATAATATGCATCACATGAATACACAATTCCCTTCATCTTATTCCAACCATCAATGGTATCCTTCTCAACATCCGATGCAAAATTTTAATTCCTAGAACTCTTGGACACAGTCACCAAACCAACATAATTCTTGGTCTCTTGGGTGGAGGAACTTCCATCCAGGAAACTAGTTTCCCCATAATCAACCTCCTCAACAGTTTCCACATCAAAAATTCCCACATCAACAATACCCTCCTCAATAGTTTCCTCAGCCATACCAACAGTACCAACAGTCGCAGCTGCAACTTCAGAACAATGCTACTCCTCGCATGTCTATACCTCCTTAGCTGCCTGCTCAACCTAATCCCAACCCAAACAATAAAGCAGTCCACCAGTTTGAGACTACCAACATGCCCGCTTATTCCATTACTCCCGTCTCCTGTAATGATATACACCTATGATCAGGGAGAGTAGTGGAACCTTTAGTCATTGAGGATGTTCCATCCTCTGTGCTTGAAGAAAGGATGAATCAGTAGTACTCATATAATGCAGCAATTCCCATTATTGAGGATGCCGAAAGTCCTACTGAGACACCAGCTGAAACACAAAAGGAATTAGCAACTGAGACACAACCTACATAGTCGTTTAGAGAACCACCATACCCTGAAAGACTAACATTATAGAAAGCAGTGGGAAAACCTCAATTTAACCTCTTAGGAGAGTTAAAAACCTCTATGTCAAAATTCCATTGCTGCAGGCCCTTCATGATGTGCCTATATACGCCAAAATTGTTTGGGATCTATGTGTAAGAAAACTAGGTAGAAAAGCTAAGGATACTCCCACTGTCCATGTCATAGGGAAACTATTCGAACTATTAATGGGAAAACCCTTTTGGCCAAATACGATGATCCTGGGAATCCCACTGTCACTGTGCAGATTGGGAACACACCTATACCAAATGTGATGGTATATTTAGGCGCAACCATTAATGTCATGACCATAGAAACTGTACAAAAACTTGGGCTCACTAATCTCAGGCCAACCCCTACCATTCTAGAACTCATTGATAGGTCCACCATTAAACCTGAGGGAATATTGGATGACCTCGTAGTCTCAGTTGACTCGTGGGAATACCCTGTTGACTTCTTGGTTTTACAGCCTAAGTCACAGCTGGGAGGACACCCGCTTATCTTGGGAAGACCTTGGTTAGCCACAGCGGATGCCTGCATCAGCTGTCAGTCAGGGTCTATGACCATTTTAGATGGAACCAAAACAAAAAACCTCACCTTGTATCCTCCAGCACGGATGAGCATAGAAGCTAAAACTCCATTATGGATGGAGCTAGAGGAAGAGGAGGGCATTCAACCATTGTTAATGATAGGGAAGGCCTTAACTTTCAAAGCTGAAACAGAAGACGATGCCATCAATAATTTCATCAGTGAACCCACTTTTGCCAATAAACAAATTTATCAGATCTTGAATAGCACTTTAGGTGAAGAAGAACAAGAAAATCTCATAGAGGAGACATTAGTAAGTGATACTCACATAGTTCAAGTGTTGAGAATTTTGAAAAGTGTTCCAGTCGAGATAGAGCCTAGAAAAACGTTGAATATCAATCCCAATCTTGCTCCTGACGAACAAGAACGTCTAATCACTCTCTTAAAAAAACATAAGGGGGAATTCACCTTGGAGTACACAGATATGAAGGGTATCCCTTCTAATCTATTCACTCACCATATTTACATCAAAAGCGACTCACGGCCTATGTGCCAACCACAACAAAGAATGAATCCCAACCTTAGGGACATAGTGAAAGAGGAAATTCAGAAACTCTTGGAAGCAGGATTTAGATACTCGATGTTAGACAATGAGTGGGTTTCTCCACTCGTGATAGTACCCAAGAAGAACGGGAAGTGGAGATTTTGCATAGATTATAGAGAATTAAACAAGGCAACTAAGAAAGACCACTTCCCCTTGCCTTTCATTGATCAGGTACTGGACACCCTGTCTAGGAAGAAATTATTCTCCTTTTGGATGGGTTTAGTGGGTACAATCAAATTCAGATTGCTCTAGAAGACCAAGATAAAACCACTTTCACCTGTCCCTGGGGCACTTTTGCATACATAGTACTCCCCTTCGGTTTGTGTAATGCACCTGCCATTTTTCAGAGAGCTGTGATTAGCATGTTTTTGGAGATGGTTAATGACAGTATGGAGATTTTCATGGATGATTTTACTCCTTATGGTAGTGACTTTTAAGAGGCTCTTAAATTTTTAGAAAATGTATTAACACGCCGTGAGCAAACCCAACTATCCTTGAGCATTGAAAAGTGCCACATGATGATGAGCGAGGGTGTAGTTCCGAGGGACTTTATCTTTGCTGATGGCATCTAGGTAGATCCCTCCAAAATCGGGGTAATTGAAAATTTACCCACTCCTGGAATGCAGAAAGAGGTATGTAGCTTCTTAGGGCATGCTGGTTATTATAGAAGATTTATAGAAATTTTTTCCAAACTTGCTTCTCCTTTGTTTTCTTTGTTAATGAAGGATGTGCAATTTATTTGGAATGATGCATTCCACACAACATTTATCAAACTTAAGGAGAAGATGTCTACAACTCCCATATTAAGGGGGGCCAATTGGGCCTTGCCTTTTCACATTTCTTCAGATGACTCTGACACTGCCATTGGAGCAGTATTAGGACAACAGGATGGTCAAGCACCTTATGCAGTTTATTATATTAGCAAAAACTTGGCCCCTGCTGAAATTAATTATACTATTACAGAAAAGGAGTTTTTAGCCATTGTCTACTCCATTAACAAATTTAGACACTACATCACTGGATATCCCACCTTTGTACACACTGACCACTCACCCATCAAGTATCTAATGAATAAGATTGTTACAAATGCTAGGATAACTAGATGGATGTTATTATTACAGGAATTTGATATTACTATTATACACAGACCTGGAAAAGAAAATGTTGTTGCTGATTTCTTATCTTGTTTTACTAACAGTGATGATAATCTGCCTGTTGAGGACTCTTTTCCAGATGAACACTTATTTGCAGTTTCAGCTCATTTCCCTTGGTATGTAGATGTCGCTAACTACTTGGTTGTAGGGAAGCTTCTGACACATTTGTCAAAAAAAGAGAAGAGGAAAATTATTCAACAAAGTGCCAGGTATTGCTGGATAGGTGGTCATCTCTTCTACACAGGCCCTGATCTTGAGATCAGAAGATGTGTAAGAGAAGATGAAATCTTCCATATTCTGAAGGCCTTCCATGACGAGCCATGTGGGGGACATTTTGCAGATAGCAGGACATGTCATAAGGTACTGAGAATGGAATATTATTGGCCAACAATTTTTAGGGATGCGAAAAAGTATGTCCAGTCTTGTGACAGCTGCCAGAGGATGGGCCAACCTAATAGATTGGATCAAATGCCTCTTCAACCACAGTTGGTGGTTGAACCTTTTGACAGATGTGCCTTATATTTTGCTGGCCCTATCAACCCTCATTCCAGGCAGAAATCCTACATCTTAGTTTGTACTGACTACATGACAAAATGGGTAGAAGCTGTGGCTTTGGTGAAAGCCAATGGCCAGGATGTAATCAATTTCCTGTATGGATAAATATTTACTCGTTTTGGAGTACCCAAGGAAGTGGTTATAGATAGAGGACCTAAGTTTGTATCACATAAATATGAAGCTTGGTTACAGAAGTACCATATCCAGCATTGGATAGCTTCACCATACCATCCCCAGGCCAATGGCCAGGTGGAAAGCACTAACAAATTTATTGAAGCTATCCTTACCAAAACAGTCAGAAGCCATCATATAGACTGGGATGATAGACTTTCGGAAGCATTGTGGGCATATTGTACTACTTGGCGCAATACTACATGTTTCTCTCCTTATGACTTGTTGTATGGAAAAAGTGCTGTCTTCCCCATCGAATTTGAAATCAAGACCTTGAAGACAGCTATGGAGGAAAACTTAGATGTGACTGAAGCCCAGAGGAGTAGATTGAATCAATTGAATGAACTTGATGAGAAACGTTTAGCTGTTGTGGATCAGATAATATTAATTCAACAATAAAAATCCAACTGGCACGATCAATTCATAAAAAAAGTATTCTGCAAAGGAGACTGGGCATTAATATACGATTCAAGTTTGAAAAGGGAATTCAAAGGTAAGTTACATACAAGATGGTTGGTCCCATATCTGATAGACAAAGTGTTTGACAATGGTACAGTCTGCCTGGTCACCATTGTTGAGAATCACGCACCATTATTTGCTAATGGTCACAAGCTACGACTGTACCACAAGCCCATTTTGAAGGACGCGTTCACTTCATAGATTGTAGCTGATCTGGAATACCAGTTAGAATAAGGGCAGGAATCTTTCTCTGCTCCTGTCAATCTTTAGACAATCACTATGATTCCCACAAAAATTTTTGTACATAAATAAATTGATGTTTTTGTTTTTATTTTTCCTTTGCACTTGATCCATTTTTTTAAAGAATATGTGCAGGGATGTACCTGAGGAGCGATGATCATATTGGGCCTAATGACCGTGGGTGCCATTTTGCAACTTCCTGCTTCAGAAGGAAACTCCTTGAAGAAAAATAAACAACGAATAGTCAGTCACAGTTGCGATTCCTATAAAAAAAAACCTATTTTTTCTGTTTATTTGCGGCTGCAACACCGTAAAAAAATTGCCCTTTTTCTGTCCCGCGTAGCTGGAACACTGTAAAACCCTACCTATTTTTTCATTTATTTGCAGCTGCAACACCGTAAAATAATGCCCTTTTCTCGTTCCGCGTAGCTACAACACCATAAAACCTTGCTTATTTTTTCGTTTTTCTGCAGCTGCAACATCGTAAAATAATGCCCTTTTCCCGTTCCACGCAGCTGCAACACCGCAAAACCTTACCTATTTTTCCATTTATCTGCAACTACAACACCGTAAAATAATGCCCTTTTCCCATTCCATGCAGCTGTAACACCGTAAAATCTTACCTATTTTTTCGTTTATTTGCAGCTGCAACACCGTAAAATAACGCTTTTTTCCCGTTTCGTGCAACTGCAACTCCGTAAAATATCGACCATTTTTTCATTCCGACAGCTGTGACTCCGTTTAAATTTTGCCCATTTTTACCTTTTCCGGTAGCTGTGACTCCGCCAAAATTGCTGATTTTTCTATGGCTCACGGTTACGACTCCGCCAAACTGGCTGATTTTTCTAGGCTCGCGGCTGTGACTCCCCCAATATTGGCAGAACTTTTTACAATTTTATGGTCGCAACTCCTCCAGATCTGGACAGAATTCCCACTGCTGGTAATTCTGACTTACTTCACATCTTTCATTATGTTTCCGTCAGGATTGACAAGATGGTTTTGGTCTGCCAAGAGAAAAGATCATGACAGCACGCCTGCAATAATGTTTAAATTCAAATGGCTGCATTTCACACGCTTTATTATCCTCAAAGGTCATGGTTCATAGCATATTTACGAAGGTATGGTGCTGATTATCTACTTGATTAAGCGTTAACTAGATTTGACAGAATTAATCACGCCTACCTTTTTACGCCCATCATTACACCCACATACCGTTAACTGCCCACTCATATGAATTAATGGCTATTCAAGCTTATCCTATAACCGCCACCCTTTCCTAAATTGGGATAAATATTACCAAGAATTCCATGCTCACGACTGTCTTAACTTTCTGAATTTACCCAACTACAATCTCAGCTATTCACGCATACTCTGTGCTTTAACCTCCATTGTCGGGACTTGCAATTTGTTCAGCTGATAAGGAATTCAGAAGGAAAACATGGGTATCCCAGCTCGGCATGAACCTCCAAATACGTGAGAATTGAGAAGAAATCCTGAATTTTTCACTATTTTTGAAGCTGCGGGCTGGACTAAATTTTTCCAATGCCTGGATGGGTTCCTTCAAGACACAGCTTTACAATTCATTTTAAATCTTACAGAAACCCACTCAAAGGTTAGGGGGTTACATATAGAAGTATTTGAAGTGATAGTGGTTGAAGTCATCGTCCTTCCTTAGGTAGGAAGAGCCTGGTTTGGTCGAAGAACCCCCAATGCTGCCATAGTATAGGGTTTTCTACTAGAGGGGGAACAAATTCATTAGTCAAGGCGAGGGATAGCGTTACAATCACTGCCTCGACCATGGGATCAAGCAAAAGTATTACTGACAAATTATATCACCTGCGAAGGTAGGTATCAGACTATCTATTATTCCGAACTTCCTCTACTGTCTCATTTACGCCATAGGGCCTTACTTAATATTCCATTTTATCTATTTAAATACCTACACCATATGGCGGGGTTTTTCAAAACAACCAAGAATCCAAACTGCTCCCTTACCCACCACGACCTAATCAAATTAATAATCTTAAGGGCCTTAGCTCAGAGGAACCAAACCTGGGAACAATTCACAGGTCAAACTCAAATAAACCAGGAACCCGTCCTTTGGCTGGTGCTCCAATAAAATAAGAACTGGAAGTACCTGTACCCTTTGGGGATGTTCAAATCCGAGAGGAGCATGCAAATGTATAGTTGGGGGGAGATGAAGAACAATGGGAGGACCAGAGTCCCTCCAATTTAGTTGGGGGGGAGATGAGACTGGATCGGATGATCAGTCAGATGACCAAGTAGAGGAATTGGAGGAAATGTAAGAGAAAACCTTGTAGAAAGATTAAATAATGTGGGAGCTCTGACAGTAGAGGCTGAAGTTGGAGCAGCATTGGATGCTGCGACAGCTGAAGCCAAGGTTGTTAGAGCCATGATAACAGAAGAAAATGTAGAGGTATTGACCATTCAATATTCCCCTGAATGGGGAGGAACTCTAATTGAAGAAGAAAAGGAGGATGCTGAGATAGGAGATATCCCTTCCACATCAGCTGCAAATCTGGATATTCCTACACCACGAAAGAAAAGGGGAAGATTAAAAGAGGAGGTGCAGGCACAACTGCCGATAAGAAGAAAAAGAACCAGGTTGGTTACAACAGTTGAAGCAGCACGGGAAATATGGGAAAACCTAGAAGCACATATTGAATTCCTCATTTTGAGACCCAAAGCAAATGATGCCCCACAGGAACTGGTTGCAGAGGAACCTCAAATCGAGGGACTTTTGCATGAAAATGGTCTACTGAAGGAAGAAGTACATATGCTTTGAAGAGAACTAGAAAATTGGAAGGAGGCATGCAGGAAACAAGTAGAAAGGAAGCTGCACACACTGGTTGAAGTTGCAGACCAAATAGAAGGATCACCTCTTGTTGAGGATGGTGAGGAGGTAGAGAGAGTGGTTTGCACTGTGTGTGAGGAGATCTTTAACTAGTCAGGCTACAAAGCCATAGTTTGTGCCTTTGTGAGACAAAAACCCATACCAATAGTTGGGAAATAACAAGGACAAGAAGCACCTAAGGTGGAAGTGAGGGATGTAGAAGAAATGGAAATACAAATGATCCCTGGTACAGAAAAGGGAGAAAATGAACAATTACAGTCACAACCGGCAGAAGAAACAGAACTGCTCCTGGGACAATCTGATTGGAAGGACAGTGAAGCTCTCCAAGAGCAACCTCAACAAATGGAAGTAGTAGACAGACAGGGTACTGATACATAAGAATCATCATCCTCGAACATTCTTGTTGAAGTTTCCACCCAAATTAGGGCAGATGAACCAGAGACTGAAAATATTCTTGATTTTAACGAAGAAGTCTATGTTGTGACTCCTGAACTGTCTCGAAGCACAAAATTAATAGAGATAGAACCTCAACAGTAGGATAATGATGAAGTTGACCAGGATGTTGTCACACAAGAACCAACATCCCCAAATTTTTTTGTTGAGACTCTCATGCAACAAGAAGAAATCAATCCCGAGGTGGACATAATTCTTTATCTAGATCTAGGAGAGGATGAACAAATACAATCACAGTCCTCGGGGGATACTGAAATTCTAGAAGAACAGCTTCACATTGCAGAGGACATGGAAGTAACTCAAGAACAACCTCAGCAGCATGAAGAAATAGAAGGACAGGGCTTCGATACACAAGAACCAGAAGCCTTGCATCTCCCTGTCAAAGCTGCAACTAAAAATTAGGCAGATGTGGAGATTGAAATTCAGGAAGAGGTTGTCACACAAGAATCAACACCTTCACAATTGGCTGCTGAGGTTGCTGGAGGATAATTTCAAGAAGAGGGTGCTGTTACACAAGAACTAACACCCCCAGAAGTTATTTTAGAGGCACCTATACAAGTTGAGGTTGTTGTAGGATAATTTCAAAGAGGGGATGCTGTTACACAAGAACCAACATCCCCAGAAGTTATTGCAGGAGTGCCCATACAGGCAGTGCAGAATGTTCAGGCTAAAGCATCAGGTGGCAAGGTATGGACTCAACTTTCACAAAATTTTGTCAATCTGGATTTTGATAATGAAGATCATGCTGAAGATGAAGGGATCCAGAGGCTAAACCAAGAGCTCTCACTCCTAAGAATAGAAGTAAGGAAGTGGAAGAGTTAGGTGGAGAGGTATCAAGAAGGAATGGTTCCCCTTGTTGAACATAGGAATACCATCAAGATATTGAGGGAAAGATGGGCAGAAGAACTAATGTTCCATAAATTTCGATGGGAAGAGATACAGAAAGAACTGAAGGAGCCGAAAAAGTTCAAATCCATGCAGGTGGAGAAAGACCAGCTGTACACTCTCTCCCAGGAACTGTTAGGTACCAGAGCACCATCCCGCTCTTACCTTGTGTTCTTATTTGAACAGTTCATTTGTTTTAAACTGAAGGATGTAAAGGAAGGGAGGCCTTATGAAACAGAAACCTCAACTAAATTTTTGGAAAGTGATTTTGCTGAGCAGAACTTGCTTTGTGAGATTTATTTACATGAGCTGGCTTGTCCCTTGGACCACCATTCAAATCCTGGCCCTTTCTTAGGTGATGTTTAGAGGAGGGATTTTTCCTCCTTTGTTAGAAATCATGTTCAATGGGAAAGATCCTTCCAATTTTTTTTCATAATGAGTCCCACTCTAACCTTTGGGTTTGAAGTAAACCTCAAACCCCTCGTCTTCTCCTTGCGAATCAGAAGCGTAGGCTCACATGTCCCATCAAAACTCAGCAGATGATGGAACTTCAAGAAAAGTTTATATCTACTTGTGTCAGCCATATTTCCAAGCATTAGCAATTGGCTTTGGAAGGCAACCATCATAGATGGCAGGCTGCCTCTTCAACCTTGAAGAATAGAGACCCCTACTGTTACAGGAATTTTAAACATGCACTTTCCAGGGTTGAGGGATATGTGGGTTGTATAAAGGAATGTGGAGTTAACTGGCTAGGACTCAAATTCAAAGTCCCTCTCATCTGGTGGCCAGCAAAACCATGCAGGGAAGACTTCTCCTTGACAAAGGCATAAGAGAAGAAGTGTTGGAGATATTGGGTTTTCTATAATGGATTTTTGGAAAAATAGGGATCACCTGAAATCCCATATAACTTTTCCTCTCTCCATGAACGAAGCATAATGCCAGATTCAGATTCAGACTAATGGAGGTTGTTGCATAGGGACATGCAACATGATAGCTGGGGGGAGATGTTGGGACCAAAAATGACCCCTTTTTGACCACATTTACCGACCCCTTTTTGCCTCATCTTACTCCTTTATATGCACGAAATAAATGTTTTCCTTCACTTGATCCCTTAATCCATATATGTATGGTTAATTATTGTTTTATCTTATTAATGCTTATGATTGTTGTAATCAGGGCTTTATATCTTGGATTATGCTAACATATGGTGATTTTATAAAGATAGTTCAAGATGTAAAGGATACAGGTGTAACAGGATGAACGAGTCAAGAGAGAGATGGACATTCATTGTTAAGTTGATTTCCACCAATTCCATCTCTGTACAAAGGACGCAGTCAAAGGTTACTATTCCACGTAAGTTGTACAAGGGTGGCTGCAACAGACTCAGATGCAACAACGCACCGCTGCTTGAGGGTAGCTGCAACCGATGGAGCATCTTCTAGATTGATCCTGTTATCTCATTGTTGGATCGAGTAACAAACTTCCTATATTTTCTGCTTCTATCGAGTCCCACAACTGTAACAATGTATCGTAAATGGGGTAGCCTGAAGATTAGAGATCTTCATGGCTTCCCGATATCAGTGGGTAGAAGTTACGATTGTGAATGTATAAATATTGGAAACTATTACGAGCCAGGGGTTGGAAAATTATTAATCTTATTGTGTAAGATGTGACAGCAACTGTTTCATCCTATCGTTTAATACAAGGAGTGTGATTCTTTAGATCTCGGCGTTTAACTTGTGTTAGCTTTCGCTGTCTCTGTTCGAAGGCTGGGCCCGCCTTCCTGTAGATATTGTCGAGTTAATTAGGCATTTAAGATATTCTGTTGTGTGGTGTGAATGTTGTGCTAATTACATTCTTTTATAGTAGCTGCAAGAAATAATAAAATTATTGTGTGCTTCCTTGAATGATCTGTATTTACATTTCCTGTAAGCTGCAACGGTGTGGTATGACAGTCGGCTGTGTAGGTTAATTTCCATTTATGCAATTGCGTGGTAGCTATAACAGTCAGGCTCATCCCCAGTTTCTTTCTATTTACTTGTCTTCCTTGGATTGTGTTAATTTAGTTAGATTGCAGTCATACTTGTTGGTTCAATTCTTGTATTCTCAATTCCTAAGTTAAATATTGAAGTAACTAGTTTTGATGGACCTTTATGTACTCTGATAAATTAGGATTTAAATTTCTGCAAAAGTAAGTCTATATGGTTATTTCCTGTTCTATTTATCCCTGGATTGGAGTTGTAGGAAGGTCATTATAATTCTGAATTCTTAGGTAGATGATTCCGATTAGATTAATGATGGGAAGAGTTTGACTGAACAGATAAGTAGGGAAATTTATTCAAAGTATCAGCTACTTAGTGTTTAAGCATATATAATGCAAATTATCTTTCAAATAAAAGACTTCCCTGGGTTGACAATTTATATTGAGCCTTCTGCATGTTATGTTTTAATTAACTAGAATATAGTGGTCCCAACAGTAATCGACTAGCTGGGACAAAAAAGCACATTTGAGAGGGTTCAAGCGGATATTGTATTCGCGGCATCATAAGAAAACCCATTGCAAGTCGTTGAGATGCTGGGAACGCTTCCATGAGCGATCCGTGAGGTCATCCAAGTAGACCAGTATGATATGGATGAGGTCGTGGAAGCAAAAAGTCATAGCGCACTGAAAAGTGGATCCATCATTCTTAAGGATGAATGACATGACTCGATATGCAAACATTCTCCATGGGGTGGTGAAGGCAGTCTTGTATTGGTCTTATTTTTGGATCTGGATTTGGTTATACCCGAAGAAGCCATCCATGAACGAAAAGGCTTCATGTCCGGTGCACGTGTCAATGATTTGGTCAATAAACGGAGTGGGGAATTTTTCTTTGGGACATGCCAAATTCAGGTCACAGAAATAAGTACATATGTGGATGGTACCTTGTTTTTTATTGAAAAGAACAAGATTGGAAACCCATGTGGTATATGCGATTGGATATACTAAACCGACTGTGTGCAATTTCTCAATCTCGGCCTTGACTGAAGCCGCCTTTGAAAGGTGAATTGGTATTTGCTTCTGACGAACAGGTGCCACGTCAGGCCATGTGTCGATACGGTGTTCAACAATGGATGGATCAAACCCAAGCATCTCAGTATAAGACCAAGCACATATGTCACATAATTCTTGAAAAATGCTTTGTATGAAGCGAATTCTTCAGGGGAGCATGATGCTCCAAGTGTGATTTCTTCAACAACCTCGGAGTTCGTCGAGATGTTGAATTTGATTGTCGGTGAAATGTTGGCCATGTTGCCTTCTTCAAAAGCATCGAGAGCTAGAATGGCGTTTTTGAACCAATCAACCTCACCATGGATGAATTCATTCGCTTCAATTGAATACTGATCCGACGAGGACGGAGGTTTGTCGGGGATAAAAAATGAACGATGGTGCATATCATTCCATGGGTATTCAGGAGCTGACAAAGCTTCAAGGATCTCCTCATCGTTGCTGAAACAACGATTGGATATATCAAAGGGATCATCCATGGTTGCAGAGATGGAAGGGTTGGTGGAGCTGGAAATCATGTATATAGTTGTGGTGTTCGAGGAGGAAACTGGAGGGTGAATCTCCTCAATGAAAATGATTTTGGATTCATGAGAGTGTTTTTGAAGATCGCTCAGGGTGTCCCGATACTCAGCCAAGTCTGGGAAATGGTGAGAATAATGGCCATACGATCCGCAAATTGCGCACGCATGGTTTTTCCTCAAACACTTGTTTTTGGCCGTAGGTGGAGTTGAGACTATGACAACTAGAGTTCTGTTGGCTGTATCCATAACATCTATATGTGTGCGAATGATAGGTATCTTTAAGCAGTTTTGAGTTGCATGACCATGAACATCACATAAGGCGCAAGGTGGGGTCGGCTAAGGTTCGGCTGTCGTTTTGAGCGAACTTGCCCCCAGTGTTCTTTGGGTTAGAAGGGGTAGGCATAGGAACATATGGCGTATTTGAAGGGCCATGGGGAGGGCGTGAATCTACCGCAATAGGCTAGACGGGAGTCAACACAACCTACGGCACCAAAGGTGGAGTCAATGGTTCAAGGTACCACACATGAATCCCAAATGTAAAGTTAGACAAATTTAGAGTATGCATGACTGGCTTGCTCACGATGCTGGATGGTGGGAATAGGAAGGGAATTGTGTGGATGGGGAATGAACCCCAATAATTCCCTGGTGAAAACGGTTGGGGTTGCGACATATTTTGTGGTGTGGTCGGGATGGTACTAGATGAGAGCGTACACAAATATGTTGTGTCAGTTGGTGCGGGTGGAGGTGGTAAAGACGAGAAGGTGGCCGTTAGTGGTGTTTTGACGAACAATCTCAGCCCCATAACAGATAAGGATGGGATGGACATGCTGTCAATGGTTGTATCAATGGTGGGAATGACATGTTCCGGTGTGGATGGCCCTTGTGGATCATAGTAAGTCAATTGGTTGACTGTCACAATATTTCCGTCATGGGGGAACATCATGAGGCGAAAAAAGGTGGAGGCCATGGCTCTCATAGAATACATGTAACTGCATCCAAGGAGGAGGTTATAATCAAGTTGGGTGTTAATAACCTCGATGCCAATCAAAACCATTTTACGGATGAATGATATAGGAACATTCACAAGAATGACCTCGTCCTTGGTAGCACGCCCATCGTAGGCGCAGAGTGCGGTAGAGGATGGTTGGAGGGTGGGGGACCTGAGCTTCTACCAGACAATGGTTGACATGATGTAGGTAGATGCCCCTTCATCAATGATACATCGATGTATAACCAATTTCTGAATTGAGACCAGAATTTGGAAGGTGATGGTGGATGGCATTCTTGGTTTGCTTGGATCCAGATCAAATGTGATCAATATGGAGTTAGAGGGATCCATGACACCAAGAGCGGATAACAACGCTTTCCACTGCAGTGGGAAAGTTTTGAGCACTTATAGAGTGGACATGGCTATAGGTGATTGGGCCAAGTCCTCAATAATGCTATAGTTTAAGGCAGCTCGCGTAGTTGCATTGTTGGCGATACGTCGTATAGAAAGCCGTGGACCTTTGGCCGCCCCCTCAATGGGGGGCGTAGGTAAGTGGAGGGGCATGTTGGCAGTGTTGGAGGTAGATGATGCTGATGGGTCAATGGTTCCCATGGTGGAACTGTATTGGTTGCACCTAGTCTATAGGTTAGCTTCTTCGATCAATAATGTCATTAGGTGATGTACTCCAGTTTCTGCAGGTGGGGCCAAGGGTGTGGTTGACACCAGTCCTTGGTGTGGGAGAGGGTTTTGGAGCACCATTGATGGAGGACCTGGTGGTGCTAGGTTAGATTGTGCCTGGGCTGCCGCAGTGGTGTCGTGTTGAGCATCATTTTGGAGGGTCTGTTAGGAATGAGCCATATGAGGGCGTTGGTGCGTGTAATGACCGTAAGTTTGACACAAAGCACGCAGATGATTAACACGTAACTATGGTTTCTTTCTTGGTTGTTCAGGTTGTTGAGGGTTCTGTGCCTATGAGTTAGCACCATTGTTGTTGGGAGGGTTAGGTTGTTGGCCACATCCTTGCGACTAGTTTTTACCTCGGTTCCTTCCTTAGTTTTTCTTGCCTTTCCCTTGTTGGTTATTGGGGCATGCTGGTTGGGAAGGTTCTGCTGAGTGAACACTTGTCCCGTGGGAACTGGAGGGGAAGGGGATGGAGCTGGAGGTTGTTGCACTGGTGGCATGTGATAGACCGAAGGGGTAGAAGGGGCTGCAAAACCAACCATTCGGCCCGAATACGACTATGCCGAACAAGTTGACCCATTGACGTGCTGACTCAGCACGGGATGTGCATAAGAGGATGTGGCTATGGAATGACCTGTCATCCTTGAGTAATCAGGGACTTGGTTTGGTTGTACAACATTATGGGTGTTGCCTGGGTGCGGTGGCATCAAAGGGGGTGCCTCATAGTACTTAGGGTGCTATGAGATAGAGCTGATGATTCCATTCACAACATGGAATGCCCCCATCATATCGCGGCGGGAGGTACCGACACAGGGAGAATCTAGTATGATGGTGTATAGATACCCAGAATGGGTGTAGATTACCCAGACTGGGCGTAGATTAAATCGAACTGTTGGGCCTTTAAGATGGCCTCCTCCTTAGTTTGAGGCCGCTCAAAGGTTACGTCCTTGGCTATAGGTGGGAGCAAGGTTTTTAGAAACCAATTTAGGAAGATCCTGTCATCTAGTTGGATCTTGCATAGGCTGCGTCACCGTCGCCACTCGTGGATGTGGTCTATGATGTGAGTGGCGATATTCTGTCGGTAGGATAACAAGATTTCCACACCCTCATCATATCAGATAGGGAGTTGGAATTATTGGAGGAACATGAAGGCTAATGAAGTGAAATTAGGGTAAGAGGCTTGGGGCAGTTCAATATACAATTTTTCGACAACACCTCTAAGTGTGCATTGGAATAACCTCAGTCGGATGGAGTCATCCACAATGCTGTCTGAGGAACAACATAAATGGAACAACATGATGTGGTTTTGGGGGTCTTCCCCTGCCTTTCCCTCACACTTTGGGATGTTTGAAGGAAGTTTGGTTGGCATGGGAGGCTAGTGAGGTTGATGACTGAAGGGTTCATTTGTTAATCTGGAAAAATTTGGTAAATTAAGACAAGCCATGAATGGTAGGCCCGATCAAAGGTTGGTTCGGTATGGACCAACGATGGTGTTAGGATTTAAAGGACCATGGTGTTCATGTGTGACTGGGTGAATTTGAGGTTGAATTCCCATAACAGGGATAGTTGGAATGTTTGTGGAAGGGCCACTACCCCTAGGTATAAAAGGTGGCACAGTAGGAACTGTGACAGCTGGTGCGGGGTTGTTACTAGTGGGTAGCACTACTATAGCAACATGCATAGTGGTGCTGGGACCACTGACATGGATAACAACAACAATGGGTGGCAAGGACGTGGGTCCTCCACCAACTATCCCTCCTTGGAAGGGTTCAAGATGTACACCCGCCGTGGGGTTAGATGGGGCAACAAACAAATTGGGCTCGGATTGGTAGGAATATGAATATGAATTAGAGGCAGTGTGGAATTCTAAAGGTGAGGAGGTTTGTAGAAGAGGGCCTCGATGGTGGCGTTCTAAAGAACCAAACTGAGGGGAGTGTCCCCTAAGTCGAAAGGAAAATCATGGTAAAGCAACAGTGGCTTATTGTAGTAACTGGTAATGAATTTTGGACCCCATTTTAAATCGGCTTCCTATTGGTTCACAGGTAGTCACTCGAACACCAAGACTTCCTGAAGACAACACTTTGAATTTTTCCTCACAAGGGTGTATCTAGTCAATCTGGTGGGGGTTGTTTCCCATTTTGCTTAGCAATTCCTCTCGTTGGCCAGCTACTTTGGGGTTCTTGTAGTACTCCTCACAATGAGTTTTAGGGCAGAGCCCAAGTACTTCCCATAGTTGTTGCGGATGAGACTTATGTCCCAAACCGAAAATGTTATTAAGTAAATTTGGTTACTTTTAAGGTTTCACTCGGGGTCATGAACCGAGTTTGGTTGATTATTTGGTGTGAGTATGTGCACTTGTGTATGAAATTGTTAATTTTACTTTCAAATATGAAGTAAGTAAATCACAATAGTTTCCTGCAAGAAACAAGCAAAAGGGCGTGTACCAAATCAAGTATGAAAGGTAAAAGAAAATCAAAACAAGGTGCAGGACATACAAGGGTTTGAAAAAAGAGTGACTGATTGTAATGTTTGCAAACCATTAGTGTGACTACCCCAACTTCATATCCTTGAAATCAAAGAGGGATTGCTGGGCTCTCAACAAAGTGGAAACAAGTCCACCCATAGATCCATAGGTCATACCCCAAGTGCCCGATGCTCAACAAGGGGACGCGAAAGCCATGAAACCCCCAACGGTCGCCACTCCAAAGTCACTTGTTTTTAATTGAAAAGAACAATAGTAAAGTGGATTCCTGTTACTAGACTTACTCAACCCCCCGTCGTATCTTAGAAGACCCTGGAGGGTGATGACCGAGTAGAGGAGGAGGGGCTAAACAAGTAGGTTAATTTCCAACTTTTAAAATGCAATACAGAAATGTAAATAACATAAATCAACTCAGAAATAGGTAGGTCACATGAAATTGGTCAACAATTGCAACTGGGTTTCTCAGGTAGGAAAAATAGAAGCGACTGGCTCAGAAATAAACAGGTCACACTTAACTGGTGCACAGCTGCGACTGTGTCGCGCAAATAGGCCATACAGAGGCGGCTGGGTCACCGAAATTGCAAAAGCAGGAGTGACTTTTCCCTAAGAGGAAAATTGCACTTAATGGGGGTAAAGCTGCGACCTGGGTCGTGGGTTTAGGCCCAAAAAGTGCGACTGGGTTGCGGGTTTAGGCTCGAAAGCCGCGGCTTGGGCTGAAATTGGAAACATTTGAAAAAGCAAGCTGATAAGGGGCGGGGTGGGCATGCACTGGTGACGTATAGGTTTCGTTTGGCCTTGTAAGGTCCAATCAGAGATGACTGAGGTTGAGAACACCTGCAAAACAAGGGATCCAAGGGGATCGACTCGGTATGGTCGCCAAAACTATAGCCGTGTTTTCACTCTAGCTACATGCAAAAGCATCTCCCTTACACCAATGAGACAGAAGGGTAGAGTTCATTGGAAAAGAGCTAGCTGCAAATAAAATATTAGTAACACAATAAACAATAAGAAGAAACAACTAAACTAAATAAATAAAAACGTGACAAGTATACCTTCTATTTTTCTTGAAAATGGGCCGCCTTGCCCTAACTTGGAATGGCACCGCCTCTCCACAGGATTTTCAGTATGGAGGGTGCCTCAACGTACATGATGGGAGATGGTGGGGCAATGGAATGGTTGGCAAAATGATGTGAGTATTTTGAGAATGATGGCTTCTCAACGTACTCACGAAAATAGAATAATGGAAGAAGGAATAAGAGAATCTTGTGATGGAGACCTCCACACTATTTTATAGTTTTTTCTTGTCCTTTTCTCTCTTTTAGGGTTTTGGACCCTATTTAGGGTTTTATGCTCTTTTTGGGGTTTTTATCCCCTTTGAGAGTTTTTTAGCTATTTTGTGAGCTTTTTAGCCCTTTTTGTGGGTTTTTAGGCCCTTTTTGATATTTTTGAGCTTTTTGAGAGAGAATAAGGTTAAACCATAGTTGTGGAGGTAAAAAATGAGGTAAAAATGGCAGGAAAAAAGTATATGTATTTTGTTTAAGGCCACGCAGAGCTAGTTGAGCAATTTTTTGCATTAACAACTGTCATCGACATCCACATCATATGCGGTGCAACCTAGTTATGTCTCACCCTTGGAATATAATCCACATTTTCCATATTGAACAAATAAAATATTAAAGTAATGGATAATATATAATAATAAAAATTATAAAAATTAAACATAATATTAATTTTATTTAACTAAAGGAAATAACCCTTTAGTGAATAGTCACCTTATAAGCCCTATACATGCGGCTATATCCTCATTGTACATTATCATCTTTTATCTTATCAATTATATATTCAATTATTCATCCATTTATGGATCCTTTGTATTATTTACATTGGTTGTATGTGTAAGAAACAATTTTATCGTTTTAGTGGTATTAGAGCCCCTTCTTGGGCTTGATTCCAACCTTTGGCCACAAACCCGTCCTAGAGCTTCTCTGAAATCCATAATCTAGGACCTTGTCCAAATGCGGCCCTTTGACCAAAGAAGATTGAATCAAGTTAATCTAAAAAATAGAAAAAAAAGATAAAATAATAAATTATTTATGCTGCAAATACAAAGAAGAGACCAAGAAGTAAGAAAAAAAATACTACAAAGAAGAAGTGGAAAAATAATTATCTGCAAGAGAAGGAAAAAAGGAGAAAATATTAAAAAATAGAATTCATAAAACCGCATATGGTTTTATGAAATCACACGTGGTTTTACTTACTATATTAAATTATAAAGAAGTTTTATAAGGTATGCTTTGAAGACAAAGCATCCCGATGAGGAAGGCAATGTAACAAATAAAATAATAAAGTAATGAATAATATAAACAATAAAAATAAAGCATAATATAGTCACCTTATAATCCCTATATATGTGGCTACATCCTCATTGTACATTATCATATTTTATCTTATCAATTATATATTCGATTATTTGTCCATTTATGGATCCTTTGTATTATTTATATTGGCTATTTACGTAAGAAATGATTTTATCATCTCACATATCCAAGCCCTCCCAATATGGAACCTATGCCTCATATGGGAGTCGACTTTGTTCAAACCTATATGCAATAAAAAAACTCAATAGTTTGATCAGCTGAACATTTCCAATCCCTTGAATCAACATAATTAGGGGAAAAAGAAAGGGAAGAAATGTAACCCCAACAATAGGGGCAAGGGGGAAACCAATCCCCCCAACAGAACCCGAACCAGGGTAACCAAGCCCCCCAAGGGGGAAACCCCCCCAAGCAAGGCAAGAATGCTAGCTTGAGGAAAAATTTCCCTTACACCATATGCAATGAGTATGCTCACTACACTCACCATTGTCCACATATTCGTAACTGCTAAAAGATGTTGGGAGCACAACAACAGATACCCGTAAACCCTCCTCAAGCACCTCTGGCTCAAGAAATAAAACAAGTTCTTTTGCAAAAACCATTTTCCTATGAAGGGGTGGTTACCCAACAAATATATCCTCATCCCCCAGGCGATGGATCATTCCAAAAAATTTACATGACCCATGCGTCAGTTAATCTACAAACTCGGAATAAGGAGTACACTGATGCTGAAGTCTCACATATTCTCGAAAGAACATCAAATCCTTAAGGAGGATCTTTGTAGATTCTGTGACCTACCACATAGAAAATTTCGAGGATACCTAAAGGAACACTAAGACATACTCCTCATAACCCCCACATGAAGGCTGCATATAACTACATCATTATGCACGACCTATCACAATCATTAGCCACTATGTCAACCCTAGAAGTACTTCAATCATTCCCTTCCCAACAAAAGGTGTTGTTGAATGCACTAAGTATTGTCGACCCTTCCGATGAAAATATCATGACCTTTGACCTCGATTAAGGTGAACCATGATTACCCTCATCAGTCGCATTCCAAGTGTCGATCACGGTTAAAAACATCATCATCCATTGATCAAGGCGCATCCACATGTGTAATGTCTTCCAACGTGTGGAAGAAATTGGGCTTTCTAGAGTTAGCACCATCTTCTATCACTCTCCATGCATATGATGGTAGCCCATCCCAACCACGCAGCTTGTATCAAAATGTCCCCATTGAGCTAGGGGGAAAAATGGTCATGATTGATGTTGAAGTCATCGATGGTCAAATTGACTACAACATCCTTTTGGGATGTAGTTATATGTATTCCATGAAGGCATTCACTTCTTTGGTCTTCCACATGATGATGTTCCCATTCATTGGGAAAGCGGTCATCGTTGACCAACTCAACTATTATAATCCCAATGCCTCCGTCAATCCCAAGAATGTATTTCCCACAATCAGGGAGACCAACACTCCACCTTATGTAGAGATTAGCCCAGGAGTCCACAAGGTCTCTGACCTTCTTGGGGCATATACAGGTCCTCCACTTGTCATTCCACCCCCAAGAAAAGGTCTCATGTTCACCCTTGCCACCATGGAGAAAGAAGTGTACACACCTAGAGCATCATCTACAAGAACCCCTTCAAGTCATGGCATTGAGAATATCTTGAACCCCTCAGTGCAAACTATGTTCCAGATACCATTTCTTTACTCCCCCATGGGAGTATGTCGGACACCGACATGGCCAAGTTAACCCTACTAGGACTCATACTGGGTCTACTTGTATGGTACCTTACACTGCCATTTCCAAATATGGCTTCACCGCCTGTATCCCATTATGAGATGGTACCGATGCAACGAGTTACCACTCCAACTATGTCCACCAAAACCACCACCTCTATGACTGAACCACCATTAGTGGTCACCAAACCACAAAATCAGGACATTCTTCAACCCAAGCCAACTTCTCCTGCCAACGAGGGAACTACTCATCCCAAGTTGAAATCCCCAAACATAAAAAACCATGCTCTTGAATCATCGTTAGGAACACCCACGCCCAAAGTGAAGGGTGCCACTCATTAAACAATCAAAGCCACCATCATACATGATACCCACACTATGCGGGTCACACCCACATGTGCTCTTTTTGGAAAACAAGGTCATGCAACAAATATGTGCGTTACCTTACCCGAGCTTAGAAATTTTCTAAATACACTTAATAGTGCCACATTTCCCCCCCAAACTAAGACCATGGGCACATCAAACCCATCAACTCCTAAGTCCAAATTATTCTGCACCAATAAAGCGTGTTCAATTTGTTCCCGATTTGGGAATTATACACACCATTGCCTCGATATCCATCGATATGAGAATGCATTGGGAACCATTTTTCTCACACAAATAATAGAGGAACCTGAGCCTACACTACCATAGGATGTAGCCTCAATCAATATAGTTACCACTAACGATGTGGATTTTTTTTGTCTCTCGAGGTAACCTCTTCAGAGACCCATATATTTCCAAAACCTCAAACTGGTAATATCCCCCACATTAGATCGCTTGAGACCGTCTTGTTTGAGCCCCCTCCATCTACTCAAGCAAGCATAGTTCATAGAAATCATGATGCCCAACCAAATGGGTGCATTATATGTAGCCATCACCGTCATATGATTCCTACTCGTACCAGGTTCTCATCCCCTATAAGTTCCCTAACACTCATTTTGGTTAGAGGATCACGCCCTTGCCATGCATGTGGGGACACCTCTTATTAATCATTTAAGTGCCCCATTTTACGTGTTGAATGTGAGGTTCTCCTTGAGTAGATGCATCTCTAGGACCAATTTCTCCAAATTAATATCTCATCCCAGGAACCACCATCAAAGCAAATTGTTCCCCCCAATAGCCGACACTATCGAAGAAATATCTCCCCTGGCTGGATTACTCACTAGCGAGGATTCATCATTTGGCAAGGATGAGACACCTCACCTCTTGGGATGACCCCTCATCCCTTAAGGGCCCCTTTTAGATAAAAACTCCCCATGTGAGCCATGTTTTTAGTTATTACTTCTCCATTGTCCATACTTTTTCAATGTTCATTACTATACTACAGTATGTGTGCCATTTATGCAGGAAAATGACCATAACATCTATAATGGCCGCTCCCGAATTGAATGCATGGTACCACTTACAGGTATGATCACGAAACTCACCTCTTCGAACCATTGTTTCCTCTTCATAACCATACCATAGATGCCATCCTCCAT
Organism: Pseudotsuga menziesii; assembly: GCA_001517045.1. Classification (NCBI taxonomy): domain Eukaryota; kingdom Viridiplantae; phylum Streptophyta; class Pinopsida; order Pinales; family Pinaceae; genus Pseudotsuga; species Pseudotsuga menziesii. The sequence goes on along the minus strand of LPNX010497044.1, from coordinate 54,469 downwards.
CAGGAATATCCCAGTTTTTATGTACTATAAATATCCCAACTGAGGACAACTCCATCACCCCCACGGGGTTTCCCCCCAGCAAAAATTCATTATTGACACCAATAATGCTGATCCCCCCATAAGACCGAGGAATTTGTACCCCATCACCTTAACCTACAGGAAGCCAACTATTCCATAGTTATGCATTTACTCCTTTACCTCAAGTAGTGCCACAAGAAAAAGAAGTTTCTCCTGAGGAAAGACCTGCTTCAAGGTCTGAAACTATTGAGAAATAAAAAAACCATCACATAATCCTCCTTTCAATAAAAAAAGAAGTTCCTTGGCACTGGTTATGAATTATATTTCACCACCACCTACTCATACCCCCATGAGCATTTACCCATTCGCAAGTTTCCTTCATATCACCATCCCCGCCATGACATCAATGGGCCCCCCTCCCCTCTGAGCTCACCAAATCCATTCAGTTATTCCCACAGAAATATTCTGCATGGCATTGATTCATAGGGAATCTTTCTTTGTGTTTATAAAAATACCCACTCATTTCATATTGGAAAAGGTCCCCCGATTCACTTAAAACCATGGGAACCCAAGCGATCATCATATCGACTCCCCGATCCACCAAAAATTGCAGGAGTCCCACCCATCATAAAAATTTTCCCCCAACATGCCCAAAGCTGTGGGGACCCCACCAATTATTCTTTATGTACAAGCAGTTCCCAGTTCCAATTACATATGGGAACAAATAATTCTTATGGCATCACTCCCCTAGTCGCCTTTGATTAATGATGTGAATAGTCTCCCAACACCTCATAGTCATGTCTTTGTCAGCCTTCACTCTCTTAAGAATTCTGTCACTCCCAAAGCCTTCATATGCAGTTTGTTTCACTCTGTCACATCCTCACTTGAAGTATGATACCGTCAACCTACTCCCCAGTCTATCATTGATCAAATAAAGTATGAGCCCCATGCTTATCATCCAGTCTTGTGTTAGGTTAGTCACTCACCCTGAGTCACAACATGATCCTGTTTACTTTGACAGGGCCCTCACCTTGTCAATATTCTTTAGATCTCATTGACATCAAAACACCATATTCTGAGAGATGAAGAAGTAGAAATAGTACCCTGGGGTTCCTTCTAATCACTATAAGGGATTACCTCAGACTAAGTAAGGAGAGTCATCAGTTCTCCTTAACTTGGTAGTTTTCCCCTTACATTCAACAACAAATATTTTATTTGTGTAAGGGGGAGTCATACATTTTGAAGGTAGTAGTGTTCACATTTGGACATGATAAGTTGCAGCAGCTCTAGTACAGTACAACCCCCTTGGGTTCATAGTCATTCCAGATCTACACTCTTGTGGGCCTCTTCAGATTCACAACAATTACGCTTCTTCAACATGAGTTACACACCTTTTTGGGTTCATGCAGTCTCATGGTTTGAGGCCACCCTCATCCATGCCTTCAATAGTTTATGAGAAGACCCTTCAGTCTCTTCATCTTGTAGCCTCACTAGCATCCTTTTCACAAGTATGGGAATGCCCACCTCGTTTGTATAAAAAACACCACATTGGAAAACCTCCCCCTTTGGAAGGTCACTCTTGTCCACAAAGTTTGAATACTTAACAAGGAAGAATAATAGAAACAATGATGCATTATTGTCTCTACAGTACCCTCTGAACCTCATACATCAAGGGGCATCTATTATCATGAAAAACTTGCACACCTGCGACAATTTCATGATTCTCACAGTAAAGAGTCATCAACATACAACATGCACACATCCAAAGACATCTTCACAAGGCATTAAGAGAAGAATGATCCCAAGGTAGACTCAAAACAACAAAAAACCAGAATAATGCTAGTTAAACTCTAGTTACTAGCCCTGCAACCGTGATCCTTTAGAACAACACCCATATTGCAGTGAAGAATTTCCTTCGATACTCTCGCTACTGACAGAAACATAAGGATCTCAAACACCAATGGAACATTGGTGGCTCATGAAGGCCCACTTACCCATTTAACTGAACCTCATACATCAAGGGGCATCTATTATCATGAAAAACTTGCACACCTGCGACAATTTCACGATTCTCATAGTAAAGAGTCATCAATATACAACAAGCACACATCCAAATACATCTTCACAAGGCATTAAGAGCAGAATGATCCCAAGGTAGACTCAAAACAACAAAAAACCAGAATAATGCTAGTTAAACTCTAGTTACTAGCCCTGCAACCGCGATCCTTTAGAACAACACCCATATTGCAGTGAAGAATTTCCTTCGATACTCTCGCTACTGACAGAAACATAAGGATCTCAAACACCAATGGAACATTGGTGGCTCATGAAGGCCCACTTACCCATTTAATTGAACCTCATACATCAAGGGGCATCTATTATCATGAAAAACTTGCACACCTGCGACAATTTCACGATTCTCATAGTAAAGAGTCATCAATATACAACAGGAACACATCCAAATACATCTTCACAAGGCATTAAGAGTAGAATGATCCCAAGGTAGACTCAAAACAACAAAAAACCAGAATAATGCTAGTTAAACTCTAGTTACTAGCCCTGCAACCGCGATCCTTTAGAACAACACCCATATTGCAGTGAAGAATTTCCTTCGATACTCTCGCTACTGAAAGAAACATAAGGATCTCAAACACCAATGGAACATTGGTGGCTCATGAAGGCCCACTTACCCATTTAAATTTGAATTTGGCCTCTCACACACTTGGTTTCCTTAAATTGCCTCTTGGTGTACTTGAGATCTCAAACCATGAATCAATGGGTTCACATTGTGTTCTTGTCATTTCTTGGCCTCTTCTGAGCATATAAAAGAAGGCCATGGGCATGCTATTATTGAGAAGAATTGGAAGCAAAGTTATGCCGCGGGAATTGTGTTTGAGCTCTCATTTTTCTCACCCTCTTCCATAATTTTCAAAGAATTTCTAGAGCTCCATTCCCTCCTTCCCTCAAGGGGAAATTGTTATTCCCATTTCACATTAGTTCATTAGCCACACTTTAAGTCTTTGATGGACATGGAGGACCTCCCTTAGGATGAGTGTTTTCCTCCATTTGGAGCTGATCTCTCTAAGGTGTTTGTATTAGCTTAGCCATTGGGAAATAAACAAGTGGTTCAACTCATTATGATTGTTGAATTTTGCATGCTCTCACCCTTGTTTGTTATTTAATTTAAGTTGTTATTGTTTCTATTTTTCTTTGTTTTAGTTTGCTTCTAATAATCTCTTGTAGTACCTCTTGAGGTCATCCAACATCATCACCATTCCACCCCTCCAAAGGGGCTTGATACCGAGGCCTTGTTGGAGCTTACAAGGCCTATCCCCAACCCAAATTGGGAAGCACTATTGTGCATTATTTACCACAACACATCCTAATATGATATTGGCAAACAAATCTATAACGACCATCACATTTAATATACTTCTGCATCCAGAAGGCTAGATTGGACCATTGTGTTTTGAGTCTTAGTCTAGGAATACCTTGACTCCAATTCGGTACTACTTGAACTCTATCAATGAAAGCTTTCCATGCATCCTTGTCTTTGAACCTTTGTGACTTGAAATATTTCTCACCCGTGGAAGGTAGCCCGGTGGCCTTGGCTATTGAATTCTCTATGATCGACAATTCAAACCCTCTGATATTGGTCACATCTCCATTAAACAATCGAGTTAATTCTATCGAAAGCTCCTTATGCAAACCCTATAATTTATCGAAAAGGTATACCGTCTGACAACTTGGAAGGAATTCTTACTTTGCAAATCCCAATCAAAGCACTCCATCGTCAATGGTTCATATCTCTTCGCCATGTTTGTGATCGAGCCTTAATTCCCTGAAACTAGCTAGATTCAACAATGGTTCCAACCTCTTGATAAAAACTATGGGAGGAGTAATAATGGATAATGACGAGTTTTCAGGTGGTGAAAAATTTAAAAGGGTGGTAGTGGATATACTTCAAGTGGTGGCATTGGACACACTCAAATATAAGTTGATATGGGTGGAAGACGTCAAATTGAAGAGAATATAAGTGGTTAAATTTTCGACATGACCCCATCAATTTGACAATTGAGACATGACACATAGTGGTGAAATGCATTGGGAAGGGTAGGAGGAGTGAAGTTATAAAAATAATTTGAGGCTATAAAATAAATAGTCAGTTGACAATTTACAAAAATAAGTAGTATTTTCATACATGGCAACTCAAATAAAATACATGTGGCAACAATCCTTGAGGAAAATCCTAAGCTTGCTTAAATACTATTACCTAGTGCTGATATATATCAAAACCTAGCACAATCCTTAAAGAAATCAACCAATTACAAGTTTCTTATTGATAAAATGTTGGAATTACAAGTTTTTAGAAAACTTGTAAACTGTATAAAAACTTGTAAAGGTTGAAAAAAACTTGTAAACTGGTACGAAAAATTGTAAATCCGGAGGAAAAACTTGTAGAATCTTGTTGAATCTACATCCCAAACCTATTCCTGGTACAAATCTTTTCCCGTGAGTAGATTTTTTGATGTCGAATAGGAAGAGAAGTCATTGGATTACCAACCAATAATGGAAGTTGTTAACTAATGCGAGACAATTCGTCATTGATGCTACAGATAACAAGGTACCCAAGTACATTTTGTATGATGTGAATAAATGGATTGCCGTCGAACATCAACAAAGTTCAACAAGTAAGGGACATTGAGGGATTCCCATTGCCTATTGATGACCGAACCTACCATTAATGAATGCAAGTCTTAAGGTACTTTTATTGGCTACAGTTCTGGATGCAGATACAGTTCTTTAGTTGATGGAGTATAATGTTCTAGAAGGAGGGCCTCAAGATATTACCTTCCAACCAACACGAGCATTCTTATTGAAAAGAAATATTACATTTTTGATAAAACTTGTAAAAACTGGAAAAACAAATTTATTCTAAGCTCCCATCTACCAGTAACCTTGTTCTATGAAGGGGATGTATTGATGTTTTTTTTAATGAGAAAATGATGGTGAAAACTTATTCAAATGTAGGAACAAGTGGGAGAATACCCCCCCACCCCTTCAACTATTTCTAACTCCTTTTGTTTCAACAAATCCTGCAAAAATTCCTCTCTAGATTTTGGCTTCTTGTAAGTCTTCAGTCTATGAGTTTTTACCAAAAAAGAAACACCTGATCCATCTATGGTATTCAACATGACTAATCCATTGTCATAGACAACCTTTACCTCACAGGGACTTAACCAATGTGTTGTAAATTTCTCTTTGAAGTTCTTAAATTTTGAATCATACAGTATCATTCATCCTCTTGCCTGCAAGTGCTTATTTTTAATGAATTTGTCATGCTAGGCTGCTCTCTACTGCTGCAACAAGGCGATATGCTGGAAGGCATATTGTATCAGCTCATATAGCTTGTTCATCTACATGATCCATTCCCATGAGATTCAGATAGGTCCATCCCCACTTCAACTAACATCCTATAGTTTGTATGTGGAATTTGATGGGGAACAAAACTTGCTTCCCATAAGCCATCTCAAAATGAATGAGACCCGTTGTGTCCTTCCATGTTGTATGATAGTCCAACAGTGCCTCGAGAAGCTTGTCTACCTAGTCTTTCTTATTTATCTACACAATTTTTGTTAGAATTCCTTCCAAAATCTTTTTAGTAGACTTTACCTGACCATTAGCTTGAGGGTGGTAAGTGTAGATGTCCTATGTTTATTTTGATATTTCTGGGTAATAGATCGAACTAATTTGGAGGTAAATTGAGCACCTTGATTAGTAACTATTTCCCTAGGCACACCAAATCTCACAAAAATATCTTCAAAGAGGAAATCCACCACATATTTTTCAGTTGCAAAAAACAGGGCTTTTGCTTTAGACTATTTAGTGACATAGTCAGTACTTACAAAAATGTACTTCTTACCTTTTGATGGAGGGCTGATGGGGCCAGTTAAGTCTAGAGCCCATTACTTAAAGGGCCCCAACTAAACTTGAGGCCATAGAGGCATCTCATTTACTACTCCATGCTTCCCTATTCTTTGGTAGTTGTCACGTTCCTTTACATAATTCTGGGCATATTTAAAAATGGAAGGCCAATAATAGACCATATGCAAAATTTTGTATGATTTCCTTTTATATGCAAAATGGACCCCATATGTCTCTTCATGGAAGGCCTTTAATATGTCAAAAATCTCATCCTCATAGACACACCTGCGAATAACCAAGTTAGGACCAATATAAAATAAATCATGCTAAACCCAAGAATGAATTGCACTTTTTCTCATTACTTGCTTCTTTTCCTTAGAAGATAAACAAACATGTAACTTTCTTGTGGATAAATAATTATTTATGTCAGCAAACCAAGGTGATTTGACATACACATCAAAAATATTTTCATCTAGAAAACTATCCTCTACTGGAACAACCTCACCTTCTATATGGAGATGAGAGAGAAAGTTTGCAACCATATTTTATTTTCCATGTTTGTTTACAACTGGAATATCAAATTCCTATACAAGCAACAACCATATCGTAATTCACCCATTGGTTGTTTATCTTATTCATCAAGTATCTTATTATAGAGTGGTCAGTATGCACACGAACCTCATAACCAATGACATAATGTATGAATTTGTTAATAGCATAAACAATGACCAAAAACTCCTTTTTAGTTACTATGTAATTTGATTAAGCAAGAGTCAAATTCTTGCTGATATAATAATTAATTGTATCATCCCACTTTCCCAAAAATGCACCAATGTATAAATCTGAAGCATTACTGGAAATATGAAAATGTAGGGCCCAATTAGGCCCTCTCAAAATATGCGCTGAAGAAAGCCTTTGAGTAAGAGTTTCAAATGTTGTTTGCAACTGTTCATCCCAACATAATTTTACATCTTTGGCCAACAAATTAAATATTGGAGAGTTTATCCTTGTAAAATCTTTAATGAAACACCTGTAATATACTACATGGCCTAAAGAATTCCTTACCTCGTTTTGGTTGGTAGGGACTGCTAAGTTGACAATAACTTGGATTTTGTATGGATATACTTGAATTCCTTGTGAAGATACATGATGTCTTAAGAGTATCCCTTCTTTGAGTATCATGAAACATTTTTCACTGCTGAGTGCAAGATGACTGTCCCTACACCTAACTAGGGGATTTTTCAAATTTATTAAAGCCTCCTCAAAAGTTTCACCATAAGCAGTGAAATCGTCCATATACACTTCTACCCCTTCATGAATTTTAAAAAAAAAATGGCAAGTACAACCCTTTGGAATGTGGCAGGAGTGTTACAAAGGACAAAAGGTAGCACCCTATAAGAATATGTACCCCACGGGAAGGTAAAGGTTGTTTTTTCTTGGTCTTCCATGGGAATGCGAACTTGGTTTTACCTTCTGAAACCGTCTAAAAAGGAAAATAACTTCTTGCCTACTAATGTGTCTAAAACTTGGTTAATGAATGGTGGAGGATAATGAAATTTAAGGGTGGCCTTATTGAGTTCTATATAATCCACACATACCCTCCATTTACCATTTTTCTTGGGAACCATGACTAGTGGTGAGACCCATCAACTATCAGATATTAGGTAAATAAAACCAACATCCAATAATTTCTGCAATGATGTTTTCACTATCTCCTTCAAGGATAGGTTCATCCTCTAATGAGGTTGTCTAACAGGTCTAGGCCCTTACTGGATATAAATTTGGTGAGTGCAGTTGTTGGTATGGATCCTCTTCATGTCGGTATAGTCCCAAGCAAAGACCATCAGAAAATTTCTTTTAATATTTGTCCCAATTCAGCTTGTTGTGAAAGGGTTAAATCAATACCTATATTCAGGTTTTTACCAGAAAGAATTTCAATTGTTTTCATAGAGGGTTCAAAATTAGATCATGTGGGGAAATCTGTGAAAATTTCTCTTGTTATGCTAATTTCTTGAAATCTAAGGCCTAACAAATAGTCAAAATTGACCTGTCTCAATAAGGAATTTGGTCCTTCAAAATTCTGCGGAAAACCAAAGTTACTAATGCAATTGTTAACCATAATTTCTATAGTGTTATCCTTTAGTCTCATAGAGTCTTCTATTGTTAATATAGGCTGGATAATTTCACCAGAGTGTCCATCCTTCTAGATATGTAATATTTTCTGGTCTAAGTTGAGCTTCAGTATGCAAATAAATATTTTTAATAGTGTCCATTTGAGATAGTCATTTCAACGGACCTACAACCAATGAGGGAGTCGACTATGTATAACCATGGTCTCCATGAAATCATAGGATGACCCCCTGAACTAGATTTCAGTGCAATAACCAAGAAATCAATGAGGTATTCCCAAGAATCCAAGGAGACAACTACATCTTCTAGTACCCCTGCAGGTGTAATTTTAGACCGATCTGCTAATTCCAAAATTGTGGGAGTTTTGGTGCAGATTCAGAAGCAGCAACTCATCCATGGTTATAGTGGTCATCATATTTACAACAACCCCCTGATCTATTATTTTATTATATCTAGGAATGTTTTTGATATGAGTTGTGACCATAGGATTACCAGGATGCTTGTATTTTTCAATTGCCAATTTCCCATACAAAACTTCAGTTGAATGGCTTCCCAATTTAATAGTAGAGGGATCCTTCCTTTCCTCCCAAGTTTATTACACATAGTTCTTTAATTGTTTGAGTGAATATAGGAATGTATTTGATTGCTTGTAGTAAAGGAATCCAAACACAAACATTCCTAAGCTCAGATAAGAAATCAAAATCAAGGACATGGATTGGTTTTTGTATGACAAATATTTCAGGATAAGGATCCACTTTAAATGATCCTGTTATGTATAGCTGGTCAGGGGGTCCTGCTGTTGCCACAATTTTTCTGTAAAGGTGGTTTGTTTTTTAGGATTTGTAATTTTGAGTTCCCTCCAAAGTTTTCTTGATTGTCATTCCCTAATTTTTATGTTTCTCTTATAACTACTGTGGAAGGTGGTTTAAGGGTTCTTCCATACCTTAGTTGAATTGCATAGGTTGGGTAAGCTTGTAGCTAAATGGTGTAAACTGACTGGACTGCTTGATTATTCGAATTCAAAAGTGGTTGGGCTGGTAATATGGTAGGATGAGGAGGTGATTGGTTTGGTGGGAGATCCAAAGGCTGTGATTGAAACAATGATGATGATTGGGGTGGATAGGGTTGCTTATTTTGAGGATATTGCTGTGGAAAAGATGGAGGATATTATTGTAGAAAGGTAAGATTGAGAATTTAGTTGTTGAAAGTATTGCTAAGGGGATGAATAAGGTTATTGTTATTTGGGAGAGGGGTATTGTTTCTATTGAGATTGATAAAATGACATCTTTCCATGATTTTCCCCTCTCCACAAGTGTTTCCAAGGCTGAGTTGGGTTTTGCATAGGATACCATGGTGCATATTATGGTTGACAAGATTGTGCAGTAGGTGCATATGGAGTTGTAAATGAAACATAACCTTGCAAATTATAATTACCTAACTATCCTTGAGGTTGCTAAGGTCTCCTTTGATACTTCTATCTTTGCAATAATCATGATACTTCTTAAGAAAAGCTCGTTTCATGTCATCCCATGTAGCGATTGAGTCATATACCAATCCTATGAACCGTCTAAGTGCATAATCTTTCAATGTGGTTGGGAATAATTTGAGTTTGTGCTCATCTTGGTGATAATTATATCTTTTACATAAGATTTCAAACTCAAACAAAAAATCATCAGGATCTTCAGTAGGCATGCCATGAAACTGAGGTAAAATGGAGGGAGGAATATTTTTCATAACAATACCTTTGGTGGTATCTAGGATAGGAATCCTGAAGGTTTATTCCCTCTTTATTGATTCCTATTCTCATTTTCCCCATGATTTGATTCATGGTAATTATCTCCTATGGTTTTGTATTCGTGGTATATTTCTTCAACAATTGTATGGATTAAAGAAGATGATCACCCTTCCCCAATAAGTTCTCCAATGGTGCGTCTAGGAATAACAAACGGTGCTACAATTCCAATGGTAACAGATAATGGTATTGTTTCTAAAAATTTCCCTTGGGTGGATTTAATATTCCCTATATGTGTCCCTGTAATATGAGTTTCTACCTCTTCTTTTGTTTCTTCCAAAATTATGGCACTACTAGGTTCTATCGGTGATACAACAATCTCCTCTTTTGGAGGATTTCCTATGTATATTATCTGGCCACACCTGTAATTAAATTGAGGAGTAGGAGTTTGTGGGATTCAAGTGGGAGTTGGGGTTCTTTGATTGCTAAAGGATGATGAAGTACGATGGTTTATATATATCCCTCAACACAATGGACTAGCAGGTCTTGGTATCCTACTACTTCTAGAGGGTGAACAATTTTGTGTCTGAAAATTTGAATTTGTCCCACCAATAAATATTCCTTTACTATATCTATCTCTATGTGTTTGACAAAGATTCAAAAAATTCTTCATCGATGGTGTCAAAGTAGGAAAAGTTACCTTCTTTCACCAATGGCGGTAGCACAGTTTCTTACCTCTTGTCTTATTATTAGGTCTTCATCTTTGTCATGAAAACCCAAATCTACACACACCACACTATAATAATTAGATTAATGCAACTAACAATCTAGTCTAGCTCTTTCCATATCATCCCCAACAACAACGCAAAAAATGTTAGTGAAATTATATGCTCATATTTTTTCTAGTATTCAATTGTTAACCAGAGAATGTAAACTTGTGTCAGATAGACACTTTCTGTGTATAGCAAGTCCTTAAGTGATAGTTAACTGTGTTTCTAAACAAATCTAAAATCAAACCTAATGATTAAAGAAGAAATACGTTCACATAACAAAATTCAAATTGCAGTTCAAAGTATAAGATGCATTGAATCTAGGTGATCCTTGGCAAATGTCTAGATACTGGTAATTTTGCTGCAACTATACTACTTATCAATATAGAGCTTCGTTGATCATATGGGGCATTCTTATAACTTCAACAATGAAATGAATTAAAACTAAATGAATTGATAATCCCAATTACTTTGACTGTAATTGGTCTTGTCCAGGTATAGGCACTACTAATTTTACATAGACATGCACTATGCTCAATAGTGTAGTGCTATGTATATTGTCAAGTTCCTTTGCTTAAGATAACACTGAAATGAATCCAAAGACTTAAAACCAAGAACTAAAAGAGAAATTAAACTATTCAAAGATCAAATATAGGAAATACCAAAAAGAATCAAATCTAACTAGTGTGCACACAATCTAACGATATAAACCTAGATATGTTACAAAACCAACTATAGGATTTTATCCATTATGTGATAAAATCAACTTCAAATGTATAACAAACCAAACCACACAATTCATACAATATTACTGTAATCAATATAAAATTTAATTGACAACATGAAGTAGTTACAAAAATAATTGTGATAATTTTGATCTACAACAAGATCTAGGAGCCTTAGAGAAACTCACAAATCGAATTTGATGCAAAACCAACAAAAAAAACCATTAAAAGAGAAGCAATTTACACATGCAATGTGAATAGAAACATGTTATTATTTGACTGTCTGACATTAAAACATGTTAGTAACAAGTTTATATTACATCTGAAGTGGTTCGTGAGGCTTGAGAAGCCCAAAATGACTGTACATGTGAAATTGGCCAAATTGGCCTCAATCCCCCCTAGGTGGGACAAACATGCTCCAAATCACCCCAAATGGCCTCGAATTGCTGTGTGGATGTGGCTGAGGTGACATGGAGCAATCATAACACTTTGGAATGTGTGGGTGAGAGGCTTTAGGTGGCATTAAATGCACCAAATCAGTCTAAAATTCGACAAAATCCACCTCTAGCGCTCCTAATCAACCAAAATGTCCACATTCAATGAATGGGAGAACACCAGAAATGATGAGGGAGCACATGTGGATGGTTTATGAGTTGGAGTGCTCATGTGGGTGTGAATGCCACAATTTAACTGGTTATTGGTCCAACTAAGCACCCTAAGTCCAAACCATAGTGTAATAGTGCACAAAATGCAATAAAATTAACTAGGGACTTATAATAAGGTACTAAGGGGTTGGATCACTATTCTTACACCCTCCCTTAACCAAAAAACTAGTACATATCATAAAATGAAGGACGCCTTGGCAAGAAAGGCTCAAGTCACCTCAATACATAAACCAGAAATTTTATTTGTCCATATGAAGTGAGGAAAAGAAGGAAAACCACATGGGACAAAACCTTCCCTCAAGAATGGACATGGGGATGAAACCTACAACAAATAGGAGTAAACACCATCCACCACTCACTCCAAGCAAAAATATCATATGAGTGAAGGTCTTCTTTGTGAAAGTCTTGGTGAAAATGTCGACAGTTTGCTCGGTGAATGGGAAATACTGCAGTGAAATCACCCTGCCATGCACTAAGCCTTGGATGTAGTGCATATGGATGTCAATATGATTTTTTCTCTGAATCTGAATTGGATCAGTAGATATCTTGATGGAAATTTGATTTTCCACCCAAAATTTGGTAGGAGAATCAATTGTGACACCAAATTCCCGAAGGATACCCTACAACCAAACACACTGTGTAGCTACATTGACTGCTGCCTTGTACTCGGCCCTTGCCGAAGAAAGAGAGATGGTACATTATTTCTTACTTGACCAGGAAATGGGACCTTTAGCAAGCATGAAAACAAAACCTGAAGTTGATTTTCTGTCAGTGGGATCTCCAGCCCAATCCAAATTAGAAAATCCAGGTAGTTGAAGTGAAGCACTAGCTGAATAGTGCACCCCGAAATTCTTTGTACCCTGGACATACTGGAGAATTGTTTTGGCTGCCTTCCAATGGATCTCATGTGTCTGGTCCATATGTATTTCTACAACACTTACAACATAAGATAAATCAGGTCTTGTATGTGTAAGATAGAGCAAGCTACCAACTAGCTGTCTGTAGAGTGTAAAATCTACCAATGGAGAATTGCCAAATTCACATAATTTGATGCCAGAAAGGAAAGGGAACTTGGCTGCCTTACAATCAGCCATGTTAAACTTATTTAGAAGGTCTAAATCATACTTTGGTTGACTCATCATGATGCCCCTTTCATATTTCTCAATTTCCAATCCCAAAAATTGCCTTAGCAATCCTAGATCGATCATGGCAAATTCATTGTGTAGAGATGCCTTAATTGAACCAATTGACATGTTGCAGTTCCCTGTAATTAAGAGGTCATCTACATAGAGAAAAATAAACTCTAAAATACCATAATGTTTCTACAAATATATATTTGGGTCATATTTGCATCTAGTGAAACCAATAGAGAGCAAGAAAGCATCCATTTTAGCATACCAAGCCCTGGGGGCTTTCTTGAGTCTATAGAGTGATTTATTCAACCTACAAACAAGTGAAGGATCCTCTTGGAAACATTCAGGTTGCTACATTTATATCTCTTCTTGTAGCTCACCATGTAAGAATTCACTCTTGACATCCATATGGTTCACTTGCCAACCCTTACTAGTTGCAATTGCTAGATTAGTCTTATGGAGTCCATCTTTGCAACCGGTGCAAAGGTCTCGGTATAATACACACCATGGAATTGAGAGTAGCCCTTAGAAACTAATCTAGATTTTTATTTCACATCTGAACCATCAGCATAAATTTTGGTTCAAAATATCCACTTGCATTGAACACGCTTCCTCTTAGGAGGAAGGGGAACCAATTCCCATGTCTCATTCTCTTGGAGAGAATGGAATTCTTTTTCCATTGCCATTTTCCATATTGGGTCATGAAAAGCTTGATGATATGACTGTGGATCAGATCCAATCAACATATAACCGTGATCAATAAGAGAACTTTCACTAGCAAAGGAAGCATTGTTAGATTGAGATCTAATCTTCCTAGGCTCTTGGGAATTTCCAGCCAATTCCCCTGCAGCTTGTATGATTTTTTCATCCCACTCAGGCCTTGATGGTGACTCATATACAACAATTTCATATAGAGACATATCATCTTCAGGAATATCAGAAAAAATAGAGCATGAATCATCACTTACATAATCAAATTGTTGAGGAGAAGAGCATCCCCCCAGTGCAAGCTCAAAATATGGTATTGGTTCATCTTCGAATTGCACACTTCTCACAATGGAAATATTGAGTGTGGAAGTGTCAAAGAGTTTGTAACCTTTTGTATCCTCACCATACCCAACCATGATGCATTCCTTTCTTTTTGGCTGCAAGGCCTTCCTCTTTTCAGAAGAGATTTGAGCCCATGCTCTTGATCTAAAAATCCTGAAATTTGAGACATTTGGTTTATGGACAAACCATGCCTCGTACAGAGTCTTTCCTTTGAATGATTTGTGGAAGGATATGTACTGTATATGTGCAACACAATTAATTGCCTCATCCCATATCTTAGGAGTTATATCCCTTGATTCAACCATGCATGTGGCCATCTCCTCGAGAGATCTATTTTTCCTCTCTGCCACACCATTTTGTTGTGGTGTGTAGGGAGTTGAATGTTGCATTTGGATGCCACATTACTCACAAAGGTGATGCATGTTTTTGTTGAAATAATCCTTCCCATTATCAATCCTAAGGATCTTAATCTTATTCCCACTCTAATTCTCTTCCAATGCCTTCCAAATCTTCAATTGCTCAAAAACTTCAGATTTTAATTTAAGTAAGTACACCCAACAAAATTTTGAGTAGTCATCAATAAATGTGAGTACATACCTTGATACACCATAGGATGGAGTGGGCAGAGGACCAATCAGATATGAATGTACCAACCTAATTGGTTGTGTGGCTCTCCTTTCCATCCCCTTCTCATATCTTCGCTCTGGATGCTTCCCAACTACGCACCCAATGCAAGTTCCATTTGATGATTTGATTTGTTGAAGTCCTTCCACCATCTCATCTCTATGTAGTGCCTGGAGGTACTTGTAGTTGATGTGACCAAACTCTCATGCCATAGGTTGGAAGTCTCATTGGCATGTGAGAGTAGAGCTTGGTCATTGGAAGTAGGGAGGAAATTCGAAAACTTATACATCCTCTCATGGTGGTCTGCATACCCAACTGCTACAACTTGGTTTGATGATATTTCTGCAAAATATTCCAAGTATGGAGTGAAGGTCATTCTCTTTTCTTCTCTTGTATGGGTCATTTGATAGACTGACAATGAATTTGCTGCAAGGTATGGTACATACAACACATCACTGAAGTAACCATGCTCTAAATCAGTCCTACCAATTCCCTTGGTTTGGATTTGAGAGTCATCCCCCATTCGAACTGCTGGGCCAACATTCGAATGCATGGAGGAGAAGATCTCTCTAGTGGCTACCATGTGTCTAGAATCCCCTGAATCAATGATGAAGGATGAGGAATTAGAGGTACCTGCTACCAAGGCATGACATTTCTCCTTGTTTTTTGAACTGAAGGTGCCATCTTTCTTCCTTGCGCTATCTGGGACAAGGATGTTGTTCTTCTCCAGTAGCTGCGCCATCTAGTCAATGGTTTTGTTCATGCATGAGTTTTCTGAATGACATCCCTTGTGGCAATAGGTGCATTTGGTATTCTCTTCCCCTTTCTTGTCCTTCTCCTTGGGAGGATTCGAATCCCCATCACTGGATTTGGGTTTTTATGATTTCTTCTTCTCTGGCACCTTCGAATTCTTTGCCTTGGAATTTCCCTTAGAGGCATTCAAAACTTCCATGGCCAAGGATTGATCCTTAGAATTGATGGTGCCCATTTGGACTAGATTGTATTGCTCTTGAGTGAGAGACTCCATGAAGTTGGATAGACTTGGCATTTGCCAATTTTGAAGTGTTAACTTGCCATAATGAAATTTGCTGACAAAGACTAAGAATTCTTGCCCCAACTTTGAAAGGATAGACATAATCAACTGATCCTCTTTCTTCTCAATGCCACATTTCTTTAGTTGGATAACAAGTGACTTAAAATTGGTGAAGAAGTCTTGGATAGTGTCAAAGAGTGCCGGGATCAGGTTGATGAACTCGTTCTCAAGCTGGTGTCCTCTTAATTCATCAGTTTTCCCAAAGAGTGTCTCTAGTTTTACCCAGACTTCATTTGGGATTTTTAAACTATCTATGTGGAACAAAATCTCTCTTGAGATACTTGGGCATAACAATCCATATGCTTCATCCAATCTATTGAAGTACTTGGCTTTATCTACATCAAAGTTTGGCTCCACCTCTGTGCCCATGGTAACTCTGTAGAGACCCTTGGATCTCAATTGAATAACCATATTTGCCTTCCAATCGAAGAAGTTGAAATTTTTTAGCAAGATGTGGGCAGCTTCCATTTCTACCTGCACTAGTTGTGATGAAATTGTTGAATGTCCTACAAAAACCACTCAATTTTATCTGGAATTTCTCTAAAAATGCAGCTCAAAACGCTCAGAATTGATTTGCAACTCACTAAACCCACTTATCTCTGATAACATGTGATAATTTTGATCTAAAACAAGATATAGGAGCCTTATATAAACTCACAAATCGAATTTGATGCAAAACCAACAAAAAAAACCATTAAAAGAAAAGCAATTTACACATGCAATGTGAACAAAAACAGGTTATTATTTGGTTATATAACATTAAAACATGTTAGTAACATGTTTATATTACATATGAAGTGGTTTGTGAGGCTTGGGAATCCCAAAATGAGTGTACATGTGAAATTGGCCAAATTGACCTCAATCCCCCCTAGGTGGGCCAAAAATGCTCCAAATCAGCCCAAATGGCCATGAATTTCTGTGTGGACATGGATGGGGTGACATGGAGCAATAATAACACTTTGGCATGCATGGGTGTGCAAAAATAGGTGGGTGAGAGGCTCTAGGTGGCATTAAATGCACCAAATTAGTCCAAAATTCGACAAAATCCACCTCTAGCGCTCTTAGTCAACCAAAATGTCCACATTCATTGAATGGGAGTGCACCAACAATGATGAGGGAACAAATGTGGATGGTTTACTGAGCTGGAGTGCTCATATGGGTGTGAATGCCATAATTTAACTAGTTATTGGTCCAACTAAGCACCCTAAGTCCAAACCATAGTGTAATAATGCACAAAATGCAATAAAATTGATTAGGGACTTAGAATAAGGTACTAAGGGGTTGGATTACCGTTCTAATAATAACAACTAGTAGTGTTGTATCTTTTGAAGGGGGGCCTTCCTTCAAAATTTCCAATTGCTAATTACAGTTAATTAAAGGTTCAAAACATCAAATGCAGAGCAAAACCATTAAACATCAGTTGAACGCAATGAAATATGAGAAAAATATTTTATTCTTTGATATTATTGTCCATTCCCATACAAGTTACACACATGATATTTATACAAGTAGATTTTGTCCAACAAATGCTGCGCATTACATGCTCCTAAGCCATTACACAAAATTCGAAACATTTACTGAAGGAACTATATCCGACTGAAAATAGAGATCTAGGAAAATATAGTATTTACAAATCCATTCTACATTATGATCAGAATGGATTTCTCAAGATTCGAAGGATTGATAGATCATAATTTCAGGGAAAAGGTGCAGTTGGTTGAAACAATAACTAATCTTCAATGAATGTGATCCCTGTGTGTGGTTGTAGAAAATTTCTCAAACTCATGAGGATTGGAAGCTGCGTAACACGTCACTAGAGAAAACCCATGTGCTTTTTTTGAATATATTTGGCTGCAGGTAGCATAACCAATCGAGTTTACAATTTTTCCTCAAAACTTGTAAATATTGGAAAACTTGTAATCACTGAAGAAAACTTGTAAACACGGGAAAACTTGCAAACACTAGAAAATATTGAAAAATCTCAACGAGCTATAAGCTGTTGTTAGTGCTGAAATTGGTAATCAAATCCTACTAAATTATGCAAATGCCAAGAACAAAATGAAAATATATTTTTACATACCTCAAAATGATAAGAGTATGAGTCTACATGTTTACAGAAATGTTATCGGAACCGGATCGGTCTTCAAACCGACGAAGCCCAAAATGTGAACCAGACCGGA